>CM040242.1:47019873-47412254 GCA_022545495.1 Chrysanthemum lavandulifolium | reverse complement strand
GTTTGGTGGGATAGGCTATTTGGTGGTGGCAAGTCAAAAATCTCTATGTTAATTGCATACGAAGAATGGCGTTGCTAAGCCAAGACTCGATACTCTAAAACTCTAGGTAACGAAATAAACAAACATAAATTTAAAGGATAGATGTAGGATGGTAGCCAGTGTTTTTTTTTTTTTTTTTTATATACACTTTTACTCTACCATCCTCTCGATAACATCAAAATACTAAGGTTTATAGGCATATCCCTACACTTGAGTTTTTATTACTCTAACACTAATTTGACCCGATTTGAAAAGATCAAAACACTTGGGGTACATTATTATGCAAACAAAGGGAATTTGAATTTAACGTTCCTTCCGTCATTTCATAAACTTTAACTTTTCCCATGAATCCCAATCGTCCCAAAGCTGTATACAAAGGATATGACTCGACTTAGCAACTTATGCAAGAAACTAGATAATTGAACTAAGGGTTTAGGGTGATAACAAACATTTGCACTAAAAGTGAGTGCATAAAGGGGTAGAGCTAAGGCGATTTGGGTGTATATTTGGGGTGGGGTGTAAACAATGCTCTTCATTGATATTCGGAAAAACGAAACATCACGAGAACCGCTGAAAGGATAGGCTCGAGGGTTTAACTAGGGTATCGTGTACTAAAGATGAGTACAACGCAAAGGGTGTGGAATTACTCAACCGATGTGGAAGAAGTAATTATATTACGGGTATCAAACAAGGGTTTATCCTAATGCCTCTTATCATTTAGTTATTCCTAACTACACAAGTGTAGCCTCACTTGCGATCTCGGAATGCATCACAAAGAAGTTCTAGAATCTAATATACTACCGGGTTCACACTCTAAGCATTGAAGATGAATGCTTTAATTCCTACTAATCTAAGGGCGATCCTCACATTTGGTGGAATTTGGGTGGTAAAGGGTTTTTGTGCTAGTCATGCAACTTCCTATCCATGAGACGCTTTTGTTAAGACTAATGGCCCACTCCTATATGTCATAAAAAATTTAAATTTGGTGCCAAAATTACCCTAACCGACATTTTCTCATGGTTTATTACACAATCACATTTGGACAAAGCAAATAGTCAAGGATAAGCATAGTTTCAAAGTTCCGTTTATTTTCCTCCTACACTTAAATGAACATTGTCCCCAATGTTCCCCGAAAGTATCAAAGTTATGATAAAAGAAGGTAGTTAAAAGCAGAAAAGAAACTAATACTCCACGATTAGCTCGGTAGGATCCGTGTAAAGTGGTGGTTAAATCCTTTTCAAGAAGAATTATTGCGTGAAAAGCTCCTTCCAATCTTATGTAATTTCTTCTTGACAAACTAAACCACACACTTGAAGAAAACAAAGCGAAACCTTCGCGTAAATCGGTAATAATATATATAAGACTCGATTTAAACTAGGATATAATGCTTGTGGAATGGATGTTTTGAAATTTCTAAGAAAATTAAGACACAGAAAATTCCAAAAATTTATAAGTAGCTCGAAAACGAGAAAAAAGTGTCGATGTTTTACTCCTTCACGCGCCGTCGGTTGCAATCTGACGCCATCGGGTTATCCTAACAAAAAGCGGTCTGCGATTTTCGGAAAAAATTCGGAAAATTTACATCTTTAGAATCGGAAAAATTTACGCAAAAACATCCATTATGACTCGATACAAGCATTTGACTCGAACAAACAAGCATAAATATCTTTTAGTTAATTGTTATTCTCATGTTTACGTTTCTTTTGAAAACGTGTGTAATCCTCCTACACTTATCCTTATGTAAAATACCTTTATATGCAATTAAGGCGAGGTTAAAAACAAAATAAAGCATTTTACAAATTTAAACATGAGGATAAACAATTAATAAAAGATATATGACACTAACAAGCAAACAATTAAGCATGGGTTGCCTCCCACGAAGCGCTTTTCTTTATTTAAGAGTCTTGTAGCTAGACTCGTAGTCGTGCTCCTACGTACCGATATACGTAAGTCTATCCTCAACAATGTCGTAAGGATCAAACTTATCATTCAAGTTCCTAGTAGTACGTTGGTTAAATATGCCTTTTCAAACATCTCACCATCGGGATCATAGATTTGTATCCTAATGTGCCATTCTCCATTACCATCACTAGGTGGTCTATTCCAATCCCACTTGTGTTGATTTCTCAACTTTCCACTTATTCATGACAAGGTTAACGGGCAAGCTTCCTAGGAACTCGGTCATCTTCCTAAATACTAAGGCATCCTCGAGCGGGTTCACTTCTATGTCCCTAGCCATTTCTTTTCTTGGAAAGTTGCTGACTAGCGAAGGCTTTATCTAGGTAAAAGGTCTTTGAGGGGCCTATGATGTTCTTATCAATCCAAGGTCCATATCTAGAAGGCTCTCTATCCAACCCTATCTCTTGTGGGATTTCCTCATCCTTGTAGTATGTATGCTTTTAACATAAATAAGCGGATCTAGCACTCCCTCCCTACCACTATTTTGGACATCTTACAATCGATGATGGCACTAGCGGTAGCTAAAAATCCTCTTCCAACTAGTAATGGGCATGTCGGGTCCTTATTCATGTCTAGCACATGAAAGTCGGCCAAAGAGTCAACTCTCCTCGTGTACTACCATGTCCTTTATTATTCCTACGGACGTGCTATACTACCGTCGCTAGACCTAAGATGGTTTCCGTTGGTTCAATTTTACCTAAGTAAAGGCTTCTATGGAGGGACAACGGAACAAGATTGATGCATGATCCTAAATCGGCTAGAGCATCGAGTGGTTTGGAAGTTCCAAGTCTACACGGAAGAGTAAATAGCCGGGATCGTCTAGCTTAGGTAAGTTGTTTCGCACAAAGGCGGACCCATGTTTTCCAAGCCTAAGTTCTAACTCATATTTTCTTTTAAAGCATTATAGTAAGGTGCATGAGCTAAGACTTCAAGAATCGGTTTTCTTGATGGAGTTCCTTGTACTCCTCCTACAGACTAGGTTTGGACTCTTGGTGATGGGTTTCTCAAGAGTAGGCTCTACCAAAGTCTTGGGCCTTGGTACCTCTTGGATGGCTTGGAACCCTTTTGATAGCATTTCTTGAGTGAACCGTTGGGTGGGAGGGGCATGGATGTGCACTCTCCCATGGTGAACTAGAACATGAAGTCGATGCAATCGAATTCACTTTTGGTTCTTTATGGTATCACTTGGGGTGCTCCAACTTCCCGCTCATTGAAGGCTTTTAAGAGGGCATCAAGCTTGGTTGTCATCTCGCTTTGTTTTGCTTAAAATCGGCTTCAAGCTTATTCAATCGAGTTTCTTGGGATGACAAAATCTAGATGCAATTGCCTCAAGATTAGTGGGGTTCGGGTATTAAAAAATTGACCCTAGTAGGTGAACTAGATGAGCTTTGGGGTGTGCTTGAGTTTTGGTTCCACTTAAGGTTAGGGTGATTTCTCCATGGGGTTGTATGAGTTTCCTAAGTTGTTTTGTTCGGGTTTGAAAGTGTACCACTTCTCTCCCGCCTCCGTCGGTACGTATGGGCGTAGTCCATAAAGCTTGTTCGGAGAGCCTTGTGCAATCACGAGTGTCATGGGGACCATTGCATAACTCACAAGGTAGAGTGATTTGATTCACTTGTCGTGAGGACTTAGGATTTTGTAGAACTCATGAGGAATCTAACTTGATCTTCAAGTTCGATCATCCTACGGATCCGGGAGGAGGCAAGGAGATTGCCTTAACGGTTTTGGGCGGCTCACGGGGTCATCCCAACTTTCGTTGTCATAGAGGCGAGGTCCTCTATTATTTCCCATGATTCTTCCGCGGTGAGATCACTAAGTTTTCCACCGGCGCTTGGTCAATGGATCGCTTAGTGGGGAGGTTGACATGATCATAAAGATTTGGACTTGGAGCCAAAGATCAATGCCGTGATGAGGGACTTTATGAGTAAGTCCTTGAATCGGGTCCATGCTTAAGAGAGATTCACCTTGGCGTTGTTGGAACATCAAGATGTCATTCCTAAGCTTAGTGGTTCTCGGTGGGAAAAATTGAGCAAGGAGGCGAGAGGTAAGATCATCCCACTTGAGATGGAGCCCGGGGAGTCGCTCAAGCCAATTACTAGCTTGGTCCCGTAGAGAATTGGAAGAGACCTTGGTGGCGTGGTCTCCCAGTAGTAGCATCAAGGTCGATGGAATCGACAATTTTGAGAAATCCTCGGATCTTGATTTGGATCTTCGGGCGAAGTCCATGGAATGCACATCCGTTTGCACCAACCGGATGGTGTCGGATCGCAGGGCCGTAGTTTGGGCTTGGTCGGGAAGCTCAATGGTGTTCCTATAGCCTAGGTGGCTTGGTCTCGATAACTCACCAAAAGTCACGGGCTCTTGGTGGGTCATTTGTGGTGGGTTGATGAATGGTGGGTGGTTATCACCTCCATGATGAAAAGTGATAAGATTACGAACAAAAGTCACGAAGAAGGGGATAGACTAAAGAAAGCTAAAAAATATGAGAAAAAGTTTACTTGATAGGAATCAAGCAAAGAACCTAAATGAGGTGGACTACTAACTAGCTATTCTATTCCGGCGCGTGCGCAAAAAACTTGATAACGCCACTGCGCGTCGTTCGGGTCAAAACTTCCTTTTCTTGAGCAAGTTTTATAACACCCTAGGCGGTGAGCCTAATCGTTGTAGTGTAGTAATTAGGGTAAGCCCGCGGGTATTGATATCGTTCTCAGGGGAATAGGAATGCTAGTAAGGAGTTACTACGCTAAGGTTAAGGTTGAGGAAAATTATTTTTATCTTTTATGTTTTATGAAATGGAAAGTTACTGAATCTCGGTATTGGATTTGGGGGTTGGTATTTCTACCGATTACTCTACTATTATCTAATTATCTAAACTAAGGTTGTGGAGTCTATGTCTAATTAATGTGTGCTCGTATGATAGTTTAAAGATGTGTTTACTTAGGTTGTACTACTCCTTAATTATCTCCTATTGATGGTTGAGTTGTCACGTCTTATTCTTAATTGCGTTGTGTGTCTAAAGTTGTAGGGTATGCGTTTCTCCCAACTCTTTGAACTTACCAAAGGGTCTCGCCTACAAACCCACTGGGGATGATAAACTCCTACTCTAAGGCGCTCTTTGGATGGTTTAGCCTACAACTACTCGGTAATTATATTCTAAGGTTCACAAAGATGAATCAAGCATTAAGTACACAACGAATGACCTATCGCATTACTAGATCATTAGTCAACTAAGATAAGAAACAACCAATCAATATTCAATAATTAAGTTTCATACTTCCTAAGCAAACACACAAATAAATTAGCCGGACATGGAGAACATGCAAGCATACACACAAATAATCAAAGACATAATTGAATTAATGAAGTAAAGACTTATCTTGATGTAAGATAGGGTTTAAAACCCTAAAATATTGTACAAGACACCTTAGGTTCGGTTTTAGGTTTCACTCCAAAAGACTCTACAAAAGACCGAAAAATTCGGATTCTATATATAAGATTACATATCGCGGCGTACCTTATGTTTAAGTGGCCCCGTCGTGTCGCCGTCATTAGGGTTTCGTCTTGGCCACGTTAACCTTGCGGCGTCACCTTATGTCGTGGCGTCGTCTCTTCGACCGGCGTCGTCTGGATTGCATCTAGGCCGTCCGAGTGGCGGGCTATTCTTCTAGCGGGCGTCGTCACTTGAAAATCGAGTTTTGAGTTACGAGCCGTCACAAAAATCACAGGGACGGGCGCCATTAGCACTTGCGCGTCGCCTTCTAATTCAACAGCTGTAAGTGTCTCGATTTTGACTTTGGCCATTTCTTCATATATTCGCTCCTTTTCGTCCAAATAAGTGCCATTCCAGCATTTTGCCTTCAAGAGACCTAAAAGTGAAAGGAACGATATTAAGCAATAACGGATACAAAAGTGATCAAATAAGGACTAAAGCGACCCTCAAATGGTACCTTTTAAAACCTTATCGAGGCACCCTTTTAAGGGTTTCGCTTTGTAAAATTTTGGTGTCGTGGATCCTCCAGGTAACTTTCTGAATTTTGATCATTTCGACATTCCAAATTACCATCTATTGCTTGTAAGTTAATCTTAACTAGTTTGTACCCATATTAGAACTAGTATAACATACTTAGGCATATAAGAAATCCACTTCCCACCAAAATTCAAAAATTTAAAAAATTCACCCAAGGAGCCCTTTTGCATAAAGGAATGAACCAAAATTTTGGTACCTTGCAATCCGTGGATCATCTTATTATTAGGATCTTACAATCATTAGAACACATTTATTGCAAATCTTTGCCTCTTCACTCCATCCTCTGTCACATGCGGCTTGACTTGGGTGATATGACTAGCATTCAACCCACTTCCAAATCATTAGGAACCTCATCCCTTCTATGGTTTAACATCAAATCAAACACATTTCTCCATAATTTTCACTTATAAATTAAGAGGTTTTACCATGATCATCTTCACACCTTCTTCATTCTCACCATCATCTAGCAAAACACAAGTCAAAATGAAAAATCTTCACCTTCAACCAAGCCTTGCAAGAAAACCGCTAGGATTAGCGTAAGGCCTTGTTGTTTCATCAACTTGAGCTCCTCATCCGAGTCATCTCCACTGCAATCTCATCTCCCATAAGGGATGACACAAGCTAACCTTGGCTACTCAGTACTCGATCACCCATTGTCATCACCACTCCACCACCCACAAAACACCAACCTCACCACCACTGGCACCCTCCAAACATCAAAACACCATCACCACCAAAGTCTCCAACCTCGTTCCTTTGGAGTTATTCTCCACACCTCCCACTTCTCCAAATCCTTTCTTGGAGGACTTGGAAGATTGCCTCCTAGGCCCAATCATCTACCACCATTGCCATCATTTGGCACTATTGAGTGGATCGCTCATGAGTCTCCTAGACCCTCGTTCGACCCAAACGCCTCGTTAGGGCCAAGACCTCTTCTCTTCACCCCATTCACAAAGACATCCATGGTCCTTTGTGGGGATCAACCACTCCACATCAATGTCCCTCACATAGGGGACATTGAGGATTCCATGTGGGATGATCATCCCACAGAGAGGAGATTCAAGCGGGACTCTAACATCTCCACGATTCTCAAATATGGTGGATTCTCACCTAAGTGAGACTATGCAAATGCAAAGTGCTTTGCTAGCCTCTATAATTACAGGCCCAAACACCAACACCAACATCAACACATCTACCATTCCACCACCACAACCTCATCAACCATACTACCCCTAGGCATGGTTGCTCAACTGTGAGCAAACCGCCCGAACCGTTGATCGGACCGGGTAATGGTCCATGAATTCTAAGAGAAATGAGGTTCATCCTCAATCGCATCCTTGAGCGACTCAACGCTCTTTCTCATCCACCATCTCATTAGAATGGTCTTAGATTAGCTTTTCTAAGCATTTTTTAATTTTATTTTCTAGGATTATTTTTTATTGTACTAAAACACTTCATTGTGTTCTCTTTTCATGGTTTTTAAATCATGAAAATTTTAACAAATGAATGGTGTTTTCTATATTATTAGTGCTTATTACATAGTGTTTGGCAATTCTTGTGAATGATGATTATTACTAACAAATCTTTTTGTAGCTTTTCACAATCCATGTATCTTCCATTGGCGCTGATTTAGGGAGCTTTGATCAAGGGAGATAATGGCTCGAACTCATTATCCATTCCATCGCATCTTCTTTTGTTGAGACAAAGGGAGAAATATATAGAACTTGGTTATACTTGACTTTCGAAAAAAGTCAAGCGCATACTGACTTTCTAAAAAGTCGACATCATGCCTCGACTAGTGAAGACTTTGACTTCTGAAAAGTCAAACATCATACACTGCATTATCAATTTTTTCAAGTTCTAAAACTAATATTTTAATAACTCTTGTACAATCTTTATCTTTTATAAAATAAAATTTATATTTTGTCCTCAACAAAAGGGAGATTGTTAATACAAATATCGTCATTAAGCGTTATTTATATTTTGATCTTTACCTAAGTTTTGTTAGCGACAAAAGTAAATTTAATTTTATAAAACTTAAACTTGTCGAGTTTAATAGATATTAAAACAAGTTTTTCAAACAATATCTTCATCACTCGAGCATTTACATTGTGATTAATCATATCTTAATATGACTCTAACCATAATGTATGATAGTAGTTTTAGAATGTTTTAGTTTCTTAAAACTAAACATTACTTATGTATTTGCATATTTCTAAAATAGAAAAACAACACATGACATCATGGAAATCATTGGAAGATTTCATTAGATATTTGTGTAGATTTGGACTCTTCGTATCTTACACAATCTTGCATAGATATAGTTGACTTTGGCAAGATCTTGATATCTTGTTGTCGGACCTCGGCGGCACCAAAAGTTATAGAGGCGGAACCCTTTTAAGGGTCCACGGTCCGTGGTGCCTGTGATGGTTTTGGCTATAAATAGCAAAGCCAAACCAAGTAGTTTTCATCCTTTCTATCATACTCATACATATCTTCTCCCTAACCTTTCTAACTCAGTTTCATATCATATTAGTGATCTCTTTTGTAGCAAAGAAGATCAAGTCACATTCAAGCTTCAACGAGAAGTTAGAAGTCTTGTTTGTTTAGTGTTGTATGATCTTGTGTTGATTCATACTTCATTGTTGTACTAAACTATCATAATCTTGTGAGTGTGAGTAGTTAGTATTTTAGTCCTCAAAATACATTGTGTGTGAGAGTGGTTGTACCCTTGGAAAGAACTCGACATTTAGCTTAGTGTCGAAAATGGTGAAAGCGAAGTGTAAAGGTTTCTCCACCGGTGAAAGGAGCTTGTTGACTAGTGAAGTTAAACTCTCGAGTGTGAGACTCGGGGGTGGAATAGGAGCAGGAGAAAGAGTCCTTGTAAAGAACCACTATAAACAACTTGTTGTGGTTTGATCATTCCTTCTTATTTACTCTTTACATATTGCTTACATATTTCATATCTAAGATCAATATCAATTGATCTTTCAATAAGTTCAAAACAAAGTTTTTAATTGGTAAACTATTCAACCCCCCTTCTAGTTTTCTACATATTAGTTGAAGAATAAAATTCGTAGTTGTATTGTTTAGGAAATGGATAAATAATAAAAATTTACACGTGAAAATGGTTACATAACCTTTATAGTAGAATACTTCGTGTTTAAAATTAACTAATGACTTGAAAAATTACGGGTTATTACACAAGTATAAAATGACCCCGGTCCGGCTCGGTTCACCCCGTTTTTACCGATTACGACGATCCTCTCAAGTTTGTTTTCGGATGGTTTTTATTGGCTAGCCGAACCGGTGACGACTCCGGTTCTTGGTTGAACCCGTTGGTTCGATCAGGTTTTTAAAACCATATGTACCATCAACTTATTTGCATATAAATTGTATGAAGCTTTGTGTGTTTTATTAGTATGTACAATATGTATAATAATATATATTTTTCATTCTAGTGGTGTTTTAAAAATAACATTTATTATAATAGTCAAAAAGTCGATAGATAGTTATGGTTATAGATGATTTTTTATAATTAAATTGTATTTTTTAATTAATCTTTTTTAAACATGTACACAAAAAGTGTTTTAAATTGTTGTAATTAATGTTATTATAGCTATACTTATTAAAACTTGCATTTATTAATGTGTATGTTGCAAGCTATAGATTCATAGTAAAATCAACACAATTCCATAACAAGTGTGTTGAGAGCTTAATATTTAAAACTTTTATTTTAAGAAGGTCTCAAATGATTTATAATATAGTAGAGATGATTATTAGTTTTTCATGTAGTTTGTATATAAATACTCATCAAAGACATGATCATCATAGTGATGTATTCTACAGATAACAATTGTTTAACTCCTTAGGCTAGAAGGCAAGGAAGCATGCAACTCACTTCTGTACGTGATCGCGTCACATTTCTCTCTCTCTTCACTCACTTCCACTTACCTTTATGCGGACAAAGGACTCGCTTTCAATCACCTTAACTCCCTTTTTTCTTAATAATCACAAATTTAAAAACGTAAACATATAAACACGAAAATGTAACCGGTCGAAATAGAAAAACTTTTATTCATAAACTAAAACCATTACAGTTTGAAATTAAAATATAATAAAACATGAAATTAAATATTACGAGACAAATGTTGACTAAATCGACACGAAGGTTTTGATGCATTTGATGTGATCGATGTACCACCATAACTTTTGCATTTCTTATTCGGATCGTATAGTCATTCGGTGATGTGCTTCCATGGTACTATTCGGAGATATTACTTTTTTCTTTTCGTATCATATTATGTAATATGATACATGTATACATCATATTATGGATTCTTTCTTTTTCATTATCTTTGTGGGATTGGCAAGTCGCCCATTTCTTCTTGAAACACCAAACGCCCTTCTACATCTTTCCTTGCCAATTCATGCATTTGCTTATACCTTATTCTCTTGGTCATCATCTGCTTTGGTTACGGAATCGTCTTAACGAGTGTTGTCAATTCGGATATATCCGTCAACAAGATAGTAACCAAATGGGTAAGTTACCCGTTAGCATCAAGCAGAATCTCGGTGCTATCCTTTAAGATCGTTAAATAAAGGGTTGATCAAGAATGTTGATGTCGTTGTTCGACCCATAAACACCAAAGAAAGCATGCCATATCCATAAGTCTTGAGGCATGCGACTTCGGCAAAGCGAATAGATTCGGATCATGATCACGCTAACATATTGTCCTTTGTGTGCATTCGAGACAACCAAACCACTCTCAATCTGTCGATCGAGCTTAACATCCACAGAAACCCGTGTATTTATTCGTGATGTCGATAAAACTTTACGACATCAGTCATAGTGGGTTTCCTCAAATATTTTGGGCCAAAATTTTCCATAACAGACTTACAAAAGAAATCAATAGATTGTCGAGATGTTTTTTCACTTATCTGTAGATATTCATCTAAAGCATCCGGGTTCGCGCCGTATGCCAATTGGCAAATTGCGGAGGTGCACATCATCAAAGCTGAAATGCCTTCTTTTACTGTGAAATCAATATTATCACTAAAAAATGAACAATGAAGAGTTACCTCCCGACTTATCCAGTTGAAAAGAGTTTGATTTATTCAGAACCTCTTTCGGAATGTACGTTCATCGTAGAAAGGGTTGTCAGTAAAATATGCGGCGACTAAACGGTCATGAGCACCATAATGATCACGATTAATCCGTTTTATTGCCGGCCGATTTGGTTTTCGGCTATTTTTAATAAACGAAACCGCTTTTGCAATAAAAGTCAAGTTCCGACTTTCAATTTCTTGTTCTTCTTTAGAGTCGGTGAACATAAACGTGTCGGAGTTCATTTGAAAAATTAAAAGAATGAGATATGAGGAGATGTGTATATAGAGAGTTTAAAGTGAGTATTGTGTTTTAAAAAATGAATTTGGTGAAAATAGGGGTGGTGGAGATTTTTTTTTTTTTTTTTTTTTTTTCACACACAAACCAAACGGTTGAGAAAAGTTTGCACACAAATCTGTTAGGAGATATTGTTTGACTGTATAGCCCATTCTTATTGTATAGCCTATTGATGCTTATAGACCCATTGAAGGGCACGTTTGTTTAGTAGTCGAATGTATTCATGATTGCATATGAAATAATATGGATTAGCAACACACCCGGCCCAAACATGCAACGTGGGCTTGGGAACAATGGACTTACTTTGGCAGCTCAACAACAATTGCTAACATTACTCCAGGCCCAAACTAATCTGTTACCTCAACATGGATTAGCAACACACCCGGCCCAAACGCATGTCCCCTCCTTACTTGCTCTTGGTTTGCGAGACTCACGCGTGAGACGTGATCCATGGCAAAGGGGTCGCGGGTGGAAGTGTGCTTAAGGTGACTCAAAACTACTCCTTGCCGAGTAGCCTTATTGTAGTCAAATAAACCATATGTCGTTTTCCTGTGAATACAAATTATTATTGGCAGATGTAGGCAAGTTATCAAATCATGAAATTTCTTTTCTTTTTCATTTAATATCCTTCATATTTACATAGAATCTGTCAATTCCTTTCTAAATAGTAACTGTAATGAAACTAGTACAATGGAGTCAGGGACTCAGGGTCATGTGCAGTGATAATACTAGTAGTGAAGAAAGAATGATGGTAGTTGGTATTGATGAGCATGCCATTGTATGAATACTGCCAGATCCACCTGAAATTATTCTGCTGCCAGGACCACCACAGTAAGGTATTATCCCGGGCCCACAACCTTGTAGCACCGCTGGTGGTGGTGATTCTGACCCAAACCCACCTCCCGGGACCATCCCCGGATCACCACCATCTTGTGTGATTCCAGGAATACAGCCACTTTGCGTGTTTCGCTGCAGAAAGCAACCTGGTGGTGTGGTTCCGTAAGGGTTGCCACCTTGTGGTATAGTACCTGGAGGGTAGCCGTAGCCCCCACCATCAGGTGGTGGTATGATTCCAGGAGGGAAGTTGGCACCACCTGGTTGACCATCTATCGGGGGTGTAATCACCGCAGGATCGCCATCAGGTGGTGTAGTCCCAGGGGGGATATTGTTACCTACATTGCTGTGTAATAACAGTAACATATCAAATCACGTGGACTCTTGAGGACACTGTAAAATATGGAAAAGTCTGACAATTAACCCACCTTGGAACACCTAAGAGGACACCGGCATGCATAGTTAGTTGGTTTATCTGGTAAGCCGACATTGGAGGAACACTAAAGCCTTGTCATACTGAACACTAATTTCTGCACCGAGGGCACAAAAATGCACCATTAACCATCAAATCCTTCAGTTCTCCAATTCCATCCCTTCCATTCATCATCATTCGCTTCCATTCTCTTCGTCACCTATACATACACCACTGTAAGCAAATGTATACGTTACTATATTGTGCGTTAAGCCATTATGTACCTCTTTCTGAGAATTGGCAACAAAGCGATTGCCCTGACTATTGATAGTGGGAGCAGCGCTCCCACCAATGGCATACAACTGCCATTCAGTATAGTCGTTGTTTACAACATGGAAATACCCATGGCGGCACCTCGGCATTCTCTCTACAAGCCCTTTCCCAAAGTGATTGAATGCTACAGTTACCTATGCAAATACGCCATTATGTATTCATATTTTCATAGAGCATAATTTAATTTAGGAAAATGATAAAAAAGCGTCGAAGTTCTTGCATTTTCCTTCAAAGATCGAACTTTTTTTTTCATAGTAGCGCTAAAACTTGCCAATTTTCTTTTTGTGACACAAAATCACACTTATAGTGTAATTAACCTTCTTAATCCCACTAAACCCGTTTTAAGTGTGATTTTGTGTCAAGCGAAAAAATTAAGTTTGATCTTATAGGAAAAAAAAAAAAAAAGCATCGAAGTTAAGCTTTTAAGCTACAGGCGTGAACTTTTTTTTCCTATAGTAGCTAAAACTTGCACCTAATTTTCTTTTGTGACAAATCACACTTATAGTGTAATTAACCTTCTTAATCCCACTAAACCCGTTTTAAGTGTGATTTTTTGTCACTGAGGAAAATTAGGCAGTTTAGTTATTATAGGAAAGAAAAAAGTTCGATCTTGAAAAAATGTTGACAACTCGATACCTTTTTTATCATTTTCCCTTTAATTTATTAAGGTAATGCATGTTAGGGGCTTACCTGCATACCAGCATCAGCTAAGAAGTCATCAGAATGGCCCAACAACATGACCTTATCATGTTCTGTGAAATAGGAATTGCTTACTGTCACGGCTGTGGACCCCTCCGTGATATCCACCAATCCGTCTGTACACCTGGCAAAAGAACAATGGTCAATCCACAAATTCCTTACCCCCCTGATAGTCAGTCCATCACCGTCAGATTTTCCTTTGCCCACAATGTCTGTAGGACTCACCCGAAGGTTAGCCTTCCCAGAGGGCTCACAATCGTGAATGTAGAGACCATGAATTATTATATTCCCGACATTTTCAATTACAATGCACCCTTTCCCTGTCACGTGAACAATCGCTCCACGGCCATCAATGGTTTTTGAGCTACTGACAATGAGCTGATTTTTAAGATTTATGTGCATGTCTTTGCTGAATATGATCCAAAGAGGCTCGGTCTGTATGACAGCATGCCTTAGTGTTCCTGGTTGCGGGTTTTCGGGGTCTCCATCAGATGAATCACTAACAACATATATTTGACCTCCTTTGCCACCCATTGCACCCTGGCCAAATCCAATAGCGCAATCTGCTAGACGTTGACGGTCATTGGCCCAATTTGGGTCACACCTCCAACAATCATCAACCGGATTTCCTGTCTGACAAGGAGCCTGATCTTTTGATTGCGCAAATATCGGATCTGTTTCAAGTAATCTTCTTCTCGAGGTTATTGAATCATTCACTTTCCTGTAAAATGCAGAACACATGAAAACTGAGCAACTAAAAACAGAACAAAAAAACATAAAACAGAACAAAAAACACAATCTCCCAATAAGCACAACCCATATAGGAACTTCCTTAAAATGCACATTTCAGTTGTCATACAACCGGGTCAGGTCGAGTGTGGCATGGATAAAGCTACAGTTTTTTTGAGTTTCTTGAAAAAAGAAATGGAACCCACATGGTAAATGTACCAATGAGCATAACCCAGATGGGATTTTTGTTGAATCCTACATTAGGATAGTGAATCAAAATGTATAAGAATGTGTATACCTTTGTAGTTGCAGAACAATGGCTTCAGGGTCAGGGTGTTGATGAGGCAGAGAAGCACATGTACTAATAATAATGAAAGATAAACAAGTTAAAAACATGTAGATGAAAGCCATTTCATTTATGGATTAAAGCTTCATATGGTAAGAATGCTTATTTATATCACAAAGATAACAAAAAAGCAAAGTTAAAAAATTTAAGTTTATTGAGAGACATAAATGTAGGGTTTATCCAAGAGGTTTTGATTAATTGAATTACAAGTAAAGTAATAAAGATTTTGTAGCATGATAAAAGTTAATTAAGAGATAAAAATCTCTTTCCCATGCTTGATTTTCCTTCATAAATATTTAACATTCTTATCTTGTTAATTAAATATTCTTATTTGGAGGGAAATTTACAAATGTGAATGGGAGTCATATCAGGATTGATACATTGTGAGAATCTTTTTGTCCCTCTTCTTTTACATTTGGATTCAATAATGTTATATCTGCCTTTATATGTGTCATTTTCTTCTAGTGGAACAATTTCTTATCAGAGTGTATATTCTCATAAAAAATAAAAATCCACATATACACTATAATTTTAAATATTTTGTTTCTTGGTTTTTTCGTTTCAAATTATATCTGCAAAGGCATAGACATTCATATTCTGCACTGGTCAGTGGAATGGGCAGCAGAGGTTTACACAACTCCCAATATTAGCTTATCTTTGAAGTATAATATTCATATGCATATACAAGTGTTTTTAGTAGTATAATAATGATACATATTTTTTAGATTTATAAGTTCATGTTATATTTGTATGCATTTGAAATCTACTCATCCACTCATGGTTTAGAATTTTAGATGGTCATCCTAAGATCTGTTGTGAATTTGTGACCCTTTTCTCTATTTGTATCGATAAACATGTTGAGCTATTGAATGAATCAAGATATATCTCTAAAGCCAACTTTGTTAACTTGATCCGCCAGTTTACTACCATTCCCATCTTGGAGTTTTATGTAGAACGATTAACCAAGATTCAAAAATTGTCATGATTCAAACTTGAAATCGTCGGAGACATTGTGAGGTATTTATGTGCTAAAATGTCATGATTCAAACTTGAAATTGTCGAAAACATTGTAAGGTATTATGTGTGATATAGATGAAAAAGCTTTTGTTTTAAAAGAAAAGGAAAAAAAAATCTATAATCTACTGTAGCTTTATCAAGATTAGGGATGAAAATAAGCCGAGCGGTTCGTGAAAGCTTGTGATCGGATCGGTAAAAACTCGAGCAAGCTCTCAAACGATTTCGAGCCTCAAGTTGTGACTTGTTTAATGGAGCTCGGTAAAGATTTATATCTGGTAGATTGGGACCGCGAGCCTAACCGACACTAAAATATTTTACATATTAAACATATATAACATGTTTTACATTTGTATGATGGGTGAAAATAAGCCTAGACGAGCACAAGCCTATCAGGGCTCGAGTTCGGCTCGTTTAAGTTTTATAAAGCACGAGCACGAGCTTGGCTCGGTTCAAGCCTTGCTGTAAGCTCGAGCTCTGCTAATGGTAGAATACAGGATTGGGCTCGGCTCATTTTACGATGTGTCAATGAAAAATTAAAGTTTCGTTCGAGTTCGGCTTGTATAGTATTTATTTTGATCTTGTTAACAAGCTTTGTTAACAAGTTTGTTATTGAGCTTGTTGATAAGCTTGTCTATAATTCGAAAGGGTGTTGTTATGCATAACGCTCTAACCCACCCTTTACCTCTCCTAGCCCACCTTTCTCTCTCTTTATTAACAGTATCAAACAACATATTTATCAGTTTATGTTTTGTATTTTTTGTATCAGCAATTGTTCCGTATTGTAAAACTTATGTTTCATGTTCGGTATTTTCTGTTTTGTATTTTATAATAAAAATAAATTTATAAAAACAGAAAAAAAAAAATAAAAAAATTATCGAAGGTTTTTTAGATCGGTATCCTACTCAGGATCGTTTTTGTTTTTGCAAGATCGAAATCGTAAGATCGGATTGTGATCTTAAAATCCTACCATAATGTCATTTTCTTAATAATCTTTGTAATATTCAAATCTAAACATTATTTTATATCATAAACAAAAAAGTATATGAATGTTTCATGAAAATATTGTCCTAAATTATGAATATGGAATATTTAATAAGATTAACATGTTTTTTAAATTATATGAAATATAATCCATAATTTTGTTATTTTTTAGTTTGCGGGTCGAGTAAAAGTAAAATTGGATCGTGTTAGATCTTATGGTAAAGACCGAGATCTTAAAAGATCTTAAGCTTGCTAAAATCCTACGTAAGATCCGGATCATTTTTATTTTACAGTATTTTATAATCGTAAAATCTTAAGATCAAAATCGAGATTTTAACAACTATGTATGAAGGTATTAAAATTATTTTAAAGGGGTACGGAAATCCTAACCCAATTTAAAATTATCTCATTATTTTGAATGACCAAGGTTATAAATAGCGCGAGGCGTGTTATAACGTCATGATCAAGCTTTACGCTTTTGTGGTTAAAGCGAATTTTTTGCGTTTATAAAGCGTGACATGTATAAGGCAGAACAAAATATAAAAATATTTATATATTTATATCATATTTCATATATATTGAGTTTAGAGTTAACTACATTTTTGGTCCTTGTGGTTGTACCTGGATTTCACTTTTGGTCCATTTGTTCAAAAAGTTGCGATTTTAGTCCAAAATGCATAGTTTGGTTCACTTTGGTCCATTTTCTAAAGTTAGTTCGAGTTAGTTAAGTCGAATTGTAAAGTAGCAACATTAGTCCTTTAACCTAACGGTCGTTTGCAACGTTAGTCCTTTATACCAAAGATCTTTTGCAACATTTGCAACGTTAGTCCTTTCAGTTAGTTAGTCCTTTAAAAAATTCTAAAATTATTCGAAAAAAATTCGAAAAAATGTTATTTTTTTTAAGATAAAAATTTCAATTTTTTTTAATTTTTTTCTAATAAAATTTTCTTAAAAATTCTAAAAATAATTCGGAAAAAAAATTTAGAAAAAAATTCTAATTTTTTCTAAAATAAATTCGAAAAAATTTGAAATATATTCTAAAAAAACTTTTTTTTCGAAAAAATTCTAAAAATTTCTAAAAAATATAAAATTTTTAAAATGTATATACATTGAAAACGTATATACATTGCAAAAAATGTGTAAAATGTATACGTTTAAAAAAAATATACCAAAGATCACACACACTTTTACACACGTTTTTTTATTAGATTTTTTTTTAAAAAAATAGAAATTCTTTTAGCATTGCCATTTTATAAATTTTTTAGCATTGACATTTTGCGATTTTTGATATGAACTAAAAATTTCTAAAAGATGTACTAAAACTATCATTTTGATATGGTTTTAGTCAATTTTTAAACTTTTAGAAAAGTGAAACTAGTACAAAATTTTTAGAAAAGTGAAACCAAACTATCATTTTGATAAAAAAATTGATATTGTTTTAGTCCATTTTGATATGGGTTAGTACAAAATTTCTAAAAACATGTCTAAAATTTTTGATATAGTTTTAGTCCATTTCTAGGAAAAAAAATTAGATTTTTTTTTCTAAAAAAAAATCTCAAATTATTTTTTTCGGAAAAAAGTTTTTTAGAATATTTTCGAAATTTTTTTAGAATTTTATTTTAGAAAATTTTTCTAATTTTTTTAGGAAAAAGATTTTTTGTCAAAAACTTTTTTAGAATTTTTAAGAAAATTTTTTCTTGAAAAAATTTGAGATTTTCTTAAAAAAATTTGAATTATTTTTGAAAAAAATTTCGACAAAAACATTTATTAAATTTTTTAATTTTTTTAAATGACTAACTAATGTAGCGACTAACGTTGCGAATAATCTTTGGTATAAATGACTACGCGTTAGTTATCGTTAGGTTAAAGGACTAATGTTGCCACTTTACAATTGACTTAACTAATCGAACTAACTCGTTGTAAAAATGGACCAAAAGTGGAACCAAACTACGATTTTGACTAAAATCGAACTTTGAACAAATTGACCAAAAGTGAAATCCAAGTACAATCACAAGGACCAAAAATGTAGTTAACTCTTGAGTTTATAAAAACATGTGTCACAAAATAGTGAGGCGGCATGACGTGATGATATGACCAAGCCTCACGCTTTTGCGAGATTTTTAAAACCATGTGAATGAGAGAGACATATTTCGGTCGAAAATCATTGATAGGTTAGAAAACGAAAATCATTGACAGAGACATATTTCGGCCTTTTAAAATTGTAAATATCAAGAAGTGAGTCATCTTCTGGATTCCTTTTTCTTTTTGCTTCTCATTTGTAGATTTTGGCGGCTATGGATTAAGATTCTTTGCGGGAATTCAAGTATGTTTCTTCATTCAAATATTCCTTTTTATTACATCTTTTAATTGTATTTATATTTTTTTGTATTTAAATTTCGAGGATACAATCCAAGTTGATACCACCTTTTTGACTTATTGGTTCCCCAAAATTATGGCTGTTTCAAGGAGACATTGTTTTTGACTTGATGAAATGATAAAAGTAGTGAACATTAACTTTTCTTTTCTTTTCTTTTGGCACTTTCAAGATTGGGATTGGGATACTTTTTTTCTGTGCTTCGGTTAGTTGTATAAAAATCATATTATGCTTTATCTATTTGTATTGTAAATGTCTCAATCAATATATTAAGTGTGCAATACCAAAAGAATATTTACAAAATGGGAGCCAAGTGCGTGTGATTGTTGCTAAGATTTTCGTAAGAGCTATTCAAAACTTGTACTGTACGTATTAAGTAAATTTGTAATAATACATTACTAAATCTTTTTTCATTGTCTAAAGAGGTAATTCGAAAAAGTCAAAAACCAAACAATAGTTTGATAGGTAAAAGTTCAATATAGATCTCAAATTTACCATAAATCCAATGAACCAATCATAGTTATTCATTTTTCTAATCAAAAAAAAAAAATAAACTTTCATCATTTTTTAAAATGAAATATCTCATAACAATTAATCGTTACTGAGGAAAATATCATCTAATCATGACAAAATTAAATTATCTTTCTATAGATTTATGACTTATATATTTTAACATTTTTTTTAAAATTTCTATTCGGAAAAATCGTATGTGATTTGTGAAAATCACGTGTGATTTGTGAAAATCACATGTGATTCGATTTTATAAAATCACATATGATTTTTGCAAATCATATGTGATTTGTAAAAATCATATATGATTTGAAAAAATCATATATGATTTGTAAAAATCGAATCACATGTGATTTTTGAAAATCATATATGATTTTACAAATCATATGTGACTTTCTTGGGCGGAATTTTTGAAAAAAAAAAAATTGTCGAAAATATAGATAAGTGCATATCTATAGAAAGATAATTTAATCTCGTCGCGATGGTGTATGGTTTATAATTTGAAGATTTACCGTTGCAAGATATGTTGCTTTAAAAAAAATGTAAAAATGGTTTTTTTATTAATTTTGATCAAAAATGGATGGTTATGATTGATTTATTTGATTTATGGTAAATATGAGATCTGTATTTATCTTAACTCTGATTTAATAATTAGTCTTTGGAATTGTTATATATTCTGGATCCAAATAACTTTCTGTTTGATATGTAAACATACAATAAAGTTTCCATGTGGTTTTTAATCTGTTTTCCATGAAATAAGGAATTACATGCAACTCTTTCTTAAATCAAGCACAAAAGTGATCAAGTTCAGAAGCATAAAAAGCTACTTCAACTGATGAGCCCACATACATGATTATATGGTCGTCACGGCAGACCAGACATAGTATTTCTCGAACTAACTAATACCAAATTACCAACACGATCAACTAAAAAGTTAATACTAAAAATACGATTTTGATGTTCGGTTAACCAATGACATTTTTGTGGTCGAACTCTTATTTAGCAAACTATACTTGGAGAAATTAACTCGAATTTCCATATAGGTCTGCGCTAAAACAAAATATTCTTTCGCATCCTTGGTAAATTAATGAAAATGTTTCTTAAGCTAGGTATAACCTTGGTTTAAAATTGCGTGTATCATTGCATAATTTCGCGCATTATTCAGTATGATCAATCGTTGCAACAACAACAAATCGAAAGTTGACGTAAGTATATGTACTTCGATATACCATGAACGTGATGTTGCTGAAGCACGTTTGATGACCGACTATTTTGGACATTTGGTGATAACCCAAAATACCCGGATTAGTATTTTAGACGTCGATATTGTATGCGTCGAAAACTATTTTTAAAAATAGTCCAATGTATTGAAACTTATATTCAAACTGTCAGTCCTCTTTCATAGCATTTTAAATTCTTTGTGGTTTGACCCGATTGTACGGGTCTAATGAGTTTTTGTGTTATTATGAAATACATATCCACCATACGCCAACTGGTATAAGGCACAACATCTTATCCATTTGATGAATATTGACAAATGGGGGAGCATGCGCACGCGATTGTCTAGATCATTTTACTAAGTACATTATTCAACTGTATATGCCCGAGTTTTTAAGAAAACATGACTTTAATGACATTCAAAATTTACATAACGCACATAACACGATTTGTGATTTTTTGGGAATACTTGGAAGCATTAATTGTATGCACTGGGAATGGACTAATTGTCCGAAATCATGGCACGAACAATATGGGAGAGGTGATAAAAAATACCCAACTATAATGCTTGAAGTTGTTGCGGCATATGATTTTTGAATTCGCCATGCATTTTTTGGGGTAGCGGGTGCGTATAACGATCTTACCGATTTAGATAATTATTCGTTATTCGACGACCCTTTTGATAACATCGCCCATGTGGCTCTGTTTGAAGTAAACGGATTTACATTTGAAAAAACGTATTACCTAGCTGACGAGATTTACCCAACGTGGACAACTTTTGTCAAATCATTTTCAGTCGTACGAAGCGAAAAAGATACCCTATTTAAACGGCGACAAGAAAGTGCTCAGAATAATGTTGAAAGAGCTTTTGGTGTCCTCCAAGGACGTTGGCATATCATAAACCAACTCGGGCGTGCTTGAATAGTGAACAAGCTATGGAGAAACATGTACACATGGATCGTATTGCATAACATGATTTTAAAAGATCAAAAGTATGCGATATCTGAAATGAACGAACTTTATACTCCATCCGTTTCAAAATTATAGTTCATACTTCTTTTTTGGGATGTCTCAAAAAGATTTTCCACTTTCCATTTTAAATAATAAAAAGAGAATCTAGTTGAGGAATCTTCTATTTTATTGGTTGAAAATTATAGTGGTCACACTTTTATTAAACTGTGTGGTTTTTGTTTTCTGACAATAATTTTGAGACGGGGGGAGTATTAGTCTACAACAAAATCTGCTACGTATCCGGATCGAGATATGCGAAGTGCAACGGAAAAAAGTCAAAGAACTCCGTGATAAACCAACACACGCAAGGCTTCAACAAAATCTTATTGAGCATGTTTGGCAACGACATGAACAACATCAACAAGAAAATTAGTTTATTAATAAATTGATGTATTTTTTTAAATTTCGTATGCTTTTTTAGTTTTTGTTTTTTTTAATCGCATTTTGTATTTTTATGTGAATGAATAAAATTTAGTTTATTTGAAAAATTGAAAAAGAAAAAAAAAATTGTGGTTGGGTGGGGCCCAAATGGAGGAAAGTTGCATGCCACTAGTGAAGCAGTGTTTTGGAGTAAGTGTTAAAAGTGTAGATGTTAAGGTGGCGCTGAGGTAGCCGTAATATGAAATTACATAAGCAATAACCGAAAAAGTACATTTGCGTTGTTGAAGATGCCTTCTTTCAGTGAGACAAATGAACTGTGTAAGCAGTAATAACAATAAACATTGTTAATAGATATGGTTTTATATCAGTATATGAAATTACATAAGCAGTAACATTGTTATTCAACCCGACTTAGAAATCGTATATCTATATAAGTTGTAACACCCCAACTCGACAAGGGTCAAAATGTCACATTATGGTGTCATACAAAGCATAATACGCAGGCGAAAGACTCATAATAAATAAAGCAAAGTCAAGAAACATTATGCCTTCCAAAAGATAACACAATCTAAACCAAGTCTAAAATGAACTGAAATGAAATGAAAGGAACTGAAACATCCAGAAATATAAGTCTAAACCTAATCCAGAAAACAAAGGGGAACTAAATCATGGTAGATCTTTTAAGCTGCTACTCTCATCACTCATGCCAGAGCCCCGCTTATTACCTGTCGCAGAAAAAGAAAACGCGACTGAGCTTAAAAAGGCCAAAAAAACAAATAACTGAATCAAATGAATATACCAAACGGAATCAAAGGGATCTGCTGAAGAAAGTATCATATAATCAAAAAAGGATCAAAGCATAGTGAACCATAAGGAGATCATAATGAAGTCAGGAAGTCAAACAGAGAATCATAATCATAATATCAAACAGATATGCCCACGAGCTCAGAAAGCATGCCATATGCATAGTCACATATTCCTGTCATAGCCTAAGTGTACAAGGTGGGGAGACCTATCAGGCACCAAAAGTGAAATGGGGTGCATGACACGCACAAATCAATTACTAAGTCATATCATATCCAAATAAAACAATACATATGATGCATCCATACGCTCCTTGCAAAACAGAATACATACGCAAGTACGACACTATGCATATATATAACAGAATGGCCATGAGCGAAAATAATCATATAACATAACAAAAGGGAACACTGTTGATCTATCACACATCCATAGAAAGTGTCATGCTATTGGTGCCTCAAGGATATGATCATGGTACCTTCATGACTAGTTAGCTCGGGTAACAGAAAAAAACAGAATAAAGCAAAGCAAAGCTATCCATAATCATAACAGAGCAATCATAGCATAATCAACGAAGCATATCAAACTGAACAAAATCTCATATCAATTAGGATATCAAACTGAATATCATAACAAAATGGATAGCAAACTGAATCATATCAAACAGAATCATATCAAAGCAAATGAATCGAAGTCAAGGATCGGGAAGTCATGAGAATAAACCCTTAATGAGAAAGAGTAGAATATTTGTACCTCAACAAAGCAATTGCAAATAACCAGGAAAGCACACGGAAACAGAAGCTACTCTCTCCTCAGAGAATCTACACGAATTAGTGATCACTTATTACTTATAGGCTAATTTATAAGTTTAGTGCTTTTAGTTATCCGGATTACATATTGAGGGTTACTTTCTATTATTAGTAACTTTCCATATTTAGTAACTTTTTATATTTAGTAACTTTGAGTTACAATTCATAATTAATCAACTTAGGGTTTCGCTATTGAAATTAGGTTAACATATGACCAAATATATCATAATTATCACTTAAGTACATTTTAAAGTCCAAACACATTAAATGATATGAAATCACAAAACCCTTAGCTTCATAGCAAATTTCTGATTTTAGTATATTTCAGCCTTCACTTTACGAATTTTTAAACTATACTTAGACTCTTATTCAGAAGCCACAATATTTTACCCAGGTACTTAAACACCATTCCAAAAATCATTTATCCAAACATGTCCAGATGGTTAACTACAGATAGACCCCGAAAGTTTATATTTATTTACCCTATTTAAACCCTTCAGAAAAATCTATGAAACTTCCAAGAAGTCACAAATAATTTATATATCACCTTTGTAAAAGGAGAGCACTTAACTCCTTGTGGTATGAAAATGAAAAATAAAAAATATCGATTGATTTTAAGTTCCCAAAATTCAGATTTGACACATGATCCCATAAAATTCATAAACATGAACAATACAACTCCAATTCACTCCAAACAGCCAATTGAAAAACTTAAATAAGACATTAAAATAGGTTTACATGTAAAAATCCATAATCAAAAATTTATGAAACTCATTTTATAACACAAACAAATTCAACTTACAAAACTGTCTCGTTCAAACAATAACACTTAAACCCTAATTCCTTTTATCTTTAAACCCAATTCATACACGATCAATTATATATGTTTTATACTGATTTAATTCATCATAAACACACACCAATATACTTCATATGAACCAACCAAGATCAAAATAAATTAATTCCATTCGACACACATATATATGATTAT
The DNA here is from genome assembly GCA_022545495.1 of Chrysanthemum lavandulifolium. Lineage (NCBI taxonomy): Eukaryota > Viridiplantae > Streptophyta > Magnoliopsida > Asterales > Asteraceae > Chrysanthemum > Chrysanthemum lavandulifolium. The sequence continues at coordinate 47,387,376 of CM040242.1, read as the reverse complement.
ATGTTTTATGATTTCATGTGACATGTATTTCATTCGAATGTTCATATAAACTCATGAGATTTTAATGTTCAACATGGTATAAGTTGATTAGCAGGCCAAAATTTTTAATAAGTCCATTAGCCAGCCTAAGAAGGTTAAACAAGTCACTTGGAACTCGAATACTCTCGTTTACTTCACTTTGATTATTCTTCTAAGCAATATATCAACAAGGTAAGTTTCTATTAAATTGTGTTCGATAATTGTTATAAAAAATAAAAAATAAAATAAAAAAAAATTGTATTCGTAAACATGTCTTAGTGAGATATATATTTTTTAATATTGTACAATACTAAATTATATATTTGGCTTGTTTCAGTATGTGCATTCTATAATGTTATTGGCTTACTGCATGGTAATATGTAACGAGGTTAAGATATTTGGCTAGCTTTCTGTTTATGCACACCCGACCGGACTGTTGGATGAAAAAATTCCTCAATCAACAACTCATGTGATTTGCTTATTTCTCTCAAGCTTATTAATAAGCATTTATAAATATAGCACTTCAGGAGATGGTGTTTGTATCTACTTTTTTTGTGAAAAATCCATTAGAAAAAGATTTTGGGTTAAACATGTTGGTAAAACAATACTTTTAATTATATCTCGAATGAGCACTTTGGAATATGCAAAAGCAGTTTGGATGACAATTGACAAATAAGCAATCATCATAAACATCGCCTAAGTTAAGTAACGAAGTAGAACGTGTAACTAAAACTTGATTATTCGGTGTATGAATGTGTATGTTTATTCTTTATGTAGCTTGTTTTTTTAATTACTTCTTCATGTGATTTACTATTTATAGGGTTAAGCAAGAAGATGAAGAACACAAAAGATACAACGGACCGGATTTCAATGCTTCCTGATTTTATTGTTCACCACATGTTGTCGTATCTTTAGAAGGATACAAAAGTGCTTGTGTGAATGAGTGTTTTGTCCAAGGAATGGTTTTCTTTAACGGCTTCTTTCCCCCTTTTGTATTTCCATCTAGAGGCGTGGTATAACTTGAGGTACCGGGCCCTGATTGGAAACGAAGGCAAGCCTTCTTATGAAGGGGAGCTGGATAACCCTCTTTTGCAGCTCAACACTTTTGCAGATGTTCAGTCTTTCCTTTTGTCTGAAGATGAACCTGTTGAAAGTGATGAAAAAGTCTATGCTGCTGGTGAAGATCTGGACACTGATACTCGCACCACTGAACAAGAACATCAGTCTTCACCACCCCAACCTTCAAGGCCTGAAGACTCTCCTTTTCATGAGGGTAATTCTTCCGACTCAACGATTTCTTCTTGTCCTGAATTTTTGAGGAAGTATGACAATGTCCTCCCACTGAAAGACAACTAGTCAAGTTTCTTCGCAAATCCAACTCTGTCCTCTTCAATGAGCTTACTAAGAAACATTGAGATCAGCACACTGAGGCAGCCGTTAACTATGCTGACCTCAGGGCCTCTGTTGAAGAATATCATGATGCCCATGTTGATCATCGCACAGCTGTTGAATACTCTCTAATACTTTGGATCAACACTTAGGTGGTTTTCTTGACTCCCTCAAAAGGCTTCATCAGGGCATTGAAACAATTCAAGAAGCTATGAAAGATGCAACTGCACTGAATAAGAAAGTTCTTGAGGCTTCTGAGGCTTACATTCAGAACTCCACCAGCCTCACTGAGCTTATCAAGATGATCAACAGCCTTGATATTCAGGGTCTTCACACCTCTGTTACTGACATCTAGTCCATGCTTACTACTCAGGGAAAGAATCTGTTGTCTGGGCTAAATCTACAAACTCCTTGGCCTGGAAATCTTGGGTCAAGGATGACTGCTTTGGAGAATTCCCAGGCTTCTATCTGTTCAAACTTCTCCGTTCTCAGGAAGGACACATCAGACATCAAGTCCATGATGTCTGAAATTTACCAGGCATTTAAGGGTCAATCCACCCCCTCTATTTCAATGCCTGAGCCAACTCTTGCTCTCACTGAAGTTCCTGCAATAGTTGGGGGGATGCACTAAAAGACCAACTCCTTCTTATACTGAGGGGGAGACTGAAGAGCCAAAGGCAGCTGTGCCCATCTCATCCTTCAAGCCAGAGCCTGATCAAAAGATCCCTGAACAAGCAATAGTCTCCAAGAGAAAAGGCAAAGGGATTGCAACCACTTCAGAGCCTAAGCATCCCAAACTTGTAAAAACTTCATTGATTCTTCGCCAGGAACCTGATGCACCTATCAGGGTGCCTTATGAAATTAATAGAAAGATTTTTCTTCTGACAAACGATGAAATCAATGCTCATCTGGAGAAAGATGAGGAACTAAAAAAGGTTGTCGAAGAAGAAAGGAGACTGGCACTAACAAAGACTGAAGTGATCAAGGTTTTTTATGAAGATGTTGAGACACTTGGCATTGACCCAAAGAAAGTCACTACTGAAAATGTTGGAGTCAAGTTCTTAAAGGCTCAGGATGAAGAATTAGAGGCTCTCAAGAAACAGAATTCAGAGAAGGTCAAAAGAGTGGCTGAGCTGAGGAAGAAAAGGATTGAGCAGTACAACTGGACAATGACACAGAGACTAAGGCCTGAACCCGTCACAGATGTGAAGATTCAACCAAAGACCAAACCTGTCATTCTATGGGTCTACAGGGGCAGTGACAAAAGAGAATTTGAAGTACATGATCCATTCAAGTTCTATGACTTTGGGATCATTGAGCTAGATGAATTGTGTCCAAATATTGAGAAGAAAAGGAACATCATTGTCAAGGACCTGATGACATCACTGTGCAACAGGCACACAAGACTGAAGAAAATGCCTGAAGATCTTGGAATTCAGTCTGCCCTTCCTGCTCCTACGTCTCAACAATCTCAAGCTCAACCTTCAGTGAGAAAGAGGAAACAGATTGAGCCTGAACCTGAAATCAAGGTTCCTGGACTTGATTGCAATCGTGTCCCTCTTGAAGAATTTCCCTTTGTCGAAAATATGGTTATAGAAGAGCCTGAGTATGGACTATTCTTCATCGATGCTTATGGGAATCCATCCTTCCAAAGATGGAGTGACATTGACCTTGCAGGGATTGATGCCTTGGTTGGATATCTAGTAATGGCATCAAATGTCAAGACCATTGAGAATGCAAAGTTCTGCTTGGGCCTGAGGAAAAAGATCACTGATCATCCTGATCAAGAAAAGCTCAAGTCAAAGAGAATGAAGCTTGAAGCCTTAGGATAGTATTTGGACTGAGGACGTTGTACACACTATCCTTTTTATCAATGTTTAGGACTGATGTAATCTATGAATAAATAATGTTTTATGTTGAATCAGTGTTCTTTACTAGCGTTCTAGTATCATCAGTGTAAGAAGAAGACCTTTGCTCACTTACACTGATCACAAAAACTTAGGCAATATTTATATCCACATAGGGGGAGACTGTTGGTTCACTCAGTACCCAAGTATACTTAAACTAGGATTTGAATAGAAAATAATCTAAGTGTTAAATATCCGTGAACATCTACTAAGTCACTGAGTGAACAGTCGCTTAGTAAGTCATCTTCAGGAAGCTCAGGACAAGCCTAAGAGAACGACTTTCCATTCAGTGAGGTGGGACTCAGTGAATGATACCTGAGGCAAAGAAGAAGATGATGGTTCAGTGAGTGATAACATCAAATAGTCCTGAATATTAAGTGTCAATTTCCCCAGATAATGCTCGTTATTTATATCATTTATATGGATTTACGCTTGTTTTCCATTGTTTTCCACTTTCGGGTAAATTACGAGCATTGGAGCTAAAGAGGCGGAAATGGAAACATTACTAAAGATTTATCACAAGTATGCCTATTTTGAAGAAGTTACGGCGTAACTCCTCTCTTACATTACGCCGTAACTATTGCGTGACCCGAATACCAACTTATCAAGAGGTTACTGGTAACTCTTCCCAAAGGTTACGACGTAACTCCATTAGGTCAAAAGAGGTTCCACGCACCGATACTTACGTCAGAACTCATCGCATCACTTACGACGTAACCGAGTTTATTGAAGACTACGGCGTAACCTCTAATAAGGTTACGTCGTAACTATCGATCTAGTGCATTTGAAGAAATAGAAAGTTAGGCGTAATTCTTATATTGGTTCTGTTGTAACCCGTGACCGGCCTATAAATACCCCACAATTCGGCATTTCTAATCATCCCATTCCACACACAACACTGAGAGCGTGGGAAAAAGCTCAAGGCATGTCTAGGGGAGCATACGGAGTTGTTTTCAAGGGAGAAGTCACTCCATTACGATAAGCTTTAGCATTTTATATTTCTTTTACTTTCAATTCATGTATTTCGTACCCTTGAATATTGAATTGATTTGCATGATTAATATGAGCGGCTAAGCACCCTTTGGTGCTAGCCTAGTTATGATTCCTTAATTGTTTTGTTTGCGTTTACCTTTACTTTCGTACAATTATTTCTAAGTGTATGCATACATAGTTCTTTGGTAATCAACCTTGATTCGGTAGTTTTGAATAGCGGTGAGGCCAATTGCCTAGGAGATATGACCAATGACCCTAGGTAAGCGGATTTGAGACGGAAGGGTAAGATATGACCAACCGACGACCCTTTCTACTTGTGCGATTTGACCAACCGATCACATATCGTTTGGATGAACTTAAGAATTGGGGGTGTAGTGTCTAAGTTCCTAACGGTCCGGCACTCACTATTTTGAATCTAGCATGTAGCGGTGCTTAATGACTTGACTTAGGGGACCGGGAAGAACATGACTTATGGTCGCTTTGATTTCTCCTGTGGTGGCATCTTTGGCGATAGGTTAGGGCAAATTGACCAAATGTTGTCCTCTCGAATTTGACCCCACCCAAGTAATTGGAAGTAGGTAGACGTAGACATAACTAGCTAGGAGGATTGACTAGGTTAGCACCATTATTCCTCTATTGATTTCCCTTTATCCATTTATACGCTTTTATTTTATTACGCATTGGTAGTTTAATTAATTAAATCCTATTGAAACCATTATTATTCCGTGACAATTAGACTTAGTAATAATCCAACACAAATAGCTCTTGGGACGACCTCGGCTTTACCATTTACTACACTACGTGACCGGGTACATTGCCGTTAGTGCACTAGGGTAGACCATAGGTATAGCGAGATACTATAAATATTAAGACACAGTCAAGAAACCCGCATCAAGTTTTTGGGCTGCCGGGAGGTATATTAGGATTGATATTAAGTCTTTCATTTCGCTTTTAAACTTTTCTCACGATCATATTTCAAGTTTTCAGATACCATGGAAGCTGTTAACATAGATAACCTCACTCTTGAGGAATATTTGGCGTTGACAAGAGAAGAACAAGGGCGAGATTGTTAGGCCAGCCATTGCGAGAAGATGCTCAATTCGATATCAAACCTCAATTCATGAGGGAATTGCGTGCAAATCCTTCTTCTCGAAGCATCACCGATGATGCCCATGAACATGTAGACAATGTCGAATACATTGTCACCTATTCAAAATTCCCGAGTCTCACACGATGCTATAATGCTACGAGTATTCTCTATTTCTCTTACGGAGCCGCAAAAGATGGGTCGATCGATTACTGCGAGGAACTGCCAAAACTTGGCCTATCTTAAAAAATATTTCATTCGAGATATTGTCCTCCATCGAAGACGGCTAAGCAATTGGAAGAAATTCATAACTTCAAGCAAGAGGGTGATGAAACGTTATACCAAGCTTGGGAAAGATACAACGAATTGTTATACAAGTGCCCTCGAAACACAAATTGGGCAATTGGCTAAGAACCTTGAAACACAAATTGGGCAATTGGCTAAGAACCTTGAAACAAGTAATGCTAAAGCCACTTCCTGCAAGGCCATATTTGCGCAAGATAAAGCAAAAAGGAGCAATGCACATCCTCTATCACTAATGATCTCTTTTGATAAGGTTTTAAAATGTACCTTTTGAGGGTCGTTTAAGCCCTTATTTGATCACTTTTGTATCCGTTATTACTTAATATCGTTCCTTTTCACTTTTAGGTCTCTCGAAGGCAAATTCTTGGAATGGCACTTATTTGGACGAAAAGGCGCGGATATCTGAAGAAAATGGCCAAAGTCAAGAATCGAGCCACTCACACTTTGAAATACAAGGGGACGGCGTCGGTGTTACTGCGACGCCGTCGGAGCACATGTTGTGACGATCGGTAGCCAAATTGCTTATTTTCAAGTGGCGGTGTCGGGCTTTAAAAGTAGGTCGTCGCTTACTCGGGACGGCCTAGATTTGATCGAGACGGCGTCGAGAGGCGGAAGAGGTGAGGGCGGCGTCACAAGCATAAGGTGCGCCGTCGCAAGACTAACGTGGCCAAGGCGAAACCCTAATGGCGGCGACCGGCGGCGTCACAAATCATAAGGTGACGCCGTCGCGATTGTAATCTTATATATAGAATCCGAATTTTTTAGTTTTCGGTGTGTAGTCTTTTGGAGTAAAACCTAAACCGAACCAAGGCTGTCTTGTACAAGATTTTAGGGTTCCAAACCCTATCTTACATCAAGATAAGTGTTTTACTTCATTAATTCAATTATGTCTTCAATTACTTGTGTGTATGCTTGCATGTTCTCCATGTCCGCTAATTTACTTTTGTGTTTGCTTAGGGAATATGAAACTTAATTATTGAATATTGATTGGTTGTCTCTTATCTTAATTGTTAATGATCTAGTAATGCGATAGGTCATTCGTTGTGTAGTTAATGCTTGATTAATCTTTGTGAACCTTAGACTATAACACCTAGAGTAGTTGTAGGCTAAACCATCCAAAGAGTACCTTAGAGTTAGAGTTTATAATTCCTAGAGATATTGTAGGCGAGACCCTTTGGTAGTTTCAAAGAGTTAGGGACAAACGCATACCCTACGACTTTAGACACACAACGCGATTAAGAATAAGGACGTGACAATTCAACCATCAATAGGAGATAATTAAGGAGTAATAAAACCTAAGTAAACACATCTTTAAACTATCATACGAGCACACAATAATTAGACATAGACTACATACACCTTAGATTAGATAATTAGATAAGTAGAGTAATCGGTAGAAATACCAACCCCCAAATCCAAACCCCGAGATTCGTACCTTTCTAATTTCTAAAAACATAAAAGATAAAAATAATCTTCCTCAACCCCAACCTTAGCGTAGTAACTTCTCACTAGCATTCCTATTCCCCAGAGAACGATATCAATACCGTGGCTTACCCTAATACTACACTACAACGATTAGGTTCCTTTGCCTAGGGTGTTATAAAACTTGCTCGAAGAAAAGGAAGTTCCTTTGACCCCGAGCAGCGTGTAAGCGTTATCAAGTTTTTGGCGCGCATTGCGGGGAATAGAATAGCTAGTTAGTAGTCCACCTCGTTTAGGTTTCTTTGCTTGATTCCTATCAAGTAAATTTTTCTCATTTTAGCTTCCTCGTAGTCTATCCCCTTCTTCGTGACCTTTGTTCGTAATCCCATCACTTTTCATCATGGAAGGTGATAACCAACCACCATTCATCAACCTACCACCAAATGACCCGCCAAGAGCCCGTACTCTTGGTGAATACTCGAGACCAAGCCACCTAGGCTATAGGAACACCATTGAGCTTCCGACCAAGCCCAAACTACGGCCTGCGATCCGACACCATCCGGTTGGTGCAAAGCGGATGTGCATTCCATGGACTTCGTTAGAAGATCCTAATCGACATCTTAAGGATTTCCTTAAAATTGTCGATTCCATCGACCTTGATGCTACTACTCGGGAGACCACGCGTCTGCGTCTCTTCCAATTCTCTCTATGGGACCAAGCTAGTAATTGGCTTGGCGACTTCCATGGCTCCATCTCAAGTTGGGATGATCTCACCTCTCGCTTCCTTGCTCAATTTTTCCCACGGGAGAACCACTAAGCTTAGGAATGACATCTTGATGTTCCAACAACGTCAAGGTGAATCTCTCTGAAGCATGGACTCGATTCAAGGACTTACTTCATAAAGTCCCTCATCACGGCATTGATCTTTGGCTCCAAGTCCAACTCTTTTATGATCATGTCAACTTCCCACTGGCGATCCATTGACCAAGCGGCGGTGGAAAACTTAGTGATCTCACCGCGGAAGAATCATGGGGTATAATAGAGGACCTTGCTCTCTATGACAACGAAAGTTGGAATGACCCCCGTGAGTTGCCCAAAACCGTTAAGGCAATCTCCTTGCCTCCCATTGACTCACAACCTTCCGACCGTAGGATGCTCGAACTTGAAGATCAAGTTAAATTCCTAATGAGTTCCTACGAAAATCCTAAGTCTTCACATCAAGTGAATAAAATCACTCTACCTTGTGAGTTATGTAGTGGTCCCCATGACACTCGTGATTGCACAAGACTCCCGAACAAGCTTTGCGGACTACGCCTCCGCAGCGTACCGACGGAGGCGGGAGAAGTGGTACACTTTCAAGCCCGAACAAAACAACTTAGGAAACTCTTACAACCCCGCATGGAGAAATCACCCTAACCTTAAGTGGAACCAAAACTCAAGCACACCCCAAAGCTCATCTAGTCCACCTAATAGGTTCAATTCTCTAAACACCGGGAACCCCACTAATCTTGAGGCAATTGCATCTAGATTCATGTCATCTCAAGAGACTCGATTGACTAAGCTTGAAGCCGATTTTAAGCGAAGACAAGGCGAGATGACAAACAAGCTTGATGCCCTCTTAAAAGCCTTTAATGACCGGGAAATTGGAGCACTCCCAAGTGATACTATAAAGAACCCAAAAGTGAATTCGATTTCGTCAACTTCATGTTCTTGTTCACCATGGGAGAGTGCACATCCATGTCCCTCACACCCAACGGTTCACTCGGTAAATGCTATCAACAAGGGTTCCAAGCAATCCAAAATGAGGTACCAAGGCCCTGCACCATTGGTAGAACCTACTCTTGAGAAACCCGTCAACCAAGAACCCAAACCTAATCTAGAGGAGGAGTACAAGGAACTCCATCAAGAAAAACCGGTTCTTGAAGTCTTAGCTCATGCACCTTATTATAATGCTTTAAAAGAAAATATGAGTTAGAACTTAAACTTGGAAAACATGGGTCCGCCTTTGTGCGAAATAATCTACCTAAGAAGTTAGGCGATCCGGGCTATTTACTCTTCCGTGTAGGCTTGGAACTTCCAAACCTCTCGATGCTCTAGCCGACTTAGGATCATGCATCAATCTTGTTCCATTGTCCTCCATAGAAGCCTTAACTTAGGTAAGATAGAACCAACGAAACCATCTTAGGTCTAGCGGACGGTAGTGTTGCATATCCGGTAGGGATAATAAAAGACATGGTAGTACACGTGGGAGGTTGACTCTTTTGGCCGATTTCCATGTGCTAGACATGAATAAGGACCCGACATGCCCATTACTAGTAGGAAGAGGATTCTTAGCTACCGCTAGTGCCATCATCGATTGTAAGATGTCCAAGATAGTGGTAGGGAGGGAGTGCTAGGTCAATTTACGATGTCAAAAGCATCGTACTACAAAGAAGAGGAAATCCACATGAGATTAGGTTGGATAGAACGCCTTCTAGATATGGACCTTGGATAGATAAGAACCTCATAGGTCCCCAACGACCTTTCTACCTAGATGAAGCCTTTACTAGTAAAGCAACTTTCCAAGAAAAGAAATGGCTAGGGACATGGAAGTTAACCCGTTCGAGGACACCTTAGTATTTAGGAAGATGACCGAGTTCTTAGGAAGTTTGCCGTCAACCTTGTCATGAATAAGTGGAAAATTGAGAAGCCTAAACATAAGTGGGATTGGGATAGACCGCCTAGTGATGGTAATGGAGAGTGGCACATTAGGATAACAATCTATGATCCCGATGGAGAGAAGTTTGAAAAGGCATATCGAACCAAGCGTACTACTAGGAACTTAAATGATAAGTTTGATCCTTATGACATTGTTAAGGATAGGCTTACTTATATCGGTACGTAGGGGCACGACTACGAGTCTAGCTACAAGACTCATAAATAAAGAAAAGCGCTTCGTGGGAGGCATACCATGCTTAATTGTTTGCTTGTTAGTGTCATATATCTTTTATTTGATTGCTTATTCTCATGTTTAAATTTGTAAGAATGCTTTATTTTGTTTTTAACCTCGTCTTAATTGCATATAAAGGTATTTTACATAAAGGATAAGTGTAGGGAGGATTACACACGTTTTCAAAAGCGTGAACATGAGAATTTCAATTAATTAAAAGATATATATGTGTGTTTGTTCGAGTCAAATGCTTGTATCGAGTCATAATGGATGTTTTGCGAAATTTTCCGATTCTAAAGATGTAAATTTTCGAATTTTTCCGAAAATCGCGAGACCGGTTTTGTCGGGATAACTGGCGTCGAGATCGCAACTGACGGCGTCGGAAGGAGTAAAACAACATATTACTTTTTCTCGTTTTCTGAGCTACTTATGAATTTTTGGAATTTTCCAGGTCTTAATTTTCCAGAAATTCTGTAAACATCCATTCCACAAGCATTATATCCTAGTTTAGTAGAGTCTTATATATATTATTACCGCCGATTTTACGCGAAGGTTTCGTTTGTTTTCTTCAAGTGTGCAGGTTTAATTTATTAAGAAGAAGATACATAAGATTGGAAGGAGCTTTTCACGCATACATTCTTCTTGGAAAGGATTTAACCACTACTTCACACACGGATCCTACCGAGCTAATCAGGGGAGTATTAGTTTCTTTCGTTTTTAATTACCTTCTATTATCATAACTTTGATACTTTCGGGGAACATTGGGGACAATGTTCAGTTTAAGTGTAGGGAGGGAAAATAAAACGGGAACTTTGAAACTATGCTTATCCTTGATTATTTGCTTTGTCAATTGTATTTGTGTAATAAACCATGAGAAAATGTCGGTTAGGGTAATTTTGGCACCAAATTTAAAATTTTCATGACATATAGGAGTGGGCCATTAGTCTTAACAAAAGCGTCTCACGGATAGGAAGTTATATGACTAGCACAAAACCCTTTACCACCTAAATTCCACCAAAATGTGAGGATCACCCTTAGATTAGTAGGAATTAAAGCATTCATCTTTAATGCTTAGTGTGTGAACCGGTAGTATAATAGATTCTAGAACTTGTTTTGTGATGCATCCGAGATCGCTAGTAAGACTACACTTGTGTAGTTAGGAATAACTAAATGATAAGAGGCATTAGGATAACCCTTGTTTGATACCGTAATATAATTACTTCTTCCACATCGGTTGAGTAATTCCCCACACCCTTTGCGTTGTACTCATTTTAGTACACGATACCCTAGTTAACCCCTCGAGCCTATCCTTTTCGCGGTTCTCGTGATGTTTCGGTTTTCGAATATCAATGAAAACATTGTTTACCCCACCCCAAATGTACACCCAAATCGCCTTAGCCTACCTTGTATGCACTCACTTTTAGTGCATTATTGTTATCACACTAAACCCTTAGTTCAATTATCTAGTTGCTTGCATGAGTTGCTAAGTCGAGTCATATCCTTTGTACACGTTTTGGGACGATTGGGACTCATGGGGAAAGTTAAAGTTTATGAAATGACGGAAGGGCGTTAAATTCAAATTCCCTTTATTTGCGTTATAATGTACTCCAAGTGTTTTGATCTTTTCAATTCGGGTCAAATTAGTGTTAGAGTAATAAAACTCAAGTGTAGGGATGTGCCTATAAATCCCTATCATTTTGATGTTACCGTAGAGGATGGTAGAGTAAAAGTGTATGAAAAAAAATCGAAAAAAAATAAAAAAAAAAGAAAAGAAAAAAAAAGAGTGTTCAAAAAAAACAAAAAACATACGGGCTACCATCCTACATCTATCTTTAAATTTATGTTTGTTTATTTCTAGAGTTTAGAGTGTCGAGTCTTGGCTTATAGCGCCATTCTTCGTATGCTTGTAACATAAAGATTTTTGACTTACCACCACTAAATAGCCTATCCCACCAAACCCTTTGTTTCCTACCGTAAGCCTAACATTACAACCCTTTAAAGACCTCTTTGATAGTCTTTCCTAGGTGCTTCGCCAAAGCGATGGAGGTTTGATCTATTCTCAAGCCTATGGTAATCTATGTACTAGGACCGGTTAATGAGTGTTTATCTTCCATTTCCAACTTGTTATATTTCATATACACGAGAGATGTGAGTATCCAAACACCCCATGTGAGGTGCTAGTATGTAATTTCCGTGCTTGTTATGACTTTTTGGGGCTTATATGTGTTGTGGATTGTTTTAAACCAATGCTTCATGACCCCTAACTTATAAATTAATTGGCTAAAAGCACATTTGCTTGAGGACAAGCAAATACCAAGTGTAGGGATATTTGATAAGGTTTTAAAATGTACCTTTTGAGGGTCGTTTAAGCCCTTATTTGATCACTTTTGTATCCGTTATTACTTAATATCGTTCCTTTTCACTTTTAGGTCTCTCGAAGGCAAATTCTTTGGAATGGCACTTATTTGGACGAAAAGGCGCGGATATCTGAAGAAAATGGCCAAAGTCAAGAATCGAGCCACTCGGTTCTTTGAAATACAAGGGGACGGCGTCGGTGTTACTGCGACGCCGTCGGAGCACATGTTGTGACGATCGATAGCCAAATTGCTTATTTTCAAGTGGCGGTGTCGGGCTTTAAAAGAGTAGGTCGTCGCACTCAAGCGGCCTAGATTTGATCAGACGTCGAGAGGTGAAGGGACGGCGTCACAAGCATAAGGTGGCGCCGTCGCAAGACTAACGTGGCCAAGGCGAAACCCTAATGCGGCGACCCGGCGGCGTCACAAATCATAAGGTGGCGCCGTCGCGATTGTAATCTTATATATAGAATCCGAATTTTTCGGTTTTCGGTGTGTAGTCTTTTGGGTAAAACCTAAACCGAACCAAGGCTGTCTTGTACAGATATTTTAGGGTTCCAAACCCTATCTTACATCAAGATAAGTGTTTTACTTCATTAATTCAATTATGTCTTCAATTACTTGTGTGTATGCTTGCATGTTCTCCATGTCCAAGCTAATTTACTTTTGTGTTTGCTTAGGGAATATGAAACTTAATTATTGAATATTGATTGGTTGTCTCTTATCTTAATTGTTAATGATCTAGTAATGCGATAGGTCATTCGTTGTGTAGTTAATGCTTGATTAATCTTTGTGAACCTTAGACTATAACACCTAGAGTAGTTGTAGGCTAAACCATCAAAGAGTACCTTAGAGTTAGAGTTTATAATTCCTAGAGATATTGTAGACGAGACCCTTTGGTAGTTTCAAAGAGTTAGGGACAAACGCATACCCTACGACTTTAGACACGATTAAGAATAAAGCGATTAAGAATAAGGGCGTGACAATTCAACTTAGCGAGCACATACAACCCTTGATATTAGATGGTGAGATTAGCCTTATCCGTTTCCAATATTTTACCCCAATCCACCAAATTATGAGTGTGCTTGGGTAGCTTGTAAACTTTAGAACTTGGCCTTTGCATCATTTCGAGACCATAGGCGAGGTATGTTGAGTTAGCTTGATGTATTTGGACTTTTAGTTCTAGAAAGCAGATTATAGGATTATCACCCAAACAGCCTACCATTGTGAGTCTATCGATTAGTCACCTCGACTTTTCGACCCCCATGTGAAACCCTTTTGTTGCACTCACCTTTAGTGCAAGATACCCCAAGATACACCCTTCTGAGCCATTCCTTTCATTTTGTCAACCCAATATATTGTTTCGTTACACCTTAGCCTACCCTGTAGTCTTTATTTGTGATTGGGAAGTCATCATTTGCCTAAGTTCAAGGTTCGAGTGGAAAGGTTTGTAAATCACGCTTTCATCGACAACATTTATGAAGATCATTGAAGACCCCCCGAATTCCCATTGTTCATCTTAAGTGGGGGGATGTTATGTTATTATGTTATGTTGAAAAAAAAAATGATTGAGTTATGATTTTGTAAAGTGCGATGTTATAAGCACTATTGTATGAGCTTTATTGATTAGTATCGAGGAGGCCACCTCGGTCACATTTGAAGATTGAGTTGGTAGTTATGCCAACGGAAGAAGAAAAGGTAGTGTGCCCATCACGGCGTCCTCTAATGACACATCTACCTTGCATTTCATGATCCGGTTTCTAGACTTCTAAGCTTGAACTTTGGGCGGACGGTGAAGTGGTGATGACTTGGTTATAGATTTAGACTACACGCTTGTTTTTCATTTTACACCAATTATATATCCCATGTCTTATCCTACCCTTTAGTCATGAAGCGTGTCTAGGTGATGCAATGAGCAATCTTTGGTGTCTTGGCCATGGATTTGGTCATGTATCATTGATTTTGTCCACTTCGCCGTGACATGTTAGTAATGACGAGTCACCCTTAACCTTTGTCGTGTCTACCCATATTGCCTTCAAGAATTGTTTAGCCCTTAACTCTAGTGGTGGAGATTTGTGTAACCGCCAAGCTTATGATAGAATACATGCTATGATCATGCGATTGAGTGATCACCCAAAATTGACACTTAGAATAGTTGAGAGATTTTAGTGTTTGTTCCCTTTCGTGAGGTGTTCGGCTTTGTTTTATTCTAGCATAAGGATTTGTAAACTCATATTTTCCAGGTTTTGGGAGATATCTTTTAGGAATCTATCTAACAAGGTCTACTTGAGGGCAAGTAGAGTTTAAGTGGGGGATATTTGATAACATCAAATAGTCACGAATATTAAGTGTCAATTTCTCCGATAATGCTCGTTATTTATATCATTTATATGGATTTACGCTTGTTTTCCATTGTTTTCCACTTCGGGTAAATTACGAGCATTGGAGCTAAAGAGACGCGGAAATGGAAACATTACTAAAGATTTATCACAAGATGCCTATTTTGAAGAAGTTACGGCGTAACTCCTCTCTTACATTATGCCGTAACTATTGCGTGACCCGAATACCAACTTATCAAGAGGTTACTGGCGTAACTCTTCCCAAAGGTTACGACGTAACTCCATTAGGTCAAAAGAGGTTCCACGCCACCGATACTTACGCCGTAACTCATCGCATCACTTACGACGTAACCGAGTTTATTGAAGACTACGGCGTAACCTCTAATAAGGTTACGTCGTAACTCAGGATCTAGTGCATTTACGAAGAAATAGAAGGTTACGGCGTAACTCCTATATTGGTTCTACTGTAACCCGGACCGCCTATAAATACCCACCGAATTCCAAAGATTTCTAATCATCCCATTCCACACACAACACTCGAGAACGTGGGAAAAAGCTCTAGGCGTGTCTAGGGGAGCATACTGAGTCGTTTCCAAGGAGAAGTCACCCATTACGATAAGCTTTAGCATTTTATATGTCTTTACTTTCAATTCATGTATTTCATACCCTTGAATATTGAATTGATTTGCATGATTAATATGAGCGGCTAAGCACCCTTTGGTGCTAGCCTAGTTATGATTCCTTAATTGTTTTGTTTGCGTTTACCTTTACTTCCGTACAATTATTTCTAAGTGTATGCATGCATAGTTCTTTAGTAGTCACCCTTGATTCGGTAGTTTTGAATGGCGGTGAGGCCAATTGCCTAGGAGATATGACCAACTCGACCCTAGGTGAGTGGATCGAGACGGAAGCGGTAAGATATGACCAATGACGACCCTTTCTACTTGTCTGATTTGACCAACCGATCACCTATCGTTTGGATGAACTTAAGAATTGGGGGTGTAGTGTCTAAGTTCCTAACGGTAGGGCACTCACTATTTTGAATCTAGCATGTAGCGGTACTTAATGACTTGGCTTAGGGACCGGGAACAACGGGACTTATGACGGTCTACTGATTTCTCCGTGGTGGCATCTTTGTTGATAGGTTATGGCAAATTGACCAAATGTTGTCATCTCGAATTTGACCCGACCAAGTAATTGGAAGTAGGTAGAGCGTAGACATAACTAGCTAGGAGGATTGACTAGGTTAGCACCACTATTCCTCTATTGATTTCCCTTTATCCATTTATCTCGCTTTTATTTTATTACGCATTAGTAGTTTTAATTAAATCCTATTGAAACCATTATTATTCCGTGACAATTAGACTTAGTAATAATCCAACACAAATAGCTCTTGGAGCGACCTCGGCTTTACCATTTACTACACTACACGCGACCGGGTGCCGCCTGTTAGTGCACTAGGGTAGACCATAGATATAGCGAGACACTATAAATATTAAGACACAGTCAAGAAACTCGCATCGATGATTTATGACAATAACTCACTAAACCCCAATTCTCCTCAACAACTATTAAGACTGAAGACTTAAAGACTGAAGACCTAGAGATTGAAGGCTGAAGATTGAAGTAAAGGCGGGATAAGTTTGAAACGAATAAGGGAGAGTCCTTATCAAACAAAGGTCAAACTTTTCCTGAAAGGCTAAAGACCAAGAGCAGTGTCATCACTGCTATTCAGAAAGCATCATTGTCCTATAATCAAAGTAGTTATTGTAACAGAGATAAAATACACAGGTATTTTGTCCAAACTAGCTTAGATCATCTTTGTCTTTTTCAATAACGGTTGTAAATCATTGTGTATAAGTAGGACCATAAGTAGGAGTAGAAACGTTGACAAGTTTGTGCACTTAATGCGTTGACATTCACAAACACATTTCTCTCCTCCAAATACAACTAAGTTCCTGAAAATAGCTCAGTTGGTTTAGCATAGTTGTACTTAAGCTCAGCTTAAGTTTAGTGAGAAGAATTATCATACTTGTCATTCAATACCAAGTGTTGTTCCATAAATACTTTGGTATACTTCTTTGTTAATTGCAAATAGAATTAAACGTTGAAAAATTGTGTCTCTTTTACTTTACGTTTATCTTTTAACAAAGTATTTTTCATTACATTGCTAAGTCATGGAGCTTGAATAGATTAACTTTGTAGTTAATTCTAACAAAGTTAATAGGAATAACACCCTCTTTGTTAACTGCTTTTGGTATGTAGGCATACTTATTCTTCACTTCCCTTCTGTTTGCGTAAATACCCACATTGTTCTGCCCATTTTCCTTGTTCTGATTCCCATCTCCTTTTGTATTATTCTTTTTAGAGGGAATTGCATATATATCCCTGCAAAACTTCATAATTGCATATATATCCAACCAAAACTCATAATTGCATATATATCCTTTCAAAGCCTTAAAATTGTCATATATATCCAACCAAACCTCATAATTGCATATATATCCTTCCAAAGCCTTAAAATTGTCATATATATCCAAATGATTATTTTAAATATATATTTAATAGAAAAAAATTGTCTAATAATTATAATTGATAAATAAAGTGACGATTATAACTTCTTTTTTTCTTTTTTTTTTACAATTACAAAATACCTTTTTATTGGTTTGAATTTTATTATGTTATTTGATATATATATATATATATATATATATATATATATATATATATATATATATATATATATAAAATAACAATTATGCCCTTAAACATGTCAAATAACTATAATTAATATATAAAATAATGATTATACCCTTATACTTATTAAATTATTACTTTTTAACAATTACAAAATATCCTTAAACTATTTTTAAGAAAAGAAAGAAGCAACCATGTTCGGCTACTCAACCGTGTTAGATTATCGATTTAATCTTGAATAAGAATATCAATCGCACCATCCATCGTTTCATAAAGGTAAACTCCTATATATATAGATCAAATGACATAATAAAATTCAAACCAATAAAATATATTTTATGATTGTAAATAATAATAATAATAATAATAAATTATAATCGTTATTTTTATATCAATTATAATTTTAGACATTTTTTCTATTAAATGTACTTAAAATAATCATTTGGATATATATGATTTTTAGAACTTTGGAAGGATATATATGCAATTATGAGTTTTGGTTGGATATATACGACAATTTAAAAGCTTGAAAGGATATATACGATTATAGTTTTTATTGGATATATATATGAATTATAGGCTAGAGGATATATACGCACTGCCTTCTTTACCTTTCACATTTCCATACCCACTATCATCCTTATTATCACTTTTCCTTTCACCATTATTCTTTGCTAAGCCACATTGTTCATTACTATGCCCAAAAACTTGGTTACATTGTTCGATACAAAACATGCGGTTAAACAACTTGATATAAAAAATGTTTACAATCTTAGACATTATTGGTTGTTTATCATATACTATAATGGATGCAAACATATAGCATTTGTTTTTGTTAACTTTTTACATGTGTGTATAGATTCTCTTTATTTGACATACTTGCAAAACCTTGTTCATATAGCCTTTCAGGTGTGATGGGCGCTATAGCTCATGTATGTATATCTTGAGGTGTGGATCATGGCTTTGTGTAGATCTGGCGAGGATGTCAGGAGTTTAAGTGAGAGAGTTTTTAACAATCCAACCTTAAGTTAACTGTGGCGATGTCTATTAGCATCGTCACACAAAGATATATAACAAGCACTGATAGTCTATTTGGCATAAGACTGCTATTGTTATCTATAATACATACAAAGCATTTGAGACTTCATATAAAATGAAGTCTTAAAATTTTAAGACAAAAAACATTACTATAAAAAGAAAAGTATAAAATTATTGTAAAATCTAAAAATTTAAATTTCATTTAAATCACATGTAATCGTCCTCCAATAATTATACATTTTAATAGTATTATTTATAAGAAAAGCTCACTAAACTTATAACTACCTATTTAATAGTTAAATTTGAAAATTAAAAGTGTTAATCATTTACACTATTGATAATTTATAGAGTAAATTACACCGTTCGTCCATATGGTTTGCCCAAAATAACACTGCAAGTCCCTTTGTTTTCGTTTTTGCGTCATGAGTCCTTATAATGAAGTTTGGTAACCTCATCAGTCCCTATCTCTAAGGATCGTTAGCTTTCTCCGTTAACTCGTCCGTTTTCTTACGTTTTTATCCGTTTTTGTCCGCTTTTATACGTTTTCATCCATTTTCTTATGTTTTTATCCGTTTTCGTCCGTTTTTATACGCCGCCCGCTTTTCGTCCGCTTTTATCGTGCCGTCCGTTTTATACGTTTCCGCTTTTATACGTTTCGCCCGCTTTTACCGTTTACCGCTTTTATACGTTTTCGTTCGTTTTCTTACGGTTTTATATGTTTTCTAACGTTTTCGCCCATTTTTATCCGTTTTAATATGTTTTCTAATGTTTTCGCCCGTTTTTATACGTTTTCGTCCGTTTTTATATGTTTTTTAACGTTTTCTTACGTTTTCGTCCATTTTTATACAATTTTATCTGTTTTCGTATGTTTAATACGTTTTCGCCCGTTTTCTTCCGTTTTCATACGTTTTTATCCGTTTTTATACGTTTTCGTATGTTTTCTTACGTTTTTATCCGTTTTTATACATTTTCATCCGTGTTCATTAGTTTTCTTACGTTTTAATAAGTTTTCGTCCATTATTATACAATTTTATCTGTTTTCATCTTTTTTATACGTTTTCGTCCTTTTCATACGTTTTTATCCGTTTTTGTCCGTTTTTATACGTTTTCTTACTTTTTTATCCATTTTCATATGTTTTTATACGTTTTCGTCCGTTTTCTTACGTTTTCGTTGTTTTTATGCGTTTTCATCCATTTTTACAAGTAATCATATGTTTTTATATGTTTTCGTCTATTTTTTACGTGTTTATCCATTATACGTTTTCGTCCATTATACGTTTTCGTGCGTTTTCAGGTTTTCATCTGTTTTTATATGTTTTCGTCTGTTTTTTCCAACAACAGGTGGTATAAATGGCTTTTTTGAGGTACTGATAACCACACCCTTATTTAAATACCTATTGTTTCTTCATTTTTATATGTTTTCATCCATTTTCTTACGTCTTTATCTGTTTTTGAAAATGGACAAAAACGTATAAAAGCGTATAAAACCTATAAAAACGGATAAAAACGTAAAAAATCAGACGAAAACATATAAAGACAGATGAAAACCTGTAAAAATTGATGAAAAGTTATAAAAACATATGGAAATGGATAAGAACGTATGAAAACGTAAGAAAACGGACGAAAACGTATAAAACGGACGAAAAAGTATAAAAACTGACAAAATGGATAAAAACGTATGAGAACGTTAGAAATCATATAACAACTGACGAAAACGTATAAAAACAAAGAAAAAAACGGACGAGTTAACGGAGAAAGCTAACGATCGTTAGAGATGGGGACTGATGGCGTTATCAAACTTCATTATAAGGACTTATGACGCAAAAATGAAAACAAAGGGACTTGCGGTGTTATTTTTGGCAAACCATAGGGACGAACGGTGTAATTTACTCTAATTTATAAGCTTTTACTTTTGAAAAATATATATCTACTACTTTATAGTATTTGGGACATGCTAAATAAGAAAATTTAAAATAAAAAACATTTGTACGCCACAAAAATAATCATCGAATATCCACCACCGCATTGCGCGAATACCCTTCTGAATAAACAAGTGTAGTGAGTTAGACACAGAACATATTATTGTAATTTCAAACTACTTTAATACAGTAGGTAACAAAATTTCAACAAATAGCAAGACAAGACAAGACACCAAGACCTTAAAACTTAAAAGAGTTGAAACTTATAATGAAAGGTGCAGTTCTATTTGTATGTCTACACATCAAACATTTAATGGGAAATCTCATATTCTTGCTTACAATCCAACTCTCAAAAACACAAAACTGCAAACCTCAGCACAAAATAAAGACTAATTTGCCCTTGGAGCAGCCCATTCGACGCTCAAGATAAGGTTATCATTAACCATAGCCATTGAGTTTTGCAATAGCTCTCTCACCATCTTCCCTCCTAACAAAATTAACAAACCAAACCCTCTGCTCATTCCAGTCTTCTGATCCATAGCAACTTAAACACGGGACACACCAGTCGGAACAGCTCCATCAAATCAGGCTCACGAGTGTCCTCTGAAAGGTTATTGACCCGCACAGAGTTCTCATCATTCCTACGTCTCATGTCACACCAGGAGCAGGTCTAACTCCACCATCACGCCTGGTGGGTGGAACATGTGCTCCTTTGTTACCTCCAGGTGCACTAGGGGCAGATGGATCAGCAGTTGGATTCTCGACAAATGTTTCACTTGGTTGTGCAGGATCCTTGTAGGGGCACCTTGAGGTCCAATGGTCACCTTTCTTTCCACAAGTTCTGCGTACCATGAGAACAGCTCCTGATTTTGCTGCCAATGGGTCTGACGAGCTTGAGTCTTCAGCTTTGGTACCTATTAAGTGACTCAAAGTTAGCAAAACCAAGACACATAATCGATGGATCAGGAATGTATCATTCACACAAATACTGCTCTCCACCAACTTTCATTGTAGTTTTTCTAACAGCCACACAGAAACTAGTTAAAGCGGCTAAAAAAGCCAAACATTTCAATATCATACTGGACATATAAAGATTTGTGGTTCTGGGCTATTCAAGAAATCATAAAAAAATGCATACGCCAATCTAAACTGGTATAGGAGACCCACACAGCAAAGTGCAAACAATGGATGGTAACTTGTTTCTATGGTGAGTGAAAATACTTTCAAGAACCATTCAAGAAAAAACGAATGTCCTATAAAGTATAAACACTAAAGTTTTAAAAATAAAAGTTCTAATGTTGATTCAAAATGATCAACAAACTATATTCCAAAGTGTTGCATTTATTCTGCAACTCTATTCATGAAAACTACTTCTATAGCAAGCAGACAACTGGGTTAACGTGTGCACCTCAATTACCAACTTGCAGACAACTTAAACCAAGACAGGTTATATCTCTATAATCTCAAGTCTTGGAGCCAAAAGAGAGTATATTCATTGTATTAGACTATTAGTGATATACAAAGTCTGCTCCTAAACAAGCCTTACCAAATCATAAACACAAAGATGCATCTCTATACAACTAAAACATTAGCATTGACATAAAACCTGTATACAAAGTCTGCTCCTAAACAAGCCTTACCAAATCATAAGATTTTGTATGTTTTTACGATGTCGGCAGCGTATATATCTCATTTGTTATTTGTTTTCCTCTTCGCTAACTAGAAAGAGGAGCAACTAATACACCTAAAACGAATGTGGTTTTCCCTGTTTAGGTTACCCCGGGAGAGCCGGCCTTTTTGACTCAGTTGTACGCGGCCTCACCGGGTTAATCCCTGGGACCGTTTCCAACCCTTCCTTGGCCACCCCCAAATGTACACACCTGGCGAGGTTTGGACCCTGACCTCTTGTTTGAAAGCCAAGGACTTCACCACTAGGCCATTTGGTGGTGGTTGCTACAAAACAACCTTTTGTAAAATAAACACAGTAAAAACGCTGCTTATAAACTACCAGAGAAGTTACTACAAAAAGTAATCATACCTAGTGTTAATTTTTTTATCAAATGTTTACACTACCCACATCACAAAATCAATCCAAACAGCAACAAATTTCACACAAAATCACAATTAACACAAACCTTTACACTACCCACATCACAAAAGCACAAACCGACTAAAAAAGTCAAACAACAATCATATACTCCACAATTGCCTCCTAAACACCCTCATGGTCGCAAAAACCATCTTTTTACACTACCCACGTCATATAGACCTCAAAATAAACCAAAACAGCAATTATTATCACACTAAATTTAAAAATA
Organism: Chrysanthemum lavandulifolium; assembly: GCA_022545495.1. Taxonomy (NCBI): domain Eukaryota; kingdom Viridiplantae; phylum Streptophyta; class Magnoliopsida; order Asterales; family Asteraceae; genus Chrysanthemum; species Chrysanthemum lavandulifolium. The sequence goes on along the minus strand of CM040242.1, from coordinate 47,364,663 downwards.
AGCACAAACCATTTACAAACCAACATAAAAAAACACATAATCTATCAACCCATAATAAAAAAAAAACCTTCAAAATGAAGAATCTTTACTATACCCACGTCACAAATCAATCATAAAAGTAACAAATTCACACAAAATTACATATCTTCACAATACCCACATCAGAAAAACCACAAAATTTAACCAAAACAACATCATTTTTCACACCAAATTAAAAAATAACACATATCTTAAACACTACCCACATAGCTGATTACTAAAAAGCACAAATCCTTACAAAACTCGCATCAGAAAAACAAATAACAGATCAGATATATACACTGCCAACATCGTGAAAACATACAAAATGAAGAATCTTTATCATATCAATTAACTAAAAACACATGTCTTTAGACTACCCACATCATAAAAACCACATAATAGTCTAAAAAACCCATAATCTTGACAGACACTACTAAAATCATAAAGACACATAACCAAGCATACCAACAACAAATTTCATATCAAATAAAAAGTTCTAAGTTCTAACTGTTGTCTAGTCAGATTGTTTTTTTTGGTGGGAGTAAATAGTTATAATGTGCGTCTTCTTCTTCGTCTAAGCTACCCACAAAATTATTTACTGAACTTATTACCTAGCTAATTACTTGACTATTTACCTAACTAAATACTAAGCTAATCCAAAAATGGCACAAATCTTTAAAATCCCACATCTAAGGTTGTGTTTGGATTAGCTTATTTATCCGGCTTATAGGCTTATTTGATTTTGGAAAAGCGGATAAGCTCGTTTTTTAGAGCTATATGTACTTGAGCATATTGGCGTAAGCCAATAAGGTGATGTTGATAAGGTCATAAGCTCCAAAGAATGAGCTTATCAGCTTTTACAAAATCAAATAAGCTCATAAGGTGAATAAACAAGCTAACCCAAACACCCCCTAAATACACATAATCAGTCAAACCAACATCAATTTTCGCACCGAAAGCACGAAAAACACAGATCTTTACACTACCCATGTCATAAAAACACAAATAAACACCAAATTTCACACCAAAATCACAAAAAGCACAAATCTTTACAATACCCGCATCATAAAAACAAAAACCAACTACAAAAATCATTAAAAAAAATCACAAAAATGCATAAATTAAAATATACCCACATCATAAAAACACCAAAAATCACCAAATTTAAACAGAACTACAAAAACCAATAATCTTAATAATAATACCTGGAGCTCTAGGCCTTTCAAAAACAATTTCCTCAGTACTAACCATAGTCAACCTAGCAAATGATCTTACCGGCAATAGCTTCATTCCTTGAATGATAGGCTAAAAAAGGTGACTCCACAAGAGCTTAGTGATTCTGAAAAACATAACTTCTATATATTTTTTAGCAGCACATTGCCATACAACCTTATTCAACAACCATTCATCTTATAAATATAAGAGACTGTTTCCATTTCACCAGCATTCCTTAAATACTCGACTACACTCTTTACATATGGAGCTTTTAGTCGGATACTTTTCTGAGCCATTAACTTAGCAAGCTTTGAAGCTTCCAACAAATGGCTTTTGGTACAAAGACCATACAACATAATAGAAAAAATATCTGAATCAATAGTAGTTGCAAACTCCAACTTATCAATTTCATTATACAGCATAAAAGCATCTAGTACTCGTTTTTCCTTCAAACACAACCTTTTTAACAACTCGCTACACGCCACCCCATCTGGCTTCAAACCACCAACCAACATCCTGCTAAACACTTTCTCAGCCTCTTCAAATTTTCCAACTCTCAGTAAAGTCACCACAAGAGAGCTATAACACTCACTTTTAGAAACACTCCATGTACCAACGCATCTATCAATCAACTTATAAGCTTCATCCACTTTATCTTCCCTACAAAGGCCATTCACAAAGGTACTAACCGTAACCCTATTTGGCGCACAACCACACGCTTCCATCCGATCCAAAATGGTTAACGCCTCCATTGACCTACCACTTTCACAAAAACTATGAATTAGAGACGTATACGTAACAACAGTTGGAGCACAAACTCCACCTTCGTTTTCCATTTCCTCTAATAATTCCAAACCTTTTTCCAACTTCCCAGCCCTACAAATACCATCAAGAAGAGCCGTATACGCAACAGCATTTGGCGAACACCCTTTTCCATTCATAACCTTAAACAACTTACTCGCGTCTTCAATCCTACCCAAATCACAAAAACCTTTAAACAAAGTAACAAACGTCACCATATCCGGATAAACACCTTCCAACCCCATCTCCTCCATCAACCTTAACCCCTCATCCACCCGACCCTTTTCGCAAAACATCCTAATAACACTATTAAAAACAATCGTATCCGGCCTACAACCAAACTCACCCCCCATCTTCCTCAACACCCATAAACCCTCATCAACAAGCTTACCCTCTCTACATAACCCCAAAACAACCTTAAAACTCTTAACGCCAACAGCACATTTCTCAACCTTATACGCCTCGATAACATCCTTAATCAAGTTAGGATTTTTATTAATCTTAAACATCTTACAAGCAACATTATACATGTAAGTAGTATGCCTATAATCTTTTTGAATCCCAGCCCATATAAAGAACCTTAAACCCATAAAAACAGAATCTGAAAAATGACATCTTTTTATAATTTCTTGTACGGATGATGAATCTAAGCTTGACCCAACATTTGTTAAGATTTGTTCTATGTTTTTTGGGTTGCTTTTTTGTAAGTGGGTCCAGTATTTTTCAACTGGGGGTGTTTGGGTTAGTGTTGTATATAGGAATTTGGGGTGTTTGGATATGAGTTTGGATGTTCTTAATCGAGAGATTAAATTAAATGACATTGAGTTTGGGGAGTTTGATTTACCTTTGTATTACGGTGGGTGGTGGTGGTCAACGACGGTGTACCGGCGCCCGTTAGTTCCGGCGAGAATAAGGAGGATGATGGGTACTTCAAAGAAATAATGTTTCTATTTCCTTACATGTAAAATACACATCTTAATATAAAGCATTTTACAAAATGACAACCTCAGTGGTTCAAATAGTCCATCACATGTTCAATTATTGTTTTACAATGAAAATTCCAAAACAAGCTTATGCTCTTAATCTCTTGAGCCTTATTTACCACTTGTCAAGTTTGCTTCAATATACTTGGTTTAATCTCCTTCTGTATGTATGTTAAATAACATAAATGTCGTATTTTTACAAGTTTAATATTGTTTATGAATATTTTATATAAGTTCAGTTGTGGTTCGATCACGAGTGTTAAAAGATCCCACCCAACTTGAACCTCGTTACTTGTATTGATGAACCTAACCTGAACCCAACCTGAACCATAATGCAAAAAGGCTTTAAAAATCCTTTTTCTACATAACAAATTCAAAAAGACAACACTCACAACTTAAATAAAACTCTTAATGAACAGGAAGAACATTAACATAGCATGATTTATATATTCTTGCATTTAATTTTAACTGGACAAATGAATGACATTAAAGCTTACACAAATGAAATTTCTTATTCATGTTTGTTTATTAAGAAATAAGGTTGTTCGTGTTCGTTTATTTTCGCTCACTAAGATTAAACAAACGATAAACAAACAAATAAAAATGAATGTATGAAAACAAACAAATATATATAAATTTTTTGTGTTTATTTGTTAAAGTATACATGTTTTTAAAGTATATAATAAAAATATACGATATACAACCACAAACACAAAAACAAACATAAAGCATTTTGAATGCATAATTGAACGTTCACAAACATAAATGAGTAGATTTTTGTTCATGTTCGTCAATTTAACAAAACAGACTTAAAATCTTTTTCATGTTTGTTCGTTTAATAAATAAACGCACATAAACACCTATAAAGGAAATGAAATGTTCACTGAACATTCGGTTAATTTACATGACTTAGGATGTGTTTGGTTTCATCGGCGGAATGACTATCAGTACGGATTTGATAATAGGATGTAATGGGAATTGGTATTAATTGATACCTCAATTCCAATACTAACGTTTGGTTCAATTATCAAAATAGGTATCAAACTTTCAAAAATATAATCTAATTACTCAAAATCATTAAAAATCAATGCAAAATGTGTAAGACCCATGATAGATTTGGATATCAACCTTACTAGTTACTAGTAGACTTTGGAGTAAGGCTAATATATAGGAATCAAATTTACTTCCAATTCCATTAGTCATTAAACAAACAACTTTAATAGGAATGAAAGCATTCCCTTAATGCGGATCACCATCTACCAAAGTACCAAACACACCCTTAAATACATAAGAAGTAACTTTGAGAGTTAATTACATCTTTGATCCTTGTGGTTTGGTCAAATTGCAGGTTTGGTCCTCAAAACTTTGAAAATGCAGCGATAGTTCTCATTTTGAAGTTTGGATTGCATTTTTGGTCCCTGGATAAAGTTAAATGACTAAAATACCCTTTCTTCTTCAGAAAAAGACAAGGGTAATTTGTCATTTCACACCGATAAGGACCAAAAATGCAACCCAAACTTTAAAATGAGGACTATCGTTGCATTTTTAAAGTTTTGGGGACCAATCCTGCAATTTGACCAAACCACAAGGACCAAAAATGCAATTAACTATAACTTTGAGTAACACATTCTAGAGGGACCTCGTCGTCATTAAACAAAACAACTCTCTTCCTTGATAAGTACACCAAACTTTACTAAAACCCTCACAAAACCCTAATACCAGATCGCAAACATGGGAACACCAGAAACATCACGAGAGCCATGCCCAGACCGCATCCTAGACGACATAGGCGGCGCATTTGGCATGGGAGTTGTCGGCGGCGGTGCTTTTCATTTCTTAAAAGGTGTCTACAACTCTCCTAAATCCGAACGCTTCCTAGGCGGCACACAAGCCGTCCGAATGAACGCGCCTCGTCTCGGTGGCAGTTTCGCTGTCTGGGGTGGATTGTTTTCCACTTTTGATTGTTCTATGGTTTATCTTCGCCAGAAAGAAGATCCATGGAACTCCATTATCGCGGGTGCGTCTGCTGGGGGGTTCTTGTCTTTGAGACAGGGCGCAAGGCCTGCTGTTAGGTCCGCGGTTTTTGGCGGAGTTTTGTTGGGCTTGATTGAAGGTGCTGGTATTATGTTAAGTAAGTTTGCGACTGCTCAACAGACTGCGAGTATGTTTGAAGATGATGCTCAGGCGGGTTTCCAGAATAGTGCATCTGAGATGGCCAGTGAGGGTTCGGGTTCGTCGGGCTGGTTTGGTGGGTTGTTTGGTGAGAAGAAAGAGGAAGTGATCAAGGCAAAAACTGAGGTGTTGGAGAGTTTTGATTCGCCAATGCCGCCAACGTTTGAGTTTAAGTGAAGTATTTATGTTTTTGGGATTTGAACGGGATAATTAACAATCATTGACTAAGGGGTTGTTTGGGTTTCAATTGTTTATTGGTTTGTAGAAATAAATTACTATTACGTTTGGTTTATCTATTGATATAATGCATTCTGATGTGTTTATGAACGGATGTGAATATGTGATGAATGCGATTCTTTATGATATCACTGTTTACAACTTCTTTGTAACTTGTTTCGCGTAGCTTACGCTATCATTTTAGTCAGCGAGTGGGTCAGTGAATGTGGCCAATTGAAGTTGAGCCCATGATGTATTACCACCTAGGGGTTTTTCAATAGCTAGCCGCTAGTTGGTACTTAATTTAGGCTTTTGTGGTTGATGTGAACTACACGTTATGGCTTTTGTTTTGATGTTCTTATTGTGGACAGTTTGTTAACCTTCTTCGTGGCAACCTCTGTGATCCTTGTGATAGGGATTAGGATTTTGACAATTTATGGATCATATTATTGTTTTGTTAGAATATGAAGATATACGTTGTGGTTTGATTTTCTTTGTTAGTGGACACTTAAAATTCTATTGATTTTCTTTAATGCACTCTCTTATTGAGTTTAGGGATGTTATGTGCTTATGTGATGATTTCTATTCTTTATAAAAGTTGTTTCTAGTAATGTAACCGGAGATGGTTCCTGGAATCTGCAAAGGCACAGGTTGTATTTTTTAACCCTTTATGCATTACTTCACACTCGTGTTGAGATACCATTCAAGCTAATCACTTTTTTGTTCATAGATGATTATGTTGTAATTGATATGAATTGAAAGCTGTACCTTTTGCTGTTATGGTCTTTATAAATAGGGATTCCAATATTGTGGCAGCTTCTGTGATACTCACCATAGGATATTGACAACATATGGTTCATTTTATTGTTTTACGTCACTACTAGGAACGAAAGACGTGAATTAGTTTTTGTATTACAGCAACCGGAAAATTTGTGCCGGTGAGTCTCGCATTGCAATGACATTATATTTGTCTGAGTAGGATTATGTTTGAGTTCAGTTAATAACCTCTAACTTATAAGAGGCTAGTTTATCGTATGATCTATGATGTTGCCAACACCAAGTCGAATCTAAGTGAAGGTTGGTATTTTCAAATTAATTGGAAGTTTTTATGTTTTTGATTGAACTGTTTTAAATTTAATAGTTATGCTGACAGTAATTTAGTATGTTGTAGAAATAAGTACATGTAACAGTTGGTATGTTCAAGAAGCCTGAGAGAGCTAGGTGTCATAACAAGGATAAACTTCGTCATGTCACCACCCTCGCCGCCACATCAGATCCCATTTTCCCACAACTAACCACAACAAACCCCTCCTCACTCATAACAAACCCTGCTCTTCGTTTAGGACCCACCATTACCACTTTATTTTTTAATTTAATTTTTAAATAAACTAAATTTATTTCATTAATAATTAAAATACATTAAAATTTTTTATAAAAAATATAAATAACATTTTTATAAAAAAAAATATTAAAACATGAGCACTTTTATAAACCTTGACCAAATACCCATTTGCCAGCCCAAGTCCAATGCAACATTTGCAGCCCCAAAAAAAAAAAAAAAAATGTTGTCTTCTTCATGTCTGCACACACACATACGCATCACACACACACACATTAATACACAACCCACCACAAACACACGCTGCACACACACACTTACACACACTTGAAAATCAAAAGAGGAAAAAAGAAGAAAAAATAAACCGTGTCCCACTTTTGTCAGTAGATAAGCTCGTCGTCCCCACGATTTGCTAGTTCACGGCGAGCCACAACGAAGGTGGTCGGTGTGGCGGCGAGCCACGGCGGCCGGCCACGTAGGCGACGGCGAGCGACGATCTCCCCCACACCGTGCACTCTGATGTGTTATTTGTTTGATGCACTCTGTTTTTAACATCTCTGATGTACCCTTTAAAAGGCTAACTAAAACATATAAAAAGGCCATGGTTCTTAGTTGTTCTCCAAAGGTATTTAACTAGTCTAAATAATGCATTCCATCATGGTTCTTAGTCGAAAACCAAAAGTATATGGCTAGTCGCGGCTTTTGGAAGGGCGTACATTCTAATACCAGCTAAAACACCGCATGAGAGGTTTTAAACGTTCCTGTTTGGGTAAAGTTACGACGTACCCTTTTAAAATATACAACAATGATCTTATACATATAAAATACATACACATTTTACAACATGACAACCTAAATCGATAAATAGTCCATCACCATGTTCTTATCTTAATGGCAATTCATTAAACAAGCATATGGCTCTTTTATCATTTTGAGGTAACTTAAAAGCACCACATACCACTGTCATTTGTTTTGGAAATACGAATTGCTCACAAGTCATAAAAACACAACATACCCCTCAAGTAATTAACTACCGGATCAAACATCAGTAGCCGGGTATAACGATGTTATGATTTGATCAAATAATCGGCTAAATAAGAGCTTTCAAACCTTAAATCTTTAATACAAAACGTACCTCCAAATCCACACATGAACCTAGGGATGAGACGGTCTGGGTCGTGCATCGAATTAGTGGCACTGGATTTTTCCCGGCGTAAATTAGTGGTACCGTGCATCGTATCGAACAGGATTCGGATACCGTCACCGGAAAATCGGGGTTTTTGGAATTTCCGATTTGGTACCGGTCGTCATCAATTAGTGGTCCCGATTTTGTTCCACCTTATTTCGTAGCCCCGATGCATCAGATTTTCGAGAATCGGTCACTGTTTGATATTAGTCAGTGCAGTTCAGGGATTCGGTTCAAATCTTTATCCCACGTGAACCTGACTTAAATCTTTTAAAAAATTAAAAAAAAAAAAAAAAAAAAAAAAAGCCCATATTTGTTTTATTTAATGAGTAAGTTAAAAAAAAAACATAAACTTTTCCACACTCGTAATAACCCAAATTACCAAACTACCCCTAGTGTTGAACCAGGTAGTCTTGCTTCTCAGCCACAATGGCTGCTTGGTGGGACCCATTGTTAAGGGCATCAACGTCTTTAAAATCATCTCGTTCATCTTCATCAGGCAAGCTTGTCGTTTCAATAACCACACATGATATGTCTTCAAGGATGATGGCTATCACTTCTTAAAACCTTTCCTCAGAGAGTGAAAGGTCTGCAAGAAGTCTCCCAAGCGTTTTTCTCGGTTGCACCATCAAAATCTTTTTCACGTTTCAACCCCAGGTGTCCACTTATCTCCCAAACAGCTGGATTCACTTGAGTATCTAGAAGCTCGGCACTTACTTCTCCATGAGCCTGCTTCTCAACGTAACACTGTTTTTATATTCAGTTTACATGTAAATGGTGTTAGATTATTCTGATGCAAGCGCTATGGTAAAATGGGTAAAATATGAAACAAGGTCGGGTTACCCAACCCACTTTTTGCCCGATTTATTAACTTTTGAACATCTAATTAATATTTTTGATATGATTACATGAACTAGAAGTGTCCACCTGGGCGGGTGAGTAACTTAGGCTGCGTTTCTTTTCTCTGTTAGCTAAGAGAATAGTAGGACCCATTGATTTAATAATATTTCTTTTTTAATAGAGTACAAACTTTCATTATTCCTCTGCACTCACTGAGGAAAAACGCTTAACATTTAAAATTCGGAGGATAAACCAGATGTGGACCCCATAATACTTATGAGCCTCTTATTCCATAAATAAAAATAAACAGGCCCTTAATCACCTTTCAAATAAGACTAAAATTATGATTATTTTATATCATGTACTATATAACAACTTGAAAATGCAATATCAAATATCCTCTCAATCTTATGACTAATAGACGCATACTATGAGGAATATAGACTAAATCATGCTAAAATATCATCAAAGGCAATTGATGCTCTTGCTCAAGTACCAAGCACTTGAACAGAATAAATCCGCATAGATAACAATATCCTTATGACAATTTGAAAAAAATATCTCATATCAATTGAGCAGAAATACTAGCAAATGTAACAAAAGATCAATTTATGGTGATTTTATAGCCTAAGAAGAAAAGGGAACCTACTAGTTCACTTAGTTTCGTCTTCTTTTTCCTCTTCCACTTGTCCATAACGACGCTTGAACTTAGCAACCTGACCGACACCTTTGTTAAAAGTATAGCATCACTTGTTAAACTTATGAAACTTCAGGGTTAGTTATGTAAATGTTTTATAACTAACTTTACTAATCTATAACTTTGAGCTATGTTTGTTAAGTTTTGTATGTGCAGGGTGTGAATTGAAACATGGTGTTATATAAGCTATCTTTCCACCTAGGGTTGCTCATTCAATCATTCACTCTCAAAAGATTTTCTCTCAAGTTCTCTATGGATATTCACACTTTGTAATCTCATAGTTTTAGTTTTGGTTTTACTGTTTAGATAATATTGATCTATTGTGTCCTAGTGATAGTTTTGGTTTGTGGATTTTGTAGTGTGACGGTTGTATTGTTTGTGATAACATCCGTTTGGGGACTATCATTGTTTCTTTGTATACTGTAGGCAAGAACATGTGTTAGGGGCTTGTCATCAGTGTTTATTGTTATATATAAAAGGAAATCACAAAAGGGGTGGTTGGTTGGGTGATTAGAAACAATTTTGGTACTATTTTTTACATGGTATCACATACATAGGTTCTGATCGTTTGGTTTTTTGGTGGATCTTAGTTAGTTTTGGTTGATTCAACGCCTGGGTTGTTGAATCTTGTTGTTTCTTGGGTTAATCGAAGATTGGGGTTCTCAGTTGAAGATTTATGGTTTTTTCTTGAAACCCTAGATTTTGGGGGTTTTTTTGTTTCTGGTACGATTTAGTGTTGTTGGTTGCGATTAATCAAAGTATTAGAGGTTAATTGTTGGTTTCTTGATCGGTTTCTTTGAAACCCTAATTTGGCATTTGGGGGTTTTTAGAAGATCTTGGTACTATAGTTTCTTGGGCTGGTTCTTGGTCACAATATCTCTAGACTAAGTGAATCTAGAGTATTGTGGTAGTCTTCCGCTGCTTGTGGCCTAAAATAACACTGTAAGTGATTCTTTTCTTTAAGAGGACAATATCTCAGTAAGAGTGGGTGCAAACGGGCAAATTAACACCTTGACCTGCCAAATTGATTGGTACGAAACTCGCTTCTCGTCATCCGATCTCTCTTTGGATATTTGTTTCATCTTGGGTGCGAGTTTTCATTTTTAGTCTAGATTGTAGAAGGGTAGGATTTGGGCAGTCTTGGAAGTTGTGGGTTGTTGAGTTGGTTGGTTATTGTTCTGTTATCTGTTTGTTTAGTTTGGTTTATCTGTTTATCTTGTTTTTTGCTTTGGTTTATCTGTTTGTTTGTTTGTTTCTGTTGTCATTATGGCTATTATAATAAGTAGTTTAGATCAGAGTAATCCTTTGCATTTGCATGCTAATGCTTCTAATTGTGCTTCCATTGTGACTGTTAAGTTGACTGGTGTTGAGAATTATATAATTTGGTCAAGTGATATAAATTTGGCTATACAAATTAAAAACAAAAAGGGTTTTATTTATGGTACTTGTGTTAGGAATGATTATGCTGCTAGTCCTCTTTTACTTGCTCAGTGGGATAGATGTAATGCAGTGGCTCTTGGTTGGATTTTAAGTTCACTGTCTCAGTATGTCTACTTAGGATGTGTGTTCTGTGATAATGTTGCTACTGTTTGGAAAGATTTAAAAGAAACATATGATAGGGTAAATGGGTCTGTAGTGTTTAATTTGTTACAAAAAATCAATACCTTTAAACAAGGGGGTTTGTCTGTTTCTAAGTATTATCATAAATTGAATTCCCTATGGAGGGAGTTTGGCATTACCAAACTTCCTGACTGTGTTTGTGAAGCTAGAAATGAATTTATTGATCATGCTAAATTGTTAAAACTGATGCAATTTCTTATGGGTTTTGATGACATTTATTAGCCCATAATAAGCAGTCTATTGACCAGGGAAATCCTTCCTGAGGTCAATGATGCCTTTATTATTATCTATAGGGAGGAGTCCCACATAGGGATTCCTACCACTTCTGTGAAAACTGAGAAGGCTCAGGTGTCTGTTTTTGTTTCTAGGACCTTTGATAATAATAGAAAAAGAAATAATGGAAATTGGAATAATAACTCTCGTAATAATAATAGAGGCAATTATGACAGTTTAATTTGTACAAATTATGGTTTGAAAGGTCATACCGTGGACAGATGTTTTGAGATCATTCGTTATCCCCTGGTTTTAAAAGGAATCCTAATCTTAAACCTGCAAATAATTTTAACAATGCCAATGATCTTAAGGGTAAATATGTGGTTAAGTATGGTTTTAAAATTTCTGTTGGAAGCAGGTGATGAAGTTAATGAGTCTTTTGAATGAAAAACCATGCACTTCTGATCATGCTAACATCGCAGGTAGTGCTTCTTGCTATTTTTCTAATTGAAGTGCCTTTTTTAACCAACATTTTTATGAGTTTTTGTGTGCTAATTTGAAATTGGATGGAGTCAATTATCATTTGGGATGGATAATTGACTCGGGGGCTAATCAACATTTGACCTATAGTCCTTTAAATATGTTTAATGTGATTGATATCTATGAATTAAAACTTACTGTTGGTCATCCTAATGGTACTTTGGCTAAAATTACACATGTGGGAAATCTAAGGCTTAATAGGGATGTTGTTTTGTTTGATGTCTTGGTTGTTCATGAATAACGTGTTAGTTTAATGTCTGTTAATAAGTTGATTAAAGATAGCAAGTTAAGAGTTGGTTTTGATGAGACTACATGTTATATTGAGGATTTGAAATAGCAGAATGTGTTGGGGACCGATAATAAATCTAGTGGTTTATATTTGTTTGATAAAAGTGATGCTTCTTCTTGTGTGGTTCATAGTGAGTTTTTTAATTGTTTTGTGTCTAAGGAGGTCTGGCAAAATATGCTAGGTCACCCTGCTAATCAAGTTTTGAAACTTTTAAAAGGTTATTTAAATTTAACTAATGTTGATCATAATGGTCCCTGCAAGGTTTTCCATAAGGCTAAGCAAACCAGAGAATCTTTTCCTATAAGTGAACATAAGTCAACTGTTTTTGGTGAACTCATACATTTAGATGTGTGGGGTCGTTATAAAGTGGTTAGCAGGAAAGGATTTAGATATTTTTTGACTATTGTTGATGATTTCACTAGGTCTGTTTAGGTGTATATGTTCAAAAGGAAAGATGAGGTTTTTGAAATGTTTGTCAATGGTAACTTGGTTTCAAGGAAGAGTAAGAAACAAAATACTCTGTCTAAATCATCAGGTGAGGCTGGGTATAGATTTATGGTCTCTGCTACTTGTGAGGTTATATGGATCCAACTGAGTATAGATTTATGGCCTCTGCTACTTGTGAGGTTATATAGATCCTTAATTTTTAAAAGGATCTGGGTGTGAATGATAGTATGTTACCGGTGGATCTGCATTGTGAGAATAAGTATGTAATCCATATTGATGCTAACCCTGACATGCATGAAAAAACTAAACATTTTGATATTGATGTTCATTTGATTAGAGAGAAGGTTTCATCTGGGTTGATTAGAAATGTGAGTGTTGGTTCTTAGGATCAAACTGCAGATGTGATGACAAAAGCTTTTGATTCTGTGCAACATGGTGTTATGGTTAAAAAACTGGGCATGGCTAACCTGTTTGTTTCATCAGTTTGAGGGGGTGTTAAAAGTATAGCATCACTTGTCAAACTTATGAAACTTCAGGGTTAGTTATGTAAATATTTTATAGCTAACTTTACTAATCTATAACTTTGAGTTGTGTTTCTTAACTTTTGTATGTGCAGGGTGTGAAGTGGAACATGGTGCTATATAAGCTATCTTTTGAGCTAGGGTTTCTCATTCAATCATTCATTCTCAAAAGATTTTCTCTCGAGTTCTCTGTGGATATTCACACTTTGTGATCTCATAGTTTTAGTTTTGGTTTTAGTGTTTAGATCATCTTCATCTATTGTGTACTAGTGATAGTTTTGGGTTTTGTAGTGTTAGTGTTGTATTGTTTGTGATAGCATCCGTTTGTGGACTATCATTGTTTCTTTGTATCTTGTAGGCAAGAACCTGTGTTAGGGGCTCGTCATCAGTGTTTATTATTATAAATAAAAGGAAATCACCATAGGGTGGTTGGTTGGGTGATTAGAAACAGTTTTGGTACTATTTTTACAACTTTCCGCCATTTGTCGTCTTGCTCTTGCTCTGAAGTGATAAACTTTACCAACTTGGTGTATTTTGGTCATCATCACCTCCATCAATCGGCCACTTTGGGTCACGTATGAGATCCATTGCATCTGAGGGTGAATTCCTTTCCCCATATTTTCTTCCCTTCAATTATAAGAAAAAATATTGGAAGGAATTATATGCAAATAGTCACCAGGCAAAGCAATCAAACTAAAAATTCTAATTTTCTAGAGTTATTCAGTAGTTGAAATTGCTTCATATACTGCTTATACTTTTTGAAATAATAAGCAGAAGCGATTAATGAGTTGTAACAAAGATTCAACTATTCAAGAGATGTAATATTCAGAATAAAGGGGTGTTTGTATTTAGCTTGTTTTTTGTCTTATGAGCTAACTCGGTTCGGCTTATTTATCATAACTCCAATTTTTTTGGGGTTCATGAGCTTATTAAGGCTCAAATTTGAATAATAAGCTCATAAGTCAAAAAATAAACCAGTAAAAATGGGCTTATAAAAGATAAGTTGAACGCTCGTAAGCCCAAAAATAAGCTAAAATAAACACCACCTCAGTTAAACACTAGGAAAAAAAACTCGTATGTTTTTTTACGTTTTCGTCTTTTTTTTACGTTTTCTTCCTTTTTTTACGTTTTAGTCCGTTTTCTTACATTTTCATCAATTGTTTTATGTTTTCGTCTATTTTTTTACGTTTTCGACCATTTTTTACGTTTTCGCCTGTTTTTTACGTTTTCGTTCGTTTTTTGCGATTTCGTCTGTTTTTTACGTTTTCGTCCATTTTTTTTAATGTTTTTGTCTGTATATTTACGTTTTCGTCTATTTTTTTTACATTTTTCAACCGGTTTTTTTATGTTTTCGTCTTTTTTTATGTTTTCGCATGTTTTTTACGTTTTTGTCCGTTTTTTACGTTTTAATCTGATTTATTAGGTTTTCGTCCTTTTATGTTTCATCGATTTTACGTTGCTCATTTTTACGTTTTGTGATTTTTAATGTTTCATCCATTGTTTTACGTTTTGTCCGTTTGTCATGTTTTCGTCCGTTTTTTATGTTATCGTCTTTTTTTTTACTTTTTCGTCCATTATTTTACGTTTTCGTCCTTTTAAAAAAACAGACGAAAACGTAAAAAAATATACCAAAACTTTAAAAAAAAAAGACGAAAATGTAAAAAAGTGGACGAAAACGTAAAAAATAGACAAAAACGTAAAACAATAGATGAAAACACAAGAAAACGGACTAAAACGTAAAAAAAAGACGAAAACATAAAAAAACCAGATGAAAACGTAAAAAAATGATCGAAAACTTAATAAAAAACAGACGAAAACGTAACTGAGGTTATGTATTGTGGACCAACGGTGCAATTGTTTAATGTATTGTGGACTAACGGTTAATTACCATGTCAAGTGGTTAGTCATATTGGTTAAAATTTGAAAGTAGAATAGTCATAGTGAACCTTTTGAAAGCATGTTAGTCATATTAGCACAAATCGAAAAGTACTTTAGTCATTTTTGACTTTTACCCTAAAGTTTGTTCATACTCCCTCCATATGTATGTCATTAGTCTGGAAGTACGATCTTGCATTAAAGATGTATTAGTACCAAATGGCTTGTGTTCCAATGGCAATTTGATGTCGTGTGAGAATGATGACAAACCAAATGATTGTGGGTTTAAGTCTTGCTTAGGACATGTAAGATAGATTTGTGACGAATATATTGTGAGATAGTTAGTTAACGTTATTTTTTTTTTAAATGTATAATTTGTTACAAGATTATATGTAACGTATAATTCGTCCCACATCGATGTGAGATAAGAAACTTAAGCCCCTTTATAAGTTCAAATAAGTGGCAAACTATTGACTTGTCGCATGGTTTTTAGTTGGAATTGCTAGTTCCTACTTAGGAATGGGCTTTCCAAACTAAAAAACCATGACAACTCGTTTTTAATGCTGGCTGAATAATGTCTTTACCCTTTTTTTGGCAGAATCGCTAATCCCAGCTTTGGCATGGACCTTACAAACTGAAATTCCATACATGCGGGTTTTTAGTGGTAGCTAGTCTCCCTGCTTTGGGATGGGTGTTGCAAACACCACCTGAGTGGCATTATTACCTTCCTGTTCGAGTAAAGCGACAAGTTTTAACATCCCTGTTTGGGTAAACAGATGAGGTACCCTTTTAAAGAGTGTCAAACACATGTAAATACAAACATCACATCCTCTAATTCTTTTAAGCACTTTATAAGATAATGAAAAAAACACCAAATACCCCAATGGCATTTGTTGTAGTGAAAAAAAGAAGTGATACAAGGTAAACTGTTAAGCATTCAAAGCAACAAGTTGCATACTTAAGCATAAACCCTTTTGTATATTCGGTATGTTTCTTGTCAATATTATCTTTTCTTTCATCTTTTTATTCTAAATATGATTTTTGGCTATTTATAATCCAAGGTTTAGGGGTTTTCAAATGGTTATGTTGTAGCGGAACCACAATCACAAAGATGACAATCATTTATTAAGATTTATTTTAATTTGGTGTATTTCATCAAATGTATTAGCTTACCTATGTTAACTTAAGGATGTCATTTTATTTCCAATACAACGACATGTTTATGTACCACTTTTCAAGTTTGCTTCATTTAACTTTGTTTTATACTCCCTCCATATGTTAATCATTAGTTTGGAAGTTACGATCTTGCATAAAAAATGTTTTATTTGTTACAAGATATTATGTCACAATCCGTCCCAAATTGGTATCAGATAATAAGCTTGAGCTTCTTATATGTCCAAAGTGCTGATCAGCTAATGATTTCCATCATGGTGTTTTAGTTGAAGTCTACTTGTCCCTCACCATGGAAGGATATTATTACATTCTAATACAAACTAAAACATCATGTGGAAATCTTTTATGTCTTTTAACAATCCGTGTTGGTTTAATTTTTAAGCCATCTTTAACATCCATGTTTGTTTTTAAGTCATTAACATCCATGTTTGTGTAAAATTACGATGTGCCTGCTAGAAGGATACTTATAAAACAAGAACATGCTTTTAAGTTGGAGTTACTAGTCCTTGGCGGAGGGAACCCCACATCTAATCATCTAAAGAAAATCGATACAGACAAATATTTACTTTTCTAGCTAGATTTAAACGATGAAAATCGAAAATCCATGACACTTAAAAGATCATTGATAAAGCCAGTGATCAATATACTGGAAACATGAGACCATATTGGCCAAATCTCAAACATTGAA
The DNA here is from genome assembly GCA_022545495.1 of Chrysanthemum lavandulifolium. Classification (NCBI taxonomy): domain Eukaryota; kingdom Viridiplantae; phylum Streptophyta; class Magnoliopsida; order Asterales; family Asteraceae; genus Chrysanthemum; species Chrysanthemum lavandulifolium. The sequence goes on along the minus strand of CM040242.1, from coordinate 47,347,827 downwards.
ATGTAACACTTTCTTCATACATTCTCCGTATCTATCATTAGTTTGGAAGATACGATCTTGCATGAAAAATGTACATCATTTGTTTCAAAATAGTACTCCAAAGTAATGGCTAACTAATGTTTACAATCATTGGGTTTTAGTTGAGATTGCTTTGTCCCAACTTTGGGATGGGCGTTACAAACTCGAACTCACAGATTGTAGGTTTTGACATCCCTTTTTGGGATGGGTGTTAAATACTTCAAAAATAAAAGTTGGTTTTTAACATCCAAAATCCTTGTGTGTCGGATGGGCGTTACAAACTAGAATACCATTTTGAGTGGGTTTTAACATCATGGACTCGGATGAGAGTAGGGATGGCAACAAAATCCGAACCCGACGGGGAAACTCAAAACTCAAACTTTTTGGGGCGGGGCGGGGCGTGTTTATCGGGTTTTGGGGAGGGTTTCGGGGCTTTAACGGGGATTCTTACCGGGTTTGGGACGGGGACGGGGAACACCATCCCGCCGCCCGCCCCGCTTTTTATCTTTGTAATATTTCAAATTGTAATGATAGAAGCTTGTTTTGTGTTATAATATTCTAAAAAAGTATCGAATTATTCCAATACTTAATTTATTATTAATAGAATCTCGATTCTTCAAGTTATTTCATAAAATTATACTGTTAATAGTGTAAAAATAAGAGTAAATGAGGAACAACATGAGTATGATAGAGCATTACGCTCAATAAAGACAACCCGATAAGACCCCAATAGGAATGAGGCAGGTTTGGGGGAGCATCTTGCCCCAACAAGATCCCCAATGGGGATTGGGGCGGGTTTGAGGATGACTTTTGTAATCGGGTTTGGGATGGGGATAACCGTCCTGCCCCAAACCCGCCCTATTGTCATTCCTATATGAGAGAGTCAAACTACAACTACTATCGTCTGTGTATTTACAAGTGCTTAAGAGCTAGAATAAGAGCATGTGCTTTATAAGGGTGTCAAACATATATACAATGATCTTTACATGTAAATACACATCTTGATATGTGATCTTTACAAAGACAACCTAAAACTTATAAAGAGCCCATCACCAGGTTATTTTCTTATTAACAAATCCTAAAACAAGCATATGTTCTTATTCTAGCTCTTAAGCACTTGAGGCATTTAAAATGCACCAAATGCTCCAACGTCATTTTATTTTCGTGAAATAAATAAATAAATAAAATAAAAGTGCTCACAAGTCATAAAAACACAACACACCCCTAAGTAAAGGATCAAACGTTATACATCTTTAATAGAATTTGAAGGTTTTATACAAAACATAGCTTCTAATCCTCACATGAATTTGACTAAAGTCTCAAACAAGCTCAGGTTTGAGTTATTTATGGAGTAACATAAGCTTTCTGACACTAGGTACGATATTCCAAATTATGAAAATACAAGTAGTGTTGAACTAGGCATTTTTGCTTCCCCACCAGAATAATGGCTGCTTGGTGGGACATCCCATTGTTAAGGGTGTCAACGTCATATCGTTCATCCTCATCAGGCAAGCTTGTTGTTTCAATAACCACACATGATATAGCCTTAAACATGATGGCTATCACTTCTTGAAACCTTTCTTTAGAGAGTCAAACCTCTGCAAAAAGTCTCCAAGCATTTTCCTCGTTTGCACCATCAAAATCTTTTTTACGTTTCAACATTATGTGTCCACTGATTTCCCAATCAGCTGGATTCACTCGAGTGTCTAGTGTGAACTTATAATCTCGCTCATTGCTTCTAATGTAAAACATGATGGACCAATATTGTACTTTAGATAGTTAGTAACCGAAAGTTAGTTATGGCTGTTACAAAAGTTAGTTACAAAGTTAGTTAAATTAAGTTATATACCGAATAGACACAATCGTTCGATCACAGCGATTGGAACCCTATATATATATATATGTAGATATGTATTCAATTGAAAGAGTTAGACAAAACACTTATTCATTTATACTTTGCAACTTATATTTCGAATCTAGTTTGGGACAACAATTGGCATCAAGAGAAAGTGGTTATACACGACTCGTTTTGGATACCAAAGACACTAACGAGAAGACCAAGAAACATACGCTCAGAACAAAACGTTTTCAGCAAGGACTTGTGTTGTTTTAAAAGAAGACAACGACTTGAATAAGTAGAAGCAAAAGAAGATAGTGCACGATCTATTTTGTGTGGGGTTGCAAACGTTTACATCAAACGATATTGGTGGGACAAAACTTCGTTGGTCACATCGAAGGGAAAGGAAGAAATCGCTTGACGTAGACAGTGGAACGTGGAACAAGAGTGAGAAAAGAAGCGCTAAGAGTCTTTTGTGGTACGTTGTTAATGCGACACAGGAAAGGAACAAACACATCGTTTGTGAAGGAAAACTAGTGGGATAGTAACTTTGTGAAACCGGTTAGAACAAGACGCAAAGAAGAGAAAAAACACGGGGATAAGACGCGAGGATTGAAGGTTGTTGTGGAAACGGTTTGGAACATAACCGAGAAGAACAAAGGAGTACTCAAGAAATTTGTGTGGAAAACGTGTCAGGTCGACACAAGGAAACAACAACAACGACCAGGAAGTCAGAAACAAACACATAGTTTGTTTCAGTGTGGGATACCGAGAGTGGTACCAAGATTGTGTGTAGATCATTTGGAAGGATACCGAGAACAATGTTTGGTTGGAAGGATACCGTGAACAAAGGAAGGATCTAGGTAATGTTTTGTGGAAACGAAATCAAGACGACACACAAGGGAAACAAAGCAACGTGGAATAAGTGTGGTATACCGAATAGAAGGACTTGTTTTTGGTTTGTTGGGGCAGAAGCAAGACAACAAAACAAAAAGGGAAGCCGTGGTTTTGTTACTTGTTTTACGAACTGGGTTGGAGGCAAAAACAACAATGAGGCAAGCAACAAAAAAACAACTTGGGTAAGCAACGAGTTGTTGGGAAACGGTGATAGTAACACAGAACGAAGGGAACATACTTGTGTTTAACACAACATCGAGGTCACAAAACTTTTTGGATTTCTATTATATTAAAATAGTATAGAATAGTTATTTTGTACTATTAGGAAATCCCGAGAACTATTTATTGATCCCGTATTATTAGGATTCCCGGAAAAACAATTTATATTCCATACGATACTAGTTAGGATAATTCCCATATGTATTAGAAAGTGAAGATAATAGGCACTTTTAAGATGGCCGGTGACGATACAACAAACACATCAACTACACCAAAAACCGTAACACCTATTGCACAATATCAATGCCCTAATTTGAAAACCACAAACAACATAGTTTAGGCTATACAAATTAAGGTTATACTAGAGGCACATGGTTTATGGGAAGCAATAGAACCTAAGGAAAACACGCAAGTATACGATAAGAAGGATAAGGCAACGACGACCTTCCTATATCAAGCGTTGACCGAAGATGTGATTTTACAAGTAGCGGGTTGTAAAACGGCTATGGAATTATGGGATTCATTAAAGAAAAGACACGTTGGAGAAGAGAAAGTGCAACAAGCACGGTTACAATCATTGATGATTGGGTTTAACTCACTTCAAATGAAGGAAGATGAGACGGTGGATGCATTTACTGCTAAACTAAACGGCTACGCCATGAAGGCAAAAGAATTAGGGAAAACTTTGGATGAATCACTTTTAGTACGAAAACTATTAGATTCCACACCAGATAGGTTCATTCAGATAGTAGCATCCATAGAACAAACTAATGATCTCAACGATATCACCATAGATGAGATCATTGGAAAACTTAAGGCATTTGAGGAAAGAATAAAACTCTGGAAAAGAGGGCAAGTGGAAAGCCAGGAAAACTTATTATTCGCACATGGCGAACACTCAGGAAAAGGAAAAAGTTTTTATAAACGCGGAGGAAGATCAAATTCTTCACGAGGAAACTGGCAGAATAATAGAAACAGAAATAACTCACAACGAGGAAACTCAAATCACAAAGGAAACTCGAATAAGAATAAAAGTGAGTGGGATTTGAGTAAAGTACGATGTTTCAAGTGTCAGAAACTTGGACATTTTAAGAAAGATTGTAGAGGAACATCGACAACTCAGGAACAATCAAACCTTATCTTTGAGGACGATGGACCATCACTATTAATGACTACACACCTAAACCGAACACGAGGAAGTGTTGTTAAATGAAGGACAAATTCAACCCGAAAAATATGCTATAGCGGACGCAAGCATATGGTATTTAGATAATGGTGCAAGTAACCATATGACACGAACCAAGAGTCATTTTAGGGATAGTGATGAAAGCGTAGTAGGACGAGTACGTTTTGGAGATGGATCGTATATACGGATAAAGGGTAGAGGCTCTATATTGTTAGGTTGTAGAAACCAAGAACAAAAGATAGTATCGGATGTATACTATATACCAAACCTCAAGAGCAACATACTAAGTCTAGGATAACTTACGGAGATAGGTTGTAAGGTCATCATGGACGGAAACAAATTGACTTTGTATGATAAGCGCAAGAAGTTGTTGATGAAGGTTGAAAGATCTAAGAATCGACTTTACAGTATTCAACTACAGATAGAAGCACCTATATGTCTCTTAGCAAATGTAGATACCCAAGCATGGTTATGGCATGCTAGATTAGGTCATCTAAACTTTGACGATATCAACAAGATGACTAGGAAGGGTCTAGTGGAAGGAATACCAAGAATAAATCATGCCGGACAAATTTGTAATGCATGTTTATTAGGAAAACACAGTAGAACACCATTTCCAAATCAAGCTAAATTCAGATCAAAGAACCCGTTGGACTTAGTGTATGGAGACCTTACAGATAGAAATGGAGATGGGAATGAAATTAAGGATGCTAAAAACAGATAGAGGAGATAAATTTACATCTAATGAATTCACTAAATACTGTAAGGAAAATGGAATAACACGACAGTTGACAGCACCTTACTCACCACAACAAAATGGAGTAGTGGACAGAAGAAATAGGACAGTGTTATCAACTACGAGTAGTATGATGAAAGCGATGAAGTTACCCTTAACTTTTTGGGCGGAAGCAGTTAAACATGTAATTTACATACTCAACAGGGTACCTACAAGAGCCCTGGTAGATAAAACTCCATATGAGGCACTCTACAACAGAAAACCAAATCTGGAAAACCTAAGAATATTCGGATGCACAGCTTATGCAAAGATAACAATACCTCACATAAAGAAGCTGGACGACAGAATCATACCAATTATTTACTTAGGAGTAGAGGAAGGATCAAAAGCATGTAGGTTATATGATCCAATAGCAAAGAAGAAACACGTTAGTAGGGATGTAAAGTTTATGGAAACAAAACCGTGGGATTGGAATAAAGATGAAGAGGATACAAGTACACAAAACACATTTTGGGCTAGTTTTGTGATAAATGGAATTGACAATGAAAACCTTACACGGTCAACACGTAAAACGATGATACACGTATCATGAGCAGGATCCGATTCTCGATCCGGCCACCAATCACACCACCGACATACACTTACAACCCACACTCAGAAGAGGAAGAATTGATGATACACCAGTATGAGAATACAGAGATATGACGGAAATATATAAGTATGCACGTAGAGTTGAACCTCAAAGTCTACTATTTACAGAAGAAGAACCCCGTAACTACAAAGAAGCATCAGCAGATGAAAAATGGATTAAAGCCATGGAGATTGAATTGGATTCAATCAACAAGAATAATACATGGACTCTTACAACATTGCCAGCAAATCAGAAGGCAATAGGACTCAAATGGGTTTACAAGACCAAGAGGGATGCAAAAGGAAAAATCATCAAATACAAAGCACGGTTAGTAGCAAAAAGATATGTACAAGAACAAGGAATAGACTTCGATGACGTATTTGCACCAGTTGCTCGGATAGAGACAATACGGTTGATATTAGCAATGGCAGCTTATCATGGTTGGCAAGTACATCACTTGGATATAAAATCAGCATTTTTACCTGGAGATTTGAAGGAAGAAGTCTACGTTACACAACCAGAAGGATTTACTCAACAGGAAAATTCAGGAAAAGTCTATAAGCTTACTAAAGCTTTATATGGCTTAAGACAAGCACCAAGAGCTTGGAACGTGAAGCTTGATAACACCTTAAAGTCATTAGATTTTAAGAAGGGTAATCTCAAACAAACAGTTTATACGAAGAGAAGCAAGACTTCTACACTTATAGTTGGAGTCTATGTAGATGATTTGATAATCACAGACACTCCAAGGAAGGAAATAGAAGCATTTAAATCCCAGATGAAAGATGATTCGTTAAAAGTGAGTGGTGAAAAACACAAATATCAATTTATCAAATTAATCGTGAAATTCGACAAATCAACCTTTTAGGAAAAGGGTTAACGTGCCAAAGCTCACGAATGTGAATAAAGTGATACCGGGAAAGTGATTTCCCCGTGTCGTGTCCCAACGAGGTGTGAAATTGACGGTTTCATTGAGTTTCGTGATCAGGACTTGAATTGGTTAGACGAGTTTTTGGGATTTTGATTACGTTAATCTACGAATTAAAGAACGAGGATGAAAACAAAGCATGTAAAACAATAAAAACTCTAAATAAACTACAACTAAGCCTAAGAAACAATAAAGCGACGCTAAACTACATCCTAGGGTGCTAAAATGCGAAAACGCTAAAAACCGGGAACACACTAAGCCCTGAAAGTGAAAAATTATGCAATTTAAGTCCTACGAGTGCGAAAACAATTTTCCTACGTTCTACATGACTAAAAATAATTTTAGGAAAAAGCGGAATATTTTTTCGACATTTATTTTATTTATTACGAATTAAAAACGATTTTAATCTAATTAATTAATTAAAAATACTAAACTATTTAAGAAAAATCTAAAAAAATTCACAGAAAGTACTTTGAACAATGACGAATTTAAGAAAATTAAGAACAGTAATGGTTGCTTCGGAAAATAAGCTCAAAATAAGCTAAGGAGAGCTTATGCCTAAAACTGCCAACTACCCTTAAGTATTAGATTTTGCAAACTTAAACCAAGACAAGACCCAAGGGCGACTGGCATGGTACACACTAACACTCTCATAAGGGAGAGGTCTCAGGTTCGACCCATGCCTCTCCCTTTTTGCAACTTTATTATTTTTTTGAAAATTTTCTTTTGGAACTTGAAGATGCAATCAAAATAAGAATTTTTTGTAAAAACTTAACTTATGAAACACACCCAATAAGCTGATAATAGCTTATCAGTTCACTTGTTTTGAACAGTCCCAACCAAACACACCCTTTACAGTTAAGCATTAAAATAAGCAAGGACAAGCAGTGTATAGGCAAAGGAAAATTGACAAATAAGCAGTGAGATTCAGGAATAAGCTAAGACATGAGATAATCTATCAAAATAAGCTGAATATGACTAAATAAGGGGGAGATCAGTTGGCAAGTTTAAGCTATGCTAGGGGATCCTAAGCTAAGAAAATGGATAAACAAGCACTAAATAAGCTAAAGGTGAACTATACTAACCTAAATATACTAGTTACCACTAAATAAGCCTAATAAGCTAGAAAGAAACACCTAATAAGCAAATAAAAGGGGTGAATTGCTGTTGTGGGTTGCAGCAGCTCAGAGCACAAAGGGGCTTTTTAGGGGCTCCTAAAAGCTATCGAATGAACTCTAAGGTTACCTAATAAGCACTAAGGGAGAGGTAAATAAGCTAAATTTACACTAAACAATTGCTAACTAAACTAATAAGCCTGAATTAACCTAATCTAAGCTGAAATGAGACTCAATAAGCATTTGAAAAACCTCTGACCTGTGCTTGGACTGCAGGCTTGAAGCAAGATGCTATGGTTCTTTTTGAGCTTATTTTTAAGCTGAAAAGCAAGTCGCAAGTTAGGAAAAAGCTACGACAAATAGAGTTAACATACCCAAGATCATAAAACACCGAATTTGGTGGTGAAAACATTTTGAAACAAATTTTAGAATCTAGGTGATAACTTCTTTGGGACATCCTTGATCGAGACAATGAAGGAAAACATCCGCACTAGGCAGATTTCAACTCAAATTTAAACTAAGCTAGGGGATTTTGGTGCAACAAAAATGGACACAAGGTGAGTTAGCAAGATGAGGACTTAAGAGACAACAACACTTTCCAACTTAGACTTCCTATAAGCCGAGAAAAATACCAAGAGCAGCAGCTTATGCTGCTGTATTGTGTTGCATAAAAATGACGGAGAAAGCAATTATTTTGTTACCCAAACATTTGCAAAACTCATTCCATTACTACCTATTTCTAGCAATTAAATTAGAACCTAAAAAGGACTTTGACTTCAGAAGTCAAACGGGTAAAATGGGTTTTTAGATCATTTAATAGATTAAAACAAACACCTTTAACATCTAAACATGAACCAAGATTTAAGACAAAATTAAGACTTCAAAACATAAAAGCGCATAAATCAAATTAAAAGAAGTTAAATTGCATTTCGAAAATTAAGAGTTACAATGAAATTAAAATGACAATGAAGATTAAACTGAGCTAGGAAAAATTCTAGACTGCCTTATCAAATGGCTACATTGGTTCCTTTTATACTACAACTAAAAGGGTCTTCAATCCCTTCTTGTGCTTCTTTTGTGAGACAAACCAGCCAAATGGCTTCTCTAGTGCTTTTTGACTTCAATCCAAGCCATCCATGAGGTAGGTACAAGATTGGAGATAATCAGAGCCATTGGATGGGGTTTTTGTGCTTGGATTGCCACATTGGCAATGGTATCATGTGACTCTTGCCTTGGGGAGGGGACTGAGTGGGATTGGGAACTGGGTTGAGTGAGTTTTAGGGTTTTAGGAATCTGTGATGGGTAAAAGAGAGAGTGGGGAAGAAGGAGGGAAAGAGATGGATCATGGGTCGTTTTATTTTATCTGATTTATGGAGGGGTCATGTGGGAGAGGAAGGGGGTCAAGTGGTGAGGTAGGGGGTTCAATGGGTAGTGAAAGGGTTTATAGAAGAGGTTTAAAAATGGTAACTTTTATTTTTAAAAGTATTTTGGTTTTGACGGGCAATATGGTGATTTTGGTTTCGGGAAAGGGTAAAATGGTGATTTTGGTTTCGGGAAAGGGTAAAATGTTGATTTTGGTTTCGGGTTAGGTTTTAAGGTTTGTTTCCCCGCCACTTAAAAGCGCTTTGAACTCGAAAATTGTAGAAAATCCACTCCGGCTCTGTCGATTCAAAGACATTTCGATTTCGACTCAATTTTGCTCGTTTTGCCTGCTTTTCCATCCTTTGTACCTGCAAGACATAAAACACACTCGAGGATATTTTTAACATATTTTGATCATATTTGGGTGTTTTAGTCATTTTTTAGGTCTTAGGCGGGTAAAACGATGAGTGAATAAGCACTCATCAAATTCCCCACACTAGGCAATTGCTAGTCCCTAGCAATCTTTTGTGAAAACTTAATGGATTTAAGTCTCTTTACCAAAAGCCATTACTCGAGTAGCCAATTGTTTCGATTCAAGTAAGAACCTTGGTACATCGATAACCAAATGATTTTGAGCAAACCACCACTTTCAACGGTTTTGATTTGTCTTTACCGAAGCCGTTTGCTTCGGACTAGCCAACTCTTAGATAAAATATCTTTGGTGGTGATTACCAATTATGGTTTTCCAACCGCCTTTACCACAAGCCATAAACTTGCGGGCTAGCCAACTCCTCACTAATTAAAGATATGGTGGAATGAACACCATACAATTTTGGGCAAATTGCAAGCCGTCAACGGATTTGAGATATCTTTACCAAGAGCCGTTTGCTCTGGATTAGCCAATCCTTTTGTTTATTAGACATGGCGGATCGATAACCGTAAGCGAGTGAGTGCAAAACACTTACTCCAAAAAAAATTGGCCAAAATGGGGAATAGGGTGGTATAATTACATGATAAAATTCGTGAGAATTCCCCACACTAGAAATGAATATTGCCCTCAATATTCAAAGTACCGCGGTTATGCCGAAACATAGAACGAAAAGGTTATTTGAATTTTTTTTTTTTTTTTTAGAAGACTTATATACAACAATGGGGCAACTCCCCACACTAGGGTGGTACACACGGTGAAAACCCATGTTTAACTACTGTTTTTGATTACCGAGTCGCTAGCTTGACTCGACCCCGCATTAGTTTGTTCATGGGGAAGCAAAGTGGAAGAAACAATCTCCATCGGACTTTCATTCAAGATGTTTGGACAAACATTTGAAGCACGTGAAGGTTCCAAACCGATGAGATATACTCCCGGCTCAAGAGAATGAGAAATGATGGTATCTTCACTCTCGTAGGAGTTAAGACATGGAGAAGAAATGGGAGGAGAAGGCAAAGTGTCAATTACTTGACAACGGGTGGGATAGGTGGGCAAAAGATTAGTTTGAGGAACATTAACGGAATGTTCAGAAATCTTATCCACCACTTTAGAAGTCACAACATCCGTGTTGGACTTAAGAAATATCCGAGAGTGAACTCCTTGAAAGGTAAGATACCGGGTTTGAAAACTTTATCCTCGAGAGGAATGAACGCAAGTATCAACCATGGTAAAATCCTCAAGGGTGGATGAGTTACTCATGGATGAAAGGGGTGTAGAGCATTTTGCTCAAAAGCTCATCCTCAATTCCGGAGGAAGAGGATCGATGTGAGCGTGTTCACCGCGAACTCCTCATGGAGAAGTCTACTCCTTTCGGAAGGAGGAATTCAAATGTGGACGACTCATACTCGGAAGAGAAAGATGAAAAGTGGGATTGCCACTATTCTCCTTTTCGATGATCGTCATCAAAGCGGAATACTTCATATTCGGAAAGAATCATTGGAAAAGCCTCAAGTTCGTGGAATGTTTCGGCTTTTCAAGATAGAGTCACTATCCTTAATGGGGATAGAGTCAAGTGGTTTAGCACAAAATGATTCGATCTTAGAAACGAGGAGATTTACATTGAACAATTTTTCACAAGTATCTCGTCCTCAATTTCCGGATCATCGAATCTCACTTCCTCTAAGCTAACTAGCTCGAAGGTAACTCCTCGACATAATTGATGTCTCCATAAGATAAAGAATCGTCAAACGAAGTACAATCGTTGTCAGAATCGGAGAACATCTCGACATGATCGTTTGGGATGTCAAAAGAGGAGAAGAATCATCATCAAGAGGCTCATCAAACATATTACCGGAGATAACCTCGGACTCACTTGGGGTTGGGACAAGGTTCTCAACACAAGACGGTTCCGTTTCCAGAATAGTGCTAAGATTTTCGTCCCCCATTAAAAGATTATCCGACGGTTCTAAGGTAGATAGGCAAGATAAGGGCGGAAAGTGGACATGTGCGGTACTTTGTGGGCTTGAGATATGCACCTTGTCCTTTGTCATCTCCCAATCTTCCTCATCCTCGTCATCGAGACGGCAAGCTTCGTTAAAGAGGAGAAGCTTTTGAGCTGCTCGCTCATCACTAGTAATCTTTCATTATGAGCGACTTGTTCTCGGAAAGTTCCTCAAGAATCATATGAGGAAATGGATCAATGACGGGAAGCTGTGGGGGTTGGATGTTGTCAAATTCGGAAGTCCACGATTGACATTGATAATCATCATGAGGATCCCCACACTTAGCACAATGAGGGTATTGGGGAGAGAAATTTTGAAATGACGTTTGATCATTGAAATGATGAAAATACGGTTCGGTTCGTATGAATTTTGTGGAGGGTAATTGAAAATGTTTTGAGGATAACCGAAAGATTCGGGTTAGAATCATAAGCAAATGAATTCTCGTACAAATCGAACAACATCCATTGACAAGATAGTTTCCACACCACTGTACATACATTTGTAACAACGAAAACCTTGTGGTAACAAGTCTCCACAACCGTAGCAATAACTTTGATCAAACGAAGATATTTCGGCTCGGAATAGGAATCGAGGTTCAACAACATCACATAAGGAAGGAAAAGCGGTATTTCCAAGTTGAATCATGACGAAGTTCAATTAGAAGTTTTGAATCATGTCATTTCTGGCCCTAAAGAAATCGTCGGTAAAACGTTCTGAAGATTCCGGAGTTGGGACAAGTGGTGTGCTCTTAGAGCTAGCAATTTCCACCACTTCCGTTATGGTCTCCGGCGTTTGAATGGGTTCATCGCAATCAATTCTAATTCTCGACCTTTTTTCATTGGCTTGAATTTGTTCAATTAGATTACGAGCTCTAAATTCAAAGAAATTGTCCTCGTAACCCTCGGTAGGTGCTTGAGGTAACTCCGACGTTTGAACGGGTTCGGGTTGTGGCGGGTGGTCGAAATAACTTTGAAAAGACTTTTTGATGGATAATTCGCACAAATTGCAAAATTCGCTTGAACTAGGCCTTCCACACCGCGCACACACACACTTGTGACAATGATGTTGATCTTTTTCCATACACCGAAGATGATCGTCGTCATTAGAATTAAACATATAGAGGTTAAAGAGATAGAATTAAACGGTTTTGAGGTTAAAGAAGAGTAGAATCAAACAGTACTAGAGGGTAAGAGAAATAGAATCATACGAATAAGAGGAATGAGAAGAATATTTTGGATTTTCAAAAACGGTAACTTCACGAGGAAGGTTCTTCAAGTCACTAATCGCAAAATCACGATATTGTCGCAACACACCTCCGGCGGCGCGCCAAAATTTGATTCGTTAAAAGTGAGTGGTGAAAAACACAAATATCAATTTATCAAATTAATCGTGAATTCGACAAATCAACCTTTTAGGAAAAGGGTTAACGTGCCAAAGCTCACGAATGTGAATAAAGTGATACCGGGAAAGTGATTTCCCCGGGTCGTGTCCCAACGAGGTGTGAAATTGACGGTTTCGTTGAGTTTCGTGATCAGGACTTGAATTGGTTAGACGAGTTTTTGGGATTTTGATTACGTTAATCTACGAATTAAAGAACGAGGATGAAAACAAAGCATGTAAAACAATAAAAACTCTAAATAAACTACAACTAAGCCTAAGAAACAATAAAGCGACGCTAAACTACATCCTAGGGTGCTAAAATGCGAAAACGCTAAAAACCGGGAACACACTAAGCCCTGAAAGTGAAAAATTATGCAATTTAAGTCCTACGAGTGCGAAAACAATTTTCCTACGTTCTACATGACTAAAAATAATTTTAGGAAAAGCGAATATTTTTTCGACTTTTATTTTATTTATTACTTAATTAAAAACGATTTTAATCTAATTAATTAATTAAAATACTAAACTATTTAAGAAAAATCTAAAAAAATTCACAGAAAGTACTTTGAACAATGACGAATTTAAGAAAATTAAGAACAGTAATGGTTGCTTTGGAAAATAAGCTCAAAATAAGCTAAGGAGAGCTTATGCCTAAAACTGCCAACTACCCTTAAGTATTAGATTTTGCAAACTTAAACCAAGACAAGACCCAAGGCGACCGGCACTACAGTACACACTAACACTCTCATAAGGAGAGGTCTCGAGTTCGACCGCCTCCCTTTTGCAACTTTATTATTTTTTGAAAATTTTCTTTGGAACTTGAAGATGCAATCAAAATAAGAATTTTTGTAAAACTTAACTTATGAAACACACCCAATAAGCTGATAATAGCTTATCAGTTCACTTGTTTTGAACAGTCCCAACCAAACACACCCTTTACAGTTAAGCATTAAAATAAGCAAGGACAAGCAGTGTATAGGCAAAGGAAAATTGACAAATAAGCAGTGAGATTCAAGAATAAGCTAAGACATGAGATAATCTATCAAAATAAGCTGAATATGACTAAATAAGGGGGGAGATCAGTTGGCAAGTTTAAGCTATGCTAGGGGATCCTAAGCTAAGAAAATGGATAAACAAGCACTAAATAAGCTAAAGGTGAACTATACTAACCTAAATATACTAGTTACCACTAAATAAGCCTAATAAGCTAGAAAGAAACACCTAATAAGCAAATAAAAGGGTGAATTCTTTGTTGTGGGTTCTGTACTCGAAGCACAAGGGGCTTTTAGGGGCTCCTAAAAGCTATCGAATGAACTCTAAGGTTACCTAATAATCTCTAAGGGAGAGGTAAATAAGCTAAATTTACACTAAACAATTGCTAACTAAACTAATAAGCCTGAATTAACCTAATCTAAGCTGAAATGAGACTCAATAAGCATTTGAAAACCTCGACTGGCTTGGATGCAGGGCTTGAAGCAAGCTGCTATGGTTCTTTTTGAGCTTATTTTTAAGCTGAAAAGCAAGTTGCAAGTTAGGAAAAAGCTACGACAAATAGAGTTAACATACCCAAGATCATAAAAACACTGAATTTGGTGGCTGAAAACATTTTGAAACAGCTTAGAATCTAGGTGATAACAGCTTCTTTGGGACATCCTTGACTGAGACAGTGAAGGAAAACATTTGCACTAGACAGATTTCAACTCAAATTTAAACTAAGCTAGGGGGATTTTGGTGCAACAAAAATGGACACAAGGTGAGTTAGCAAGATGAGGACTTAAGAGACAACAACACTTTCCAACTTAGACTTCCTATAAGCCGAGAAAAATATTAAGAGCAAAGAAATTATGTCTTTCTTTGTGTTGCATAATAATGACGGAGAAAGCAATTATTTTGTTACCCAAACATTTGCAAAACTCATTCCATTACTACCTATTTCTAGCAATTAAATTAGAACCTAAAAAGGACTTTGACTTCAGAAGTCAAACGGGTAAAATGGGTTTTTAGATCATTTAATAGATTAAAACAAACACCTTTAACATCTAAACATGAACCAGTATTTAAGACAAAATTAAGACTTCAAAACATAAAAACTGCATAAATCAAATTAAAAACAGAAGTTAAATTGCATTTCGAAAATTAAGAGTTACAATGAAATTAAAATGACAATGAAGATTAAACTGAGCTAGGAAAAATTCTAGACTGCCTTATCAAATGGCTACATTGGTTCCTTTTATACTACAACTAAAAGGGTCTTCAATCCCTTCTTGTGCTTCTTTTGTGAGACAAACCAGCCAAATGGCTTCTCTAGTGCTTTTTGACTTCAATCCAAGCCATCCATGAGGTAGGTACAAGATTGGAGATAATCGAGCCATTGGATGGGGTTTTGTGCTTGGATTGCCACATTGGCAATGGTATCATGTGACTCTTGCCTCATGGAGGGACCGAGTGGGATTGGGAACCGGGTTGAGTGAGTTTTAGGGTTTTAGGAATCATGATGGGTAAAAAGAGAGTGGGGAAGAAGGAGGAAGAGATGGATCATGGGTCGTTTTATTTTATCTGATTTGTGGAGGGGTCATGTGGGAGAGGAAGGGGGTCAAGTGGTGAGGCAGGGGGTTCAATGGGTAGTGAAAGGGTTTATAGAAGAGGTTTAAAAATGGTAACTTTTATTTTTAAAAGTATTTTGGTTTTGACGGGCAATATGGTCATTTGGGTTTCGGGAATGGGTAAAATGGTGATTTTGGTTTCGGGTTAGGTTTTAAGGTTTGTTTCCCCCTGCTCACTTAAAAACGCGTTTCGAACTCTGAAAATTGTAGAAAATCCACTCCCGGCTCTGTCTGATTCAGCACATTTCTGATTTCGGCTCAATTTTGCTCGTTTTCGCTCTGTTTTCCATCCTTTTGTACCTGCAAGACATAAAACACACTCCGAGGATATTTTTAACATATTTTGATCATATTTGGGTGTTTTTAGTCATTTTTTTAGGTCTTAGGCGGGTAAAAACGATGAGTGAATAAGCACTCATCAAAAGACAAATTTGAAATGAGCGACTTAGGATTGTTAGCTTATTACCTTGGAATAGAAGTTACACAGACAGGAGGAGAGATTACAATCAAGCAAACGGGTTATATCAACAACATCTTGAAGGAAACAAGTATGACGGATAGTAATGATACAAAGATACCAATGGATCCCGGTACTAAGTTGGTCAAGGCAGAAGATGGAAACTCAGTTGACACAACTTATTTCAGAAGCTTAATTGGAAATCTCAGGTACTTACTACATACAAGACCAGATCTCAGTTAATCAGTCAGACTACTAAGTAGATTCATGCAAGACCCGAAGGATCATCACCTGAAGGCGGTAAAGCAAGTAATCCGATACATCAAAGGAACAAAGGGGCATGGCATAATATACAAGAAAGAAGGCGACTGTAAGATTACAGGTTACAGCGAGAGTAGTTATGGAATCAACACCGATCAAGGAAAAGGAACTACTGAGATAGTATTTTATTTTGGAAAATCACCTATTATCTGGTGTACTCAGAAGCAACCAACAGTGGCGCTCTCATCATGTGAATCAGAATTTATGGCGGCTACTGGAGCAGCATGTCAAGCCTTATGGTTAAAGCGACTACTTAGTGAATTAACTGGATGGGAAGAGAAAAGGATAACGCTGAAGGTCGACAACATTTCAGCAATAGCACTCGTCATGAACCCAGTTTTTCATGGAAGAAGCAAGCACATCGACATTCGCTATCATTTCATTCGTGAATGCGTAGAGAATGGACACATCAATGTGGAACACGTCAGCGGAGAACTACAAAGAGCAAATATTCTTACGAAGGCTCTACCAAGATTGAAGTTCGTGACTATGCGACAAATGATCGGAGTTCAAGACTTAGGACGAAGCAACGATCAAGATTAAGGGGGAGAATGTGAACTTATAATCTCGCTCATTGCTTCTAATGTAAAACATGAAGGACCAATATTGTATTTTAGATAGTTAGTAACCGAAAGTTAGTTATAGCAGTTACAAAAGTTAGTTACAAAGTTAGTTAAATTCGGTTATATACCGAATAGACACAATGGTTCAATCACACCGATTGGAACCCTAAATATATGTACATATGTATTCGATTGAAAGAGTTAGACAAAACACTTATTCATTTATACTTTGCAACTTATATTTCGACTCTAGTTTGGGACAACATCTAGAAGTTCGACACTCACTTTTCGATCCAAGAGTCGTGTATCACTAATTGTTTCACTCAATACACATGTAAAGATGTTTGGATAATTCTTGCATCAAAGATGCATCATTTGTTACAAGATATATGTAACAATATGTCCCACATTGTTTGAGATAAGAAACTTGAGTTTCTTATAATTCCGAAGTAGTGGCTGACTAATAACTTCTTTACTTGAGTTTTCGTTGGAGTTGCTAGACACGGTTATTCTGATACAAACAAAAACTTAACTTTAGTTGGGAAGTTTTACATGCAGTTTTTAGCATCCCTGTTATGGGTAAAAGGATGATGTCCTGGCTATGGGAAGGGAGTTACATTCTAATAAAATTGAAATGCTATATGGGTTGTTTTTAAGTTTTTTTAACATTCCTGTTAAGGTGAAATGATGATGTGGTTTTATTTTGAGTCGCATGTCCCGGCTATGGGAAGGGTGTTACATTCAAATTGAAACCCTATGTAGGCTGTTACATTTGAAGTTTTTAGCATCCGTAGCTATTAGGGTGAAATGGTGATGTGGTTTTAGTAGGAGTCGCTAGTCCCGGCTATGAAAAGGAAGTTTCATTCTAATACAAACTGAAACCCATCTGGGTTGTTTTTAAGTTAACATAATTGAATAATAAATAATACAAATGCCAAGTATCAAATTAGATACATAAAGTTGGATCTTCAATTTTGATCTTACGCCCCAAAAGCAAGTTCCCAGTAGGGAAACTAGTCTAACATCGTAAGTTATCTCCAGGTGCAACCCCAAGCTGGCTGCAGTATTGATTGTAGTAACCGACACGAGCAGTTACAGTATCAGGATTTCCACCGTCGCATTCCATTCCATTGATAGCTCGGATAGTTGCTCCAAATCCTTGGCCCGAAATTATGACTGAGTGGACATTATTCATCCAAAACCATAATGCTGTTCGGAAGGAGATGATTGGATCGGTGGCCACAGTTTCAGGATTGTTTAGTCCGTCAAACCCGATGCTGCTCCCAGCTGGACCGTAGTTGTAATTCCATGATAGTTGGATTGGACCTCTCCCATAGTAACCCTTGTTAGGATTACATGGATATTGTGTATTGTTTTCATCACAATAGTCCCTTGAAGGACCGTTTATTTCCTCAATGTAGCAAAAATCTGCTCATGGAAAAAAATTAATTTAGCTGATTAATCATTTTATATCTATTATTCATAAAGTTTAGTATTGCTATCAGTAGTTAATTCATTTAAAGTATATATACTAATATGAAATTTTTCTTATAGTTGTATTTTACATAAATAAGATATTCTAATTTGCTAATGTATATATATATAGAAAGTACTTACGTCCAGTTTCATGAGTTACATGTGCAAAGAAAGCAGCAATCTCCCGTCTGGAATCATCTTCCGAACCAACTCTACCAAATTGTTGATAGTTACCAAGAGCTTCAAGAAACGCAGCACGTGTATAAAAATCTCTCCCTTCACAACTCGCATCTGATTGATCCTTGATCCCATTAAAGAATGCATCTGTCACAATACTTTCAACCGATACATCATTAGTAGGTGGAGGTGAGAAACATGGCCCTTGTTGGCACCCAGTGCCACAGTATTGCTCGTCGCTACCACAAAAACCCCACCGGCTGCAGCACAAGTCTGGGCTGCAGCCACAGTTCTGGGCAGTTGTGATACTAGCGAAAAGTAGTCCAGATATGAAGAGGGTTAAGAAAGTATTCATTGTGGTTTGTGTGATATGTTCAGTGGATTCTAAAGGTGGATTTATAGTGTTTGATCATGTGTGAAAACAGTAGGGGATATGAGAAAGTGGATATGAGGAATGGAAATCTGACTTGGTACCTAAGTTGACATCGTTAAATTTGGTTTTACTTTGAAATTGTCAAGGTTTGAGCATGCTACTTGTTCTAGATTTTTAAATGATTTTTGTTTTGACTAAAGAAAGTCCAGTCAAAGATGCTAACTTGCATGATTATATGATAAGAAGTTATTACAAATAGAAATGATTTTTTTTCTTTTCTTTGAAAGGCAATTTATTTCAACCAATAAAACCAAATACAAACTAATTTATCCACTATATTAATGAGGAGATTAAGGATAGTGGTGGACACAAGAACCACCAAATGCTATCCCTGGCAGCCCCCACTATCACAAATTCACAACCAAAATGGACCCACGAGTAATAAAGACCAAAACAACCCAATAGCACAATGTCAAATGAAAGCACAGAGAAACAAAGAACAGATATATATCCTCTCGAATGCAAAATCGCGTATATATCCAAAACACGTAAAAACTTATGCAAATGATATATACGCAATTATTCATTTTGGAGGATATATACATTTTTTAAACAAAAATGCAGACAGAATGTTGAGCCACTGTGCCAAACACCCATGAAACCTGCATATCAGTATGCCAACCCGTCCGCTGTGCCAAACACCCATACGACAACCATGGTAAACAATTTATGAAAACTAGAATTTGCAAGCCTTGATCGGGTCCGAATACCACTTTATCCACGATGAAATAGTTTCCTTTGCTCTATTAGAGATCCAATGAAATGAGAGAACTTGTACCTCATCACAAATTGTCGACATATTTGAAACTCTATTTTCAAAGACTCTCTTATTTTTAGCGTTCCAAATCATATATAACATCACCCAACAAACCGCTTGCCAAACCGTTCTTTGTTTTTTATGAAAATTTGGCAAGCATTTGTGTTCAATAATATCTTGAAGTGACCCAATATTAAACGTACCCATATTCCACCACTTAAAGAGTTTAGCCCAAGAATCTATTACCCGAGAGCACCCTAAGAAGCAATGATCCACCGTGTCAATATCAAATCCACAATGCGGACAAAGAGTTGAGTTAAGATCAATACCAAGATGTTCGAGCCAAGTTAAACCAGTAATCTTTTTTGTTGTAGACGCCAAATAAAAATTCATACTTTTCTTGGGATGATCTTGCACCATTTTGTCTCTTGAGCACCATTTGTAGGATTTAGGATCTTGTCATCTACCATTTCTTGAAAACTAGTGGAGAACTAGTTCGAGAACTAGTCGGAGTAGTTTTCAAAAAATCGTGTCTTTAAAACGGTAAGTCGTCACGAGTCGCGCCACCCGGCGTTTGAAGGTAATTGAGTCTAGTTTCATTTAAAAAATAGTCTCAAGGTCTGAAGGTTTATAATTTTTGTTAATGGTCAAAAGAGTAACAGAATATCCGTTATAGTTGGGTCGTTTCGGGTAAAAGTTCAAATTTCAATGATTTTAAGTCGTTGTCGTTCACGGGTGTAACAACTTGCTAAGTTTTTTAACCGTGAAAGCACCATTTTCGTCATGTATCCATCTCCATGAGTTTGACATAGTGACGTTTAAGAGCGAACGACAAAATATAATTCAATGGACGAATTTTAGTGACCTCCCGGCCTGATGTACCTTTTAAGAGGATATGGTCCTTAGTTGGAATCCATAGGTATTGGACTATTGGCTAGCCTAACACTCTAACTAAAGCATTCCATCAAGTTTCTTATTTGGAATCCAGAGGTATTCGGCTAGTCCCGGATTTGGAAAGGGCGTACATCTTCCGATACAAAGTTACAAACTAAAACACCTCATGGGAGGTTTTTAGCAACCCTGTGGGTAAAGTGACGATGCACCCTTCAAGAGGGTGTCAAAACACATATACAACAATGATCTTTACATGTAAAATACGCATCTCAACATAAGCATTAATTCTACAAAACGACAACATAAATCGTATATGTAGTCCATCACCAGGTTCTTTTTTTATTAACAAATCCTAAGACAAGCTTATGCTCTTATTTTCTTAAGTACTTCAGGTGATTTAGAAACACCACGTAACCCAATGGCGTTTATTTTCGTGAAAAAAGGTGCATCACAAGTCATAACACAAGTAAATGAGCAGACATCAAAAAAACTTTAACACAATTCAAATATTTTATACAAAACATACCTCGAAGTCCACACATAAACCTGACTCAAGTCGTAAACAAGCCCATATATGTGTTATTTAAGGCGTAACATAAACTTTACGACACTAGGTACTAGTCCAGATTACGAAAGTACGCCTAGTGTTGCACTAGGCATTCTTGCTTCCCAGCCACAATGGCTGCTTGGTGGGACCCATTGTTAAGGGCATCAACGTCTTCAACATCATCTTGTTCATCCTCATCAGGCAAGCTTGTTGTTTCAGTAACCACACATGACATGGCTTCAAAGATGATGGCTATCACTTCCTGGAACCTTTCCTCAGAAAGTGAAACCTCTGCAAGAAGTCTCCAAGCGTTTGCCTCGGTTGCACCATCAAAGTCTTCTTTACGTTTCAACACCATGTGTCCGCTTATCTCCCAAACAGCTGGATTCACTTGAGTGTCTAGAAGCTCGACACTCACTTCTCCAAGAGCCTGTTTCTCAGCGTAACACTGTTTTTCCATTCAATTACCATGTAAAAATGTTAGATGATCCTGAAGCAAGAGCTATGGTAAATGGGTCAAATGTCAGACCAGGTCAGGTTAACCTAACCGACTTTTGTCCGTTTAATAAATTTTTGAACAGTTAATTAATGTTTTCAATATGGTAAAATGGGTCAAATGGCAGACGGGTTGGTAAGTTGGGCGGGTCTATATGGGTTCGGGGTCAAAAGGGTAACTTTTAGTCACGTCCAAAACGGGTTGGGTAGGTTGGGTAAAACACCTTTTGTGTAGATTTTCAAAATATTATCAGCATCGACCCTTACAAAAACAAAGGTCACCCAATTTGATATGTTTCCTTTTTTTTGTTTTTTATATAATTTTTACCCATTTGACCTATTAGAAACCAATGAAAAATTATATAATGGTGAAGAGAAAACTAGTAAATGCTCTGCAAATCTACCTGCGGGAGGAGAAAGACGCGTCTTCCAGAATCTGAGATAAGGACATTGTATGGTATATTGTTGTCTTGGAGGCACATGCATGAGTCAGAGACAGCATTCGACAAATCTTCAAGTGAATATCCACCCTCAAAGACAAGCCCTCTAACCGGGTAGTTACGGATCTCAGAAATTACGACTCCACCATTGAAGTCAGTGATCTTTCTAGTAGGAGCTTTCTCAATTGGGAAGGGTACAGCGAGATAGTAAGCCTGAAATGTAAATTGCATAAAAATAATCGAAATTAGCTACATTTCATCACATTATCTGATTCTTGAGATTAAAATACAAGGCCAAAAATATATCTTATGTTTGATCAACTAACTATCTGATTCTTAAAGTTGCAATAATCACTTCGAAAACACATTTCAAACCACCTTAACATTGAAGGGTAGCATACTACGTGTTCTGATAAATAATACAACGCACATTCAATATTAGAAGATAGTAACAGTATGAGATCAAGATAGATATGTACCTGGAAGTGAAGGTGATTGATAGTAGCAAAAGCGCCAAGGCTATTGTAACCCAAACGGAAGTATGGATTCCCAGCTTCTGCTGCCATGTAAAGTGCAAGCAAGAAGCTCTCGTTGTCAATCCTTTGAGGCAAACACTCAAGAATTCGAGGAATCAGAAGCACATGTCCATATTCAATTGGACTGACCTGTTGATATAAACAACAAAATATTTGTTAACATACTTAATCGACGGGTTGCTCATACACACGACTATGAGAATAAACATCAAGGTAACTTACATTGATGGCAACAACGCTAGGGGACTTTTCTGCGTCAATAGGAGCGCTTGGATAGAACTTGACTTCACCATCGTCACTTGATTCAAACTGGAAGAGGATCTCTTCCTGTCCAACTTTCGTGAAGTTGAACTTGCTCCCATCAAACGGCTGAAGAACTTTATCCACACGAAATTCAGTGGGACGCTTCTTGAGGTGACGACCCTCATTTAGTTGAGCAACAAACCCATAATCCCCCGGAATCACCTGTTCAATCACATATATACTTAGGTAAGTAACAGCTAATATGCAACACATATAGACTTTTCATTCAATAGAATACCAAGAAATTGATGTTCTACCTTAGTTTCACAGGCAGTAACATCATAGCGAAAAAGCCCTCTCTCAACACGATCCTCCCACTGTATAAAAGGCCAACAATATTAGCTTAAAGCGATAATCAAACTCCCAAAAATTTAAAACATTAGGTATTGAAATTTGATTATTACCTCTCCAAGGAGGAGGGAATCCAAGAAAGCAAAAGGAGGCTCCTTTTTGTCTCCAGATTCAACGTTTTTGAATCTTTGAAAAGCATACAAAGGTAGCTTTGAACCTGCATCAGATAAAACCCCAACGTTATACAAAAAATTTATAATCCACATATAAGAAACGGATAATGTACTGTAGACACAAATTTTTTCTCACTCGTACGTAAGAACTACCTTATGCACTCTCCTGTATGTCCGGTTTCCATCAAATTCAGTAAAAACACTTCCTTAAACCTAATTAATGTTTCATTTGTATATTGTTGCTTTTCCAAAATTTGTGATGAAAAATAAAACTTTTTAGGTCATTTTCGTCACTTAACTTGTTATACAAATTAGTACATACTTAGAAGGTGTTTGGGAGAGCTTAATTGAAAAGCTTATGCCTACACTACTACACATACAAATATCTTATTAGCTTAGGGGGGTGTCAAAAAGAGTGATTGTGTTATCTCTAATTGTCAAACAAACCATTCCACTAAAATAGCAATTGTAAGTATCATTAGTAAAATATGAGAGTCTCGAGTTCAATTCATGTCAGGTGCAAACAGCTCAAAAGTGGTACTTGGTTTGAGTATGTGTGACAATGGACGGACAATTAGTGGACGTACTCAAACACTTTGAATAAGTTATTCCAACCCTTCATCCCAAATTATAAGCCCACTTTGAAATTGCACGTAGTTAAAGAAATTTTCACTAAATACGCATTTCACCAATCAAATATCATCTCTACCCACTAAAGCCTCTTTGAGGTAAAATATCTAAGTGGACAAATAAATTGTGACAACCTAAAATAGAAATATTGACAAATAAATTGTGACTGAGCTTATCGGAGCATTAGGTTATAACCTAGAGTCTATACTATTATATACTCCGTACTTATTTTTAAAAACGACAATTACTAATTATATCGCAATATATAACCACACATTATCTTGCATGTCCTAAGCAGAACTATTATACTCCGTACTTTAATATACTACTTCTTTCATCTCGAAATAATTGTAGACAAAAAAAATTATTACTTCTTTCTCTCTCGTACTTTTTGCACTTTATGTAGAATGAAAGTAGTTTTATCATTAAGTAATTAATTAACATATTCTTTAAAGTTTGTAATATTAATTTCAACCAAGCATAATATAATAAACTCGATCAAACTTCTTTATTATTTTTAGCAGTATGACACACCATAAAAACAAGTAGAGTACTTATGTACCTGGTAGGCAACATTCCCTCATGCAGTTCCTGCCACACCCATTATTACCACCACTTTCATCCAGATCATCCTTCTGATAATTCGATAAAATAGTAGGCACCCTCTTAATCTTCAACATCTTTCTTTTCTTTCTTTATAAAAATAACCAAAACTAAAACACTAAAACTAAATCTAAACACTAACAAATTCAACAACCCTCAATAAACCACCGCCAGATAAAGACAACAAGTCAGAAGGACTACCGCCTTCAGACGGCAAAGCCCCACGACCACCGTGCGTACAAGGGTTATTACTTTCAATGGTTAAGTGGTTAAGTGAATATTGTGCATGTAAGAGTGACCGCGGTGACACGTGTATAGCCGTGATGTCTACAACTTGATCAACAAGGGTATTACCCCAAATAACAGTGAGAATGAATATATGAAAAAATAATAGCTAGCTAGGAAGATGGCAAGATGGTTTGATGGTAATGAATGAGTAGGGTTTGTTGTTGGTTATATAAGGTGGGTTTGATGAATAATGAGTGGTGATGAAGCAATTTGTATTTTTAGTGGTTTTGAGTGATTTTGGTTTGGTGTTTAATTGTTTGTCAAGTAAATTTAAGGTGAGAAAAAGAACACATACTCACCGTCTTTGAGTCAAGTAAATTTGAGTTTTTTCTCTTTTTTCTTAAAAAAGGGGAGTAGAAAAATATTGTATTTGTTAGTTAAAGTGTTGTTTTTTTGTTGGAGCCAAGTTGCATGTAACAAGAGGATTGCACGTAATGAGATGAGCACCACAAGTATCGTGTGAATGTAATTTTACTTTTGTCCTTTTCTTTTACGAGCATTGTTAGAACTGCAAAGAATTAATGTTCATGTGTACGTGATTAGTTGTAGCAAAGAGAACAAATAAAATATATATCAAAATCCACTAATTACACATAGACACCTTTTTTTTTGAATTTTATTTTATTAAGCCTTTGTGATTTTAGCAATGCTTTTTTTTTACCACCTTAAAAAGCAAGTTGCAAAGCTTTATAGCATGTCATAGATTCTTTTTACTCATATGACATCTCAAACTCCACCCCTCCCACATGATGTTCGTCCCATAGTCATTCGCTCACATTTATTATCCGGCGTCTTCTTTTTTTTTTTCTAATGAGTGAGTGGGTATTCTCAGGCCATTCTCAAGAGGAGGATTCAATCCTCGCCGTTTTCCTCGTACGAACTTTCTCTCCAAATGACCTTCGGCGATAAGGTCGCCGATGGGGAGGCCAGAGTTCTTATTTAATTTATTTTTTAAACATTTTAACACAAAATAAATTTTCATTAATAATTAAAACGTTACATAATAATTCAAATAAAATTAAAACATTAAGAAACTTATTAAACATTACAACACTTATTAAAATCAAGTTGTGGCGTCTGATCGCCTCTTTGAGTTTCTGCATTGTTTTTCGCTCTATCATTGCAAGAAAGATTAAATCGACGCGTGCGATAGAGCGTGAGATCTCGATCATATTTCTTTTGTCGCTCAAATTCAAGTTTTCGTTCTTCAGTGCCAATTTTTGTCTTCCTTTCTTCTCTTTTGCTCCATCTCCAACTCGATTTTGCCGTTGTTCAGCTCTTCTTCTTCAAATCATAGTGCGGTCCGCCACTCCTCCTTCTTCCTTGAATGCCTTGGACTTGATCTTGCCCCATTTTCTCAACACCATCCATGTAGGTAGCTTTCGATAACTCAAGATTTCTTTTATTCTTCTTTATGCATCACGACCAACCTGGTTTAGCAGCACATCCGAGTGCACATCCGAGTCGGTTGAAGTCCTTGCTTTTTGCGACCTCATCTTGGCTTAAAAAACGGGTATCTCATTATCCTTCCAAGCGGAATGGTCCTCGAAATCTTCCAACAATGCTCCAAAATAAGCGGATGACCACACACTGGTTGGTATTCATCACACGCCGTGTATAAACAATGAGGTCATTCTCACCACTGCCAGTAATTCCCGAGAGCATTGTTGTAAATGGCACAAAATTGACCAACTCTAGGACTAATCCTATTTTCCACTTTATAATGATAGAGTTATACGTTCTTTTCCGAACCAACCTCCTTCCAAAGTATCTGATGACTTTCTCGCCAAAATCCTTTAGCATTTTGGTTGTTTCCGATACACTATTCTCGGATATATCACACCAACCGCTGCCAGGCGATCTCTTCTTCTTTTGACCAAAGCGACGAATCATTCTTGGCTTCTTTCTCGACAACCTTCTTCTTCGCCTTAGTAGCTCGTTTCTTTGGTTTGACCGGTGGCGCCTCTTCCGACATTCTTCTTCTTCTACGTCATCAAGGTTAACCGAATCGTGATCGATCCATGAGCCGAACCGGTACCGAACCGTGATACTCTTGGTAGGATAACCCGATCCGTTCAAAGATAAAAATTAGGATTGTTGAATAATTGGTCTTGAAATCAAAACCCTCAAGATTGATACGGTTAACCGGAGAATATTCTTGATAATTTGAATATGAAGGCGTTGATGAATCCATTGTTGGACGGTACACGATTCGGTGACCCATACATAGATTGGTTGCTTGACGAGTAGCTTTGTTGTTGTTGTTGGTGGTGGATGTTTTGATGCGGTGGAACAAATGGGCGATTCATACAAAATGGATTGTTACGTTGTTGTTGTTGTGGAGCTTGTTGGGATTGATATTGAAAGCGGGGTTGGAAATTGATTCTTGGTGAGACAATCGTTAACCAGTCGGATCCGGTGTTAAAATATGCGGGCGTTTTGTGCCAAACGGATTTTCGCCTTTGGTTGGTGGTGTTTTCTTAGACATTTTCGATATAGAGGATTGTGAGATTTTTGATAGAGAGGATTGTGAGATTTGTGAGTTTAGTGTGTAAATATGTTGTGTATTTATAGGGTAGTTTTAGTTGTATTTTTTTTATCTCAAAGCGGTAACATGTTTTTTTTTTTTTTTTTGATATAACGTAAACTTTGCTTTTTATCTCGATCGGCCTCACGATTCAATTGGTTTAAAAGCGGCAATCGACTTGGTCAACAGCAGCTCGATCGAGAGGATATCGATCGCCAGAAGGTGTCGATCGATTGGGATTCGTCCTTATTGGGGCTAGCCTTAGTGTTGTGTTATAAAAAATTTATGGAGAGGGTGTTTATGATATAGATTTGTTATAAAGTGCATATTGACGTGACAGCGCCTATAAAATTTATAGGTGTCCACTGCACCCACCTCTCTTAATACTACGGTTTTCTTATCACATATTCACACAATAGTAGCAATGAATAATCAACAAGGTCAAAATGTAATATGTGTTTATATAGCTATTGGTCATAAACCGCTTCTTATGTGGCTAAGGTCTTCTTTATTCTCTTGTGTTTAGCGAAAGAAAATCGCTAAGCATACATTTTGGGATCCAAAGCTTGTGTATTCTTTCTAAGTCTTCGTTTAAATAGAAGAATGCAACTGGCGAAGTTTTTTTTTGAAATTCTAGTTAATATTATGCGAGGTGGGATTTAGGCCAATGAAAGACAGTGATAGCTAAACTAACCACATGAGTGGCCCACAACTTGATGTTTGGTTTCAAAGCTCTTATCTCAACGATAAGCTACTCATAAAATAGCATCTTCATATAGCTCAGGAACATAAATCCTGACAAAGCTTAGGCCAAGGACCTGCACTTACTTTGAGCTCTTCCCCATAGGTATAGACTTGGAACGGAAGCCAAAAAACTTGATCTTTTTTATGGGTGGATTCGAATCCAAACCCTTACTTTGATCCCAATTCAATTGTTGTTTGATGTAATAATAGAGGTGTCGGATGCTCAAACTACGATAACAATGAGTTTGGGATCCGAACTATCACGTTCGACAAGTTTTGTCTTGGTTAAGGTTGTTGTAAACGAAAGGACATCGATAATTTGATCCTAGCTTCATGCGGCATACCGAAAAAATAAAGGCTCCACCTTCGAAAAGTCTTTACTTGAGGGTGGTTGCCGCTTTCCTTCCTAAACGGAGGTCGCTGTCACGCCCACACTTCGGAAAGAGTACAACAAGAAGATGAATACAAGAGATAGAAAGGCTGCTGACCTATCCTTTTTCCATACTCACAGTGAGTTCATTGTGCTTACGAAAGAGTGGAGCGTCTTCAATGCGAGTTGTGCATGGAGTTTCGCCTAAACAGTTAAGTGAAATAGTGGCGTTTGTTGCTTTCGAGCCTCATACAACTCAACCTGAAACCCAAGAGGTTTAAGCTTATTACCACACGACTTAGTTTGGCAACACACTCTTTTTTTTTTGCAAATTTGACGTGGCCATTATAAAGTTGTTTGCATCAAATATGATTCAAACTATAGGTACCTCATATTTTAGTGATGATCGTTACAATCGTTTTACCACATGGTCACCAGGTTTGAGAATTTATAACCATGGTCCACTTGGAAGCGATGCACATGCTTAGTCCCTATTTTGGATGGTCATCGAAGGTCCGTTAGATAAGGATCAAATGAGAAATAAAAATAAAATGACAAGTAACTACAACCGCACATTTTATATGCACTTATAATAAAATATGCAACTCCCTTAAATTTCTCCTTATTCATTTATAATGTGTGACTGAAATTTTTTCTCATTCTTCTTATTATATTTTCTCTTTATGATCCTTACTCTAGTCTTTTGTTTCAAAAGTGTTACAATAGTACAAAGTAGTAACGTTCCATTTTATCTTGAGCTTTTGATTCCAGAAATATCAATAGCAATAGCAGAGATAGATTTTCATAAAGTAGTCAAAATTAAACCAAAACGCTACAAGTTTCATAAATGGACTAGTTCATTTTTCATGATCCACTTTTGAAATAACTAACTAAAATAATGCAAAGTTCATGTTCTATAATAACCAGTGAATTCACACCAATTTAATTTCACCTAATTAACAACAATTGTATGCTTTCTTCTTATAAAGAGTTGCTTAGTGAATTATTTTATATGTGTATGTTTGGATGAGATCCTCCCCATTCATTCATAGTAAAACATTAAAAGATATAAATTATGATTGTTGTAAGCATTATGTTTGTGAAACCTGATAGAGTATCCATCGTTATGTTTTGTGTCGGATACCCCTTTGAGATATTGGTGTAAACTAAACACATGAAGGAGGATAAGGGTTTCTCCCGTATATCATACCGTTAGTTGGTACATAGTAAGTTTATCAAGTTACACGAAATATATTCTTTCAGGAGATGCTACTTCTATTGCAAATTTGTGGTTAATGATATGACACTAACTATAAATGTTTTGTTTGAGAGGATCATATATATCTTATGGAGTCGTTTCGGTTAAATTGACGAACAGATGAACCGATCTGCCAAAGTTGACCACTTCCAATAAGATGAAAAGTAGACTTTTGATGTTTAAATATGATATTAAATGTTGTCTAAATGGGAAATAAAATGCTTGTGCGTTGAAGCAGTGTATTATTTGATAAAACTTTTATGATATGTTCGCTTAAAATTGTTTAATTAATTTACTTTTTTGCACAAAATACATTGCATATATCTATATAATTTGATATTGATGTGTTATCATATAACTAAATTATGTAATGTGATTCGTATTATTTATTTATTAACCTAACGTAATTGCAAAAACATAAAAGTTCAATTATTATACCAGTAATTTCTTTTAACTAACTAGTTTATATTCTAAAAGTAAAACGTATATAAAAACTCTTTCATAAACTAATATTGATTATTGTATTGAGTCTACTGTCTATATCATTCAAATACTTGCAATCATTTTGACTTATTACCGAAAAAATTAGAAGTTGATTTTAAGTTTTTAATCCTTATATTTTATAAGATGCAAGTTAAAAGTATTGCAATATTTGGCTCATTTCATTTGAAATTTAAAGACTTTGTTATTGGTATATTTTTTTATAACAAAATTACTAAATTTTGACATATTACCGAAAAATAAAAAGTTGATTTAGAATTTTAATATCTTTTTAGTCAAGTCATATGTAAGTCAAAAGAATTGCAATGTTCGACTCATTTAATTTGAAATTGAAAAATGTTTTAATTGAAAATTTTTACAAGAAAATTGCTAATATTTATTAGATATTTAATAAATAAATTTTGTTACGTAATAAAGTTTAAAAAGTAAAAGTTATATGTAGTTTCGTAAATTGTTAAATAGTTTAAGAGTGTGTTTTTAAATTTTCTTATTGAGTTTTTAAACAAACTTAGCGTAATTTTTGAAGTTATTGTATAGCTTAAGTATGTGTTTTGAATTTTTATTTATTTTTATTTCAATTTTTTTTGCAAAAAATATATATCTGTATAAATAAAGCTCAACATTTTTTATAAAAAAATGTACCTAAGTAAAAAATATTGCAATATTTGACTCATTTTGTTTGGAATTTAGAGACGTTTTCATCAGTATTTTTTTTATAAAGAAATCGTTAGATATTTGATAAACATAGTAAATAGCTAAAGTGCAAGGTAGTTTTATAATATTTCGCATAGTTTGGGAGGGTGGTTTTTTTTTCTTTTTCAACAAACGACGTCGTCCCCAACGATATACAATTATGTTAAATAAATAAATATCACTTTCGTCAATCATATTACGCATGTTGATACAAAAGTTGGACGTTCCTTATTTGGGGCTCCGGCTCTCGTACCAATTCTTGATTGTTGCTTGAGACCTGCGCACTAAGCGAAAACACCATTAGGCTTACCGTGGGATTGTCTCCCGATTATCCTCGGCGTGAGAGTAAGTAATCGGTTTAGGGTTAAAGGAGAGTTAGGGTTTGTAAGTCGTACTTTAACGAGGATGTGATTCCTTTATATATACACGGAATCCTGTTGGTTCCGTGTTCCCAACCTTCAGTATCCGCTTAAATCGGTTGGGAATGATTATCTCTATTATTAAGAGATATCCTCCATCTATTAGTAAATAGATTTGTATTTGGGCCTTCGTGGGCCTAAAATTTATTAGCGTAGCCCGATTCGTCTTGGGCTTGTCGATGTGGGCTTTGGGCGTGTTCGTGACCGGATATAGACTATCGTCATCATGTCCCCCAGTCTAGTATGCGCGGTGAATAGCTGCGGATGCTAGACTAATAATATAGTTAGAGAAACAACATCGAGCGTAGCGAAGCCATAAAATATATCTTCCGTACATTGTATCTAGACATAGGATTAGAAAATTGGTTCCTCGTAAATCGGGAAAGTTCTCACGTGACGTCTCATCAAGCAATCTCACCACACTATTAGTGGTAGTCGTTCCACGTGTCACTCATCGTGTGGGCGAGAAGAATTATATAACCCCTTAGGTCATTTCCTTTCGTTTCTCACGGTAAAACATTCATCCACCATTGCTAACAAGACATCAAACTTCAACCCGGAAAAACATTGTATTTAAAGGTAACGCGCGCGCTTTGTAAAACAATATCATGGTCAAGCGGTTGTCGACTTCACCTCCAACCTCGCGAAAGTGATCTTCAGAGTTCACCGGATTACTTTATACCGCAGCGTGCATCCGGTTGTTAAAGTGCGCATGACATCTATCATGATTTCCCGTAGGAAAATAAAGGTATACACGATTCTTTGAATTTGCCAATCAACGTGTGCCCTTATCGATTTATGTGCGATGTTTTAAATTATTACTGCTGCGCATATCCCGGTACCTTTGTATTGATGCGGCTAAAATTACTAACTTTGAGGTGAGCTGCGTTTCTTGGCGGTTAATCCAACCATCCACCTATTAGTGCCTTTTATCACACGACATGGTCACATGGGTGGGTACATTTTGCTAAGCGTCTTGCGTGATTTCGATGTTATCTTGAGAAATTGGATCGCTTGAAAGCGGAGAGAGTCATTTTACGGTAGACGACACATGCTTTCCGTGGCGTCATGACTTTTATACCCGAGAACATTCTTGGGGATGAGTGCCCGTACATGGATCATATGTAGGCGAGGATGCGGGCGATTAATGCAAACCGCATCCCATTAGTTCCTATCACGAGAATTTTTGTGCATATGGGCATCGGTAGTAATTATTTTGGTATCCGGATGAAATGCCAATCTTTTGGGCGTTAATGGCGGGTGGGTACTCGTTCCTCGCACCTCCTTTTATCATTAATGTAAGACTTTTACGTGCTTTTCTCGCATTATATAACTGTGTTATTTGTTGTCATGTATCGCGAAATGGATCTTTTCACCATTGTACACCTAGCGAAACCAACTGAGGTGAAGGTAGGGACGAGGCCCCTGAGAGAAGGGGAGGAGGCCATACTAGCGGCCACTGCAGGTCATACCATGGAGATGAACATAGGAGGAGTAGGTACTAGCTCCTGCATGCCATGATGAGCCGCCCATGATCGCCGAGTTAGGCGTGTTCGAGATTTCCCGATAAAGGTTATTATGGAAGGATTGACCTTAGCTTGACATCTTGGTGGAGAGGCCGTTCTTTGACGGACCGGTTCTTAAGCTGATGAATCTCAACTTCACGTGTACGTGTTTGCGTGCCCCAATGATATCTTGAATCCATTTGTGCTAGAAGGAAGTGCCATGAAGCAAGTTACGAGGCGCATGCTACGAGACTTGCGAAAATGAGGAATTAAGGGTAAAGGCATGTCATGCGCGGCGTGGCGCCGACATCTCCCTGTGTCCGATGGGATACCGTCGGTGTTGCAACCGTGTCGCGCCGTCACACCCCAAATTACATGTTTTGCGTGAATGGAATTCACGGGGTCGATTGTCATAGCATCACAATCACAGTTATATTGAGCGACCTAAAGTGTCGTTTGGAAAACACATCGTTTGATTTAATAAAATAATCGAGTTTACAAAGTATAGGTCCCAAATGAAAATCACTATGTGCGGAAATAAGTTTGTTACAATTCAAACGATGTTTTAAAGTTCATAAAACCCATGTGAGAAGCGTCGTCACCGCGACTCTATGATAAGTCCACATGCATGCCATGAAGTGAATGCCTTAGATACGAGATAAAACATGCTAAAAGTGTCAACACAAAGGTTGAGTGAGTTCATAGAGTTTGAGTTGAAATGTAAAGCCTTTCAAAATCGTTTATGCAAGAAAGGCATTGTAAATCCACTCGGTTCAAGTTCCGCCCATACAAAACTTGCAACTGTGTGTTCACAACCCATTGCCAAAATGTGTATAGTTTATGTTCAAGCACATGATGTCAAATGAATTCACAATAGTACCTAACTCGACGTAGAACCATAGCACATAATCAATAGCACATGACTCAATGTATCGATAGTCAAGCGATTTAGAACATTATCTGACGTAGAACTATAGCACATAATCAATAGTACATGACTCAATGTATCGATGAGTCAACCGATTTAGAACATTATCTGACGAGAACTATAGCACATAATCAATAGTACATGACTCAATGTATCGATGAGTCAAGCGACATAGAACATTATCTGACGTAGAACTATAGCAAACATAATCAATAGTACAACATTCGGTTTTGAAACGATGGTGATCATGATAGAAGTTATCCTTAAAATATAAAGTACTTGTGAAAATAGTTAAGCATGTATCTCCCCAAAATAGTTCAAAACATACAAAAGTAGGGGCTCTGAAACTCACTTGGTACAATGATGCGATGGCAAAAGTGAGTACACGAAATGTAGCGTGAATCTCTAACCTTGACCTATTATGAATGATATGATATGTAATAAGTCTATGATGTAATGTTATGCATGAAATTGCAAGTATGATATCTATACCACTTGTGAATTTTGAAAATAATGTTTATCGTCGAAAAATATGTTTATGACATCTCGACCATTTATAAAATACTTTACAAGTATTTACGTTGAAATGATATCCTACGATAATCATTTAATGATTTATTATGAAATTATAACTTTTCGTCAGTAAAATAATGTCATTTGACAATTTCATGAAAGTGACTAAACGGCCTTGAAAAGCTAGTCGTAAAATGGTGCACGTCGAGTGTTAGGAAACGAACTCAACGGTTTTGGGAAGCTTGTATCATTATCTCAAAGTTTTAGCATTTAAGTTTTCATCCTAGAGGTCTCGATCATGGAGAAAAATATAGGTAAAGTATGGTACTTGTGTCCAAAATATCGTTTAAGGGTGGTTTTCGGCAAAGTTTAAGTGACCGTATTTTATTCGTTACAACTCCGCTTGACGAACGGTTGGACATTTTGGAAAATATGCTAGGCGAACTTACTTTTACTAGGAGACATCATGTTATAAAAGTACTCCATCGATGTTAAAACGACCCTCAACATGGTCCTTCGTGGCGTAATATTTGTCTAATAGAAATATATTAGTTTTCTTATATAATAAAGTTACGGCAACTTTGTTAAATCGCGTGTAATTTAATTGTTACAAGTCCGTTTTCACGTTTTATATATCCTCGGAATCGTGATAATATATACTAATATATTTTTGATAAGTCGACACATTTTATAACGCTTAAGACTCATTTTGACTCGTAAAAGTTGATATAACATCTTGAATTTTCGAAGATTATAGTTTTCGTCGTCAAACTTGAAAAATTCATAACTTCTTCGTTATAACTCCGTTTAACCCGTTCAAGCGCCACATTTTCGTTTTAAAGTATATTTTCTAAATATCTAGGCCAAAAATTTTATCTACTATCGAAAATTCCAGAATTCAAAAATATGGACAGACCCTTAATTAAACTTGTCGAAATGAGTTTTTCTCGCCAAACCTATTCTAACCAATTCAAAACAACTCCGAAGCTATTCTAATCCTACCATACACCTTCTTAGGGTGTCATGGGTTCCTAGACATCACCAAAAGTGATATATTTCAAGGAGTAATTATAGGATAACTTATATAAACTTATAGTGCTTAAAACAATTTAAGTGGTATAAACATCCATATAAGTTGCATGTTTTACTCAAACATGATAAAATGAACACAACATGAATATGAAAGATGATGATGAATATGAAATGCTTACTAGTTACTTGATGAGGTTTAATGAACAAAGGATTAATCCTAAACACCCAAGGTTTTATTTCACAACCTTAATCAAGAGTGTGTCTAGATTGTTTTGAACTTGACTAGCAAAATTTTATGGTTTCTCTTGGAACTTCAATGGTGGCGGTCATATGGAGAAAGAGGAAAGAGATGAGTTTGGTCTTTAACACTTTGTGAAAATGAAAGATATTATGTGTAGTTTTAGTATAATACAATTATAAGTATACAAGTATATGTTAGATATTTTGCAACAATGAGTGTTGAGTCACCCATGGGGTGGTCGACAATATAGGAAAAAATAAGATGTGTTTTGTTTTGATTAAATACTTGTGTGTATAAGTGTGAAGTAATTAAAATTATTAGTAACTTGTGTATTTATTTAAGCATTTAGGGTAGCGTTAGCTAAAAATAAATTTTAACGGATCAAAATAAAATATATTGAAGTCATAAAATTATAAAATACATTTCTTACAAAAATTGAGTGAAATAATAATTATCGAGTATTATTTACGAAAACCGTCGTAATTATATAAATATAACAATTTATATACAAAATAAATTTAAAACACCGGATAAACTAATAATATTATTTTATAATCTTAATATGAGTATAAAAATATATCGGGATAATTTTGGAAGTGTCGGATCAAATGTTCAAAATAATTAATTACGCGATAGCGTTTATTTAATAGGAAAATAAACGTTTAATGAAAATGCAAAACCATGCATGAATAATATGATGAAATGATGCTAATGATATGTAGACTAAACCTAGTCTATATGAAATGTCCTTGATGATATGTTCATGAATTCGCACTAAACCATTAAGGTTACGCGAATTTGATACTCGTAAACCTAGTTTACGATAAATGATGAAATAGTGAAACTTGAATAGTGATTTGAGAAATGACACGAAAATTACGAGTTGTCACATTCGCCCATCCATGAAAGGAATTCGAGATGAATAGTAAATTCGGTTCATGTTAGTCTATCGAATTTTTGAGTTTGTGATGAATAACGAGGATGAAGAAGACATGAGGAAGTGTCGTTACGGTTATCGATGATTGAGGCGTACAAAACATCATAGTAAAGAAAATATTGGATGAATCTCCATGAGTAACACTTTGACTTTGGAATATGTGAAAATTTTGCTTGCACTAAGATTTATAAATAATCGCTCCCAACATAACATGATCCCTCCGAATTAGACATAGTTAGCTAGGCTATGTATAATTAAGGAGCGATAATGTGACGTTCGGTTTAGTTGTTATAACTCTCAATGTTTACATAGATTTAAACCGTGTCGTTAAAATGGCATTTAAAGTAGAAGGAAGTAAAATTCTCGTAAGTGATAACAAATCGGAAGGAAAAGAAAGTACGATTAATGAGAATATTTTACAACGAGTGGTTTATCAAAAGTAGTACATCCTAAGTCATAAGATCCGAATACGATGGAAGACATAAACTTAGTACGACATAGTACATAAGGAAAATTAAGGCTATTAGTTTCGAACTTCTTGGTCTTCGCGTTGTTGAGACCATGACGAGCTTCTCCTCCTTCTAACATGTATGCATTCCATGAGCACCTTCAACTTGTTGACCTTGGTTTTGAGGACATTGATTCCGATAGTGTCCTTGCTCCCACATCCGAAACATGTAACTATGGCCTTGCCCTTGCGGTCCTTAGCAAGGTGTCCCACTTTGTGATGACTAAAGCATATACCACATGGACCATTATGATGTAGCGTGCATTGGTGTCATCGTGGTAAGTTTCCAGTATAAGCTCATCCCTTTGTTGGTGCAGCAACATAGACCCTGGCGACTTCTTGTCTTCTATTCAGTTGTTGGTGATGGTTAGTGTTACAGTTTTGGTTGTTGTTATCATAACCTCCCTGGTCATTTTCCCATTTCCTTTTGTTGTTGCTAGTTTGGTTGTTGTTACGGTTATTGTTGATAATGTTTTCCCCTTTCACAACTTGAGCCATGAGTTTTTGAGTTATCCCGATAGTTTCTTCAATTGTTTGTGGATCGGAAGAAGTTACATCTCCTTGAATACATTGTGGAAGTCCTCCAATGAAATTTTCTAGTAGTTTCTCATTGTCCGAAACCATTGATGGACATAGTGCGACCAATTCTTGAAACCTCGATGTAGGTCTCGATGTCATAACCAACAAATACTAACTCATAAAATTCCGTTTCTAATTTCTTCACCGATGCGTGGACAATACTTCTTAGTTACCGATTCTTGAATTCACCCCACGTGAGCTTGTGCGCATTTCGATACCAATAGGTCTGCATACGAATTCCACCATGACATTGCGCCATCTAAGAGTGTACGGTGGCAAACTTCACCTTGTAGTCATCGGGCAATTGCATAGAAGAAACACAGACTCCATCTTCTCAAACCATCGAACCATAGCGGTGGCTCCTTACGTGCCTTTGAACTTTGTGGGATCACAGTTCTTAAAGTCCTTGTATGTACAATTTGAACTCGGACCTCCTGCGGCTCACATGGAAGAAGCAAATCTAGCGACTTGGCGCGAATCGCGGCCTCGGCGGCGGCGACTACCGTTGCTCGTTCTTTTCTTAGTGCCTCGGCTATACTATCCTCTACATACTTTTGGATAGCGGTGGTGTCATGTCTAGTGCTTTTCTTGGCGCCATAACTCTTCAAAATAAGGGGAAAAATGAGACGTAGAAAAGTCCTATGTTAAGAATAAGCGCTCTAAAGAGATGTGATGTGAGGTGATAAGTTTGAGGTTACTTTTCAAAATGAGTGACGGTTTAGTGACTTAGTGTGTGAATAGCGTGTAACTCGACATGTTAGTGGTGAAACAAAGGAGTGAAAGTGACTTTGCCCTACTTAAAGGTTTATCTCGGCATTCGACGTTATCGGTGATGAATCAGCTGATATTAAAATTGCGATAGGGAATGACAAAGCATTCTCCACATTAGAGTATGAAGAAAGGATAATGGAATGGGTATTTAAAGGCATCCATGTGACAATCGATTTGAAATGAAAGTAAATAACTCGAAAAATGTACGTATAAACCGCATGTAAAGTGAATATGCACTTATGATGAAATGATGAGATGCTATGATGATGTAGTTATAGTCTAGGGTCAATGATGCAACCTAGTTCTCTATAATGAAGCTCGATGCCAATCTGTCACACCCCAAATTACTGTTTTGCGTGGAATGGAATTCACGGGGTCATTGTCATAGCATCACAATCACAGTTATATTGAGCGACCTAAAGTGTCGTTTGGAAAACACATCGTTTGATTTAATAAAATAATCGAGTTTACAAAGTATAGGTCCCAAATGAAAATCAACTATGTGCGGAATTAAGTTTGTTACAATTCAAACGATGTTTTAAAGTTCATAAAACCCATGTGAGAAGCGTCGTCACCGCGACTCTATGATAAGTCCACATGCATGCCATGAAGTGAATGCCTTAGATACCGAGATAAAACATGCTAAAAGTGTCAACACAAAGGTTGAGTGAGTTCATAGAGTTTGAGTTGAAATGTAAAGCCTTTCAAAATCGTTTATGCGACAAAGGCATTGTAAATCCACTCGGTTCAAGTTCCGCCCATACAAAACTTGCAACTGTGTGTTCACAACCCACCGCCAAAATGTGTATAGTTTATGTTCAAGCACATGATGTCAAATGAATTCACAATAGTACCTAACTCGACGTAGAACCATAGCACATAATCAATAGCACATGACTCAATGTATCGATGAGTCAACCGATTTAGAACATTATCTGACGTAGAACTATAGCACATAATCAATAGTACATGACTCAATGTATCGTGAGTCAAGCGATTTAGAACATTATCTGACGTAGAACTATAGCACATAATCAATAGTACATGACTCAATGTATCGAGAGTCAACGACATAGAACATTATTCGACGTAGAACTATAGCAAACAAGAACAATTGATATAGTACAACATTCGGTTTTGAAACGATGGTGATCATGATAGAAGTTATCCTTAAAAATATAAAGTACTTGTGAAAATAGTTAAGCATGTATCTCCCCAAAATAGTTCAAAACATACAAAAGTAGGGGCTACTGAAACTCACTTGGTACAATGATGCGATGGCAAAAGTGAGTACACGAAATGTAGCGTGAATCTCTAACCTTGACCTATTATGAATGATATGATATATAATAAGTTATGATGTAATGTTATGCATGAAATTCGTATGATATCTATACCACTTTGAACATTTGAAAATAATGTTTATCGTCGAAAAATATGTTTATGACATCTTGTCCATTTATAAAATACTTTACAAGTATTTACGTTGAAATGATATCCTACGATAGTCATTTAATGATTTATTATGAAATTATAACTTTTCGTCAGTAAAATAATGTCATTTGACAATTTCATGAAAGTGACTAAACGGCCTTGAAAAGCTAGTCGTAAAATGGTGCACGTCGAGTGTTAGGAAGCGAACTCAACGGTTTTGGGAAGCTTGTATCATTATCTCAAAGTTTTAGCATTTAAGTTTTCATCCTAGAGGTCTCGATCATGGAGAAAATATAGGTAAAGTATGGTACTTGTGTCCAAAATATCGTTTAAGGGTGGTTTTCGGCAAAGTTTAAGTGACCGTATTTTATTCATTACAACTCCGCTTGACGAACGGTTGGACATTTTGGAAAATATGCTAGGCGAACTTACTTTTACTAGGAGACATCATGTTATAAAAGTACTCCATCGATGTTAAAACGACCCTCAACATGGTCCTTGTTGGCGTAATATTTGTCTAATAGAAATATATTAGTTTTTCTTATATAATAAAGTTACGGCAACTTTGTTAAATCGCGTGTAATTTAATCGTTACAAGTCCGTTTTCTACGTTTTATATATCCTCGGAATCGTGATAATATATACTAATATATTTTTGATAAGTCGACACATTTAATAACGCTTAAGATTCATTTTTTTACTTGTAAAAAAGTTGATATAACATGCTGAATTTTCTGAAGATTATAGTTTTCGTCGTCAAACTTGAAAATATCATAACTTCTTCGTTATAACTCCGTTTTAACCCGTTCAAGCAGCCACGTTTTCGTTTTAAAGTATATTTTCTAAATATCTAGGCCAAAAATTTTTATCTACTGTCGAAAATTCCAGAATTCAAAAATATGGACAGACCCTTAATTAAACTTGTCGAAATGAGTTTTCTCGCGCCAAACCTATTCTAACCAATTCAAAACAACTCAAGCTATTCTAATCCTACCATACACCTTCTTAGGGTGTCATGGGTTCCTAGACATCACCAAAAGTGATATATTTCAAGGAGTAATTATAGGATAACTTATATAAACTTATAGTGCTTATAAACAATTTAAGTGGTATAAACATCCATATAACTTGCATGTTTTACTCAAACATGATAAAATGAACATAACATGAATATGAAAGATGATGATGAATATGAAATGCTTACTAGTTACTTGATGAGGTTTAATGAACAAAGGATTAATCCTAAACACCCAAGGTTTTATTTCACAACCTTAATCAAGAGTGTGTCTAGATTGTTTTGAACTTGACTAGCAAAATTTTTATGGTCTTCCTCTTGGTTCTTCAATGGTGGCGGTCTTATGGAGAAAAGAGGAAGAGATGAGTTTGGTCTTTAACACTTTGTGATAATGAAAGATGTTATGTGAAGTATTTAGTATAATACAATTATAAATATTAAGTATATGTTAGATATTTTGTGTACAATGAGTGTGAGTCACCCATTTCTTGGTCGACAATACAAAAGAATATAGATGTGTTTTGTTTTGATTAAATACTTTGTGTATAAGTAGAATGAAGTTAATGTAAGTATTATTAGTAACTTGTGCATTTATTTAAGCATTTAGGGTAGCGTTAGCTAAAAATAAATTTTAACGGATCAAAATAAAATATATTGAAGTCATAAAATTATAAAATACATTTCTTACAAAAATTGAGTGAAATAATAATTATCGAGTAGAATTTACGAAAACCGTCAGTAATTATATAAATATAACAATTTATATACAAAATAAATTTAAAACATCGGGTAAACTAATAATATTATTTTATAATCTTAATATGAGTATAAAAATATATCGGGATAAT
This sequence comes from Chrysanthemum lavandulifolium, assembly GCA_022545495.1. Lineage (NCBI taxonomy): Eukaryota > Viridiplantae > Streptophyta > Magnoliopsida > Asterales > Asteraceae > Chrysanthemum > Chrysanthemum lavandulifolium. The sequence goes on along the minus strand of CM040242.1, from coordinate 47,306,278 downwards.
TTTGGAAGTGTCGGATCAAATGTTCAAAATAATTAATTACGCGATAGCGTTTATTTAATAGGAAAATAAACGTTTAATGAAAATGCAAAACCATGCATGAATTAATATGATGATAATGATGCTAATGATATGTAGACTAAACCTAGTCTATATGAAATGTCCTTGATGATATGTTCATGAATTCGCACTAAACCATTAAGGTTACGCGAATTTGATACTCGTAAACCTAGTTTACGATAAATGATGAAATAGTGAAACTTGAATAGTGATTTGAGAAATGACACGAAAATCTGAGTTGTCACATTATAGTCATGTATGTTATGATATGCAGCGTACTGTAAATATCACATTAAGGAATCAAGTGTCTTGGTTCCTAAGTTGTTAAACGTGCACCATATGCGTTGCTGCGCACCCATCGTAAGATGCGCACAAAACTTATTCCAACGTCTTGAGAACAAGGTGTTTAACAAGGATACGTGATCCAGTGTTGATGGGTTTGCAACCCTCTTACTCAACAAGTTGTTTAGTAGGTTAACTTATCCTTTTACCATCGTGGGTTTATTTTAGTGCATGCACGCCATGTAGGCAAGAAATAAAAATGTTAAGACATACAGTATATGGAAATAACAAATTGAAATGTGTCACGGAGTTAGCTAGAAACCGTGATGTTTTATTAATATTTGCAAGTGTATATGAGAAACAAATAAGACATTATACTAAGGAAATAAAAAGTAAATACATAGATGTTTATTGGGTACTTTAGTAAAGTGCCTAAGCGCTTGTCTGTTGGGCGTGGCCACTCCTATAGGTAGCACCTCTTGAGGTTGCAGATGTTCCATGTCTTGTGGCGGTTCTCGACCATCCAAGCCTCGTAACTTGTACGCGCCTGTTCCTAGTGCTTCAGTAACCTCGTAGGGTCCTTCCCACTTTGGGCCAAGTTTGCATGTGTCTTCTGCATGGCTCGCATCGTTGGCGCGGTAAACAAAGTCACCTGGTCTGAATGAAACACTATGCACTTTAGTGTCGTAGTATCCTTTCATCCTTGACTTTGATTTTGCCTCCCGTATAGCTGCGCGTTCGCGCCTTTCTTCTAGCAGATCCAAGTCGACACGTCTCTCGTCATCATTGGTTGCCACATTGATCTCAGCAGTGCGGATTGTTGGCATGCCGATCTCGGCCGGTATAACGACTTTCATCCCGTAGACTAGAGAGAAGGAGTGTCTCCGTCTTTGGTTTTGATTGAGGTGCGATCGCCCACAAGACATGTGATAGTTCTTCCACCCATCTTCCTTTGTGCTTGTCTAGGCGTGCCTTAATTCCTTTACCTAAGCTTGATTTGCACGTTCCACTAAGCCATTGGTTTGTGGGTGTTTAACCGACGAAGTCTTGTGTGATGTTCAACTTCTCGCACCGATCTTTGAAAGGGTTGTCATGAAATTGTTTCCGTTGTCGAGATGATTTCCCAGGCGGTCCGAGCGGCATACTATACTTTCCCGAACAAAGCGCTTGACCGGTTGCCGTGATTGTCACTACGCCTTTGCTTGATCCACGGTGAAGTAGTCTATGGCGACTATGAGGAATTTTAACCCTCTGCTGCGATTGGAAAAGGTCCCGCAATGTCGATACCCCACTTGTAGAATGGCCATGGTGATGTAATTGGCGTTAGCTTGTCTTTGTGGTTGGCGGCGGGACGGGTCTATGAACTTGGCAATCATTGCACTTCCTTATTAAATCTCGCGCATCGCGGTGCATGGTTGGCCAAGAGTATCCGATCTCATGGCGCGTGCCACAGCGGACCGTGGTCCCGAGTGCATGTTGCATGAACCTTCATGGATTTCGCATGACACATAATTTGCTTGTAGGGGCCAACACGGTAGACCATGGTTGGAGGAAGGGCGTCGATCACGATATGTTGTCTCGAAGTTCGAATCTACGTGTCTTGCGCCGTATCCTCGAGATTCCTTACGCTCTTGGGGTAACGTTCCTTTGCTTAGGAATTACATTATCGGTGTCATCCATGTAGGACCGTCCTCCTCTATTATTGTGGAGACTTCCATCTCCGATATGGATTTGCTTTTCGGTTTTCCACCAAAGACTTGCTTTGATAGGTGTGCGAAGCTTGTCGAGGCGATCTTGCTTAGTGCATCCGCTTTGCGATTTTCTCCTCTAGGAACTTGCTTGATGGTGAATCATCAAAGTCTTTGATCAGTGTCTTGGTCTTGTCGAGATATTGAATCATATTTTCTTCTTTAGCCACGTATCCGCCCAAGAGTTCACGTTTGCCTCTAGGTTACGTACACCCATCCGAGCCGCAATCGTAGTCCAGTGATTAGAGCTTCATATTACGCCTCATTGTTCGTGTTGTAAATTCAAAACGCGATGCGTAAGTGAATTCCATTCCTACGGGTTTGTGAGAATGAGACACGCTCTGAACCATCAAAGCATGAGGACCCATCCGTAAACAAGATCCATGGGTCATTGTTGGGTCTATTATAGATTTGATAATACAAAACAAGAAGAATGAAACATGAAGGACTAAAAGTGACAAGAAGGGAAACTACAAAAAGATGGAGGATTTGGAAGATTCTAGAAGATATGCTTAAAAGAATATTTAGTTTCCTAATTGTATTGTTTCCTAATTATATTATGATTCCTCTTGTAAACCCTAGATGTCTCTAGTATATAAAGAGACATAGGGTCATTAGTTTTAGCACGTGCGTACAAGATGTAGACGTCTAAAGGTGTGTGTGTGGGAACCTAGGCGTAGGGAAAATGCCTAGGGTTTAGTTAGTTAGTGTTAGATCAAGTCTTTGATCTCTATTTATTATAGTTAGTTAGTTAGTTTATGATAATGAAAAACCTTGTTCATAATAATGTTGATTCTATGTTTGAATATTCCGCTTTCATTATTATGTGTTCCTAGATATAATATTAGACCTCGTCTAAGAGCTTAAAACGATCTTCACAATTGGTATTAGAGCGGGGAGCTCTTGATATAGGGTTTATTCAAGGTTTTATGGGCGCGAAGCAATTTTAATGAATATCTGATTCATTCTTTTTAAGCGGTTGGATCTCGTGGAAGCACATGGATGACAGCGTCAACATTAATTCTAGTCGAGGTCCGAGGTCAACATGTTGGGGCGATTAAATAAATGACAAAGGGTGATCATGTGGGATTGTTAATGATTATTGATGGCGACAGTAATATTAATTGGTCGGTTTTCCACCTACCTATGACGTCTGCTCGTTTCTATTATGAAAGTGATGGGATAATTTTGGGTCAGAATTTGCGGCATTTATTTTTTTTGTGGCTATAGATCATCTGATATATCACTTTTGATTGGCTTTTGATGTTAAATTTAGCATCTTGCTCTTGTTCCCAAATAACGCTTGAAATCCGCTAACGCATCCATAATCGTGAAATCTTCTCTGCTGCGTTTTTTCAAATCTTGCTTCGGTATTTTCAAAGTCTTGTTCATTGTTTTTGAAATCTTTGCGATTAGTTTTCAAAGTCTTCTTCTGCGATTGGATGAAAGTCTGCTCCTTCTCAAAATCTTGTTAAATTGAAATCTTGCTTCTCATATGGTTTTGATTTAAGGGAAGTCGAGCATAATTATTGTTATGGTTTTGGACGATACACACAGTTATTGTTCACACACACAAGGAGTTTGGTTATTTATTCTTAAAAGGATTTAAAAGGCTCGTTATGGAGATTTATTGAAGAATTGATTATGAAGAGGATTATTTATCACTTATTTGAAGGTGAAGTGGAATTGCTTGGTTTGTGTTCTTATCATCTAGCTTGTTGAATCTAGCAATGTGTGATTTTTCTTATGATGCTCTATGCACATTGGCTATCACTTGAAGGAGTTACATTGTAGTGCTCGGTGTCTCATACTAGTTGAGGATTCTTGTCAAGGGATTGCGGTCTACTTATATTTGGTTCGTATAAGTATGGAGTTCGTGGATAGTAAAGATTTAAGACACAAGTTTGGGAAATTCTACTTCTTCATCAAATTCGTTATACTCGGTTTTCTTCACAAGTGATCATTACAAGGAGCTTACCGATTTGAAGAATCAAGAAGATGGTTAACATATGGGTTTTAGGGAAGCTTATTGTTAAATGTTTAACCATCTACATGCATCACTCAAGGGAAGTGTTTGATTTTACTCTGTTGATCATTATTACTCTTGATAGTTGGAGTTTTCTCTTTTTTGGATCCATTTTTCCTATGGTGCGTAATGGTGGGCGATTTGAAGCATTGGAAGTCTTAGATTGGAAGTATGATATTGGCTCGTGGTGGTCAAGATCAAGTTTGCATATGTTCTCTATTTGTTGATAACAAAAAGGGGAAGAGATGTTTGAGTGGCATTGCATGGATTAAGGGGAAGACAAGAATGTTTCATTCATGGTGAGATTTAATGATCTCAACTTCGCTACTTAAATCAGGAAGTTCGTACAAGAATCGTGTTTGTTTTGTCATCATCAAATAGGGAAGATTGTTGGGTCTATTATAGATTTGATAATACAAAACAAGAAGAATGAAACATGAAGGACTAAAAGTGACAAGAAGGAAACTACAAAGATGGAGGATTTGGAAGATTCTAGAAGATATGCTTAAAAGAATATTTAGTTTCCTAATTGTATTGTTTCCTAATTATATTATGATTCCTCTTGTAAACCTAGATGTCTCTAGTATATAAAGAGACATAGGGTCATTAGTTTTAAATGCGTACAAGATGTAGGCGTCAAAAGTGTGTGTGTGGGAACCTAGGTGTAGGGAAAATGCCTAGGGTTTAGTTAGTTAGTGTTAGATCAAGTCTTTGATCTCTATTTATTATAGTTAGTTAGTTGGTTTATGATAATGAAAACCTTGTTCATAATAATGTTGATTCTATGTTTGAATATTCCGCTTTCATTATTATGTGTTCCTAGATATAATATTAGACCTCGTCAAGAGCTTAAAACGATCTTAGCGATCATGCGGTTCCGTCCCTACTTGGTGCGGGTACCTCGTCGGTGTCCGGCTTTTCGATGATGAAGTGCGCGAATCATCCTTTGATTGCGATGCGTGGTAGTAAGAGATGTTGTGCTCACCTAGCAATACACTCCACTTCGCAGCGGCACGATGCATCGGGTTTGGAGATGATCTGCTTGATCGGTTGATGCGTGATCATCGCTATTGGATGCGCTTGGAAGTACTGCGTAACCTTTTGGCGGCAAACACCAACGCCGAACTAATTTTTCCATGGCGCTATAGTTCATCCCCGTCTTCTTGGTGCCTTACTTACAAAGTGAGCGGGAGTTTGTCACCGAATCCCTATCTCATTAGTAGCACTACGCTTGCCGCTCCATCGATTCGCGGATAGATACATAATTAACTCTTCCCGGTGGGGTGCGACAAGTGTGGGAGCGTTGCAGTGTTGCTTAAGTTGTGTGAAGGCTTCTTCGCCTCCGTAGTCCACCGAAAATCCCCTTTTGATACACTTCTTGAGTGTTTTGAGAGAGGTAGAGACTTGTCTGCGACTTTGACAGAACACGTTAAAACCGCTAGCTTTCAGTTGAGAGATTGGACCTCCTTGACATGCGGTGAAGGAAGTCCGATGTGACCTTTGTCTTTTACGGACATGGTTTTACACCGTCGGGCTCTATTAGGTATCAGGAACATGCCTTGATGGCGCGAAGGTACATTTTTGGGGTTTAGCTTCATATTGATCTCCGTAGAGTTTTGAGCGTTCCTCGATATCGCGCACTAACTCATCTTGATATGGCTTTTATGACCGGTCATCAACATAGACCTCCAGTTGCGGCCTACTGTTTCTCGAAAGCATTGTCTACTAACCGTGGTAGGTGGCGCTGCATTCTTGAGCCAAAGGCATTTTGTGTGATGAGCGCGCCTTGGCTTGTGTGAAAGGCCGTTTTTCCTCATCCTCCTTTGCCATCTGGATTTGATGATATCCTTTGTACGCATCGAAACACTTCAATGGGTACCCACGAGACTCTATTTTCGATCTATCTCGGTAATGGGTAGCGATCTTGTGGCACGCTTTGTTAAGATCGGTGAAGTCCGCGCATTCGCTTGACTACCGTCGCTCTTTTGACCATTCTTGGGTTAGAAAGCGATCGTGGTAGTAGACTTCACGCATAATTCCCGCATCCACCGGTTTGTGCACTTACGCTAAAATTGCTTGCGTGCGCTCACGGGGCTTGGTCGCGCTTCTTACGGATTGGTGAGTAATTGCCGGATTCTCGGTTTATGCTCGTGATTGAGCGTGGTACCCAGGTCATGTGTTTTGGCTCCGTGCAAAATGTCCAAGTTCTTTTGCAAGAGCGCGATACAAGCTGCTTTGTCGTTGTCCGAGCGGTGACCCTCCGATGGATATTTCTGTTCGGGTATTACGGGTGAAGCCTTGACCTTGATTTGGAACTTTGGTTGCGCGTTGTTGCGGGATCGGTGCCGTTTCGCATGTAATCGTGTTACATTCTCTATGCGATGCGGTGGCGGTGTAAAGTAACAATGCCCCTTCCACCGGAATTTAAGCATCCCGCGGTTGTTGATGGCATCGCGCGATAGGCGATATCGGGTCTCCCTATAATGCCGTTGTATGGCGAGGGAGACTTGATCACCATAAATTCCATCCAGCCGTCGCGAGTGTTTTCGTTTCGATCTTGTTGGTAATCGTATTTTCCCCATAGGCCATATCTTTTCACCGTAAAACCGATCAGCGCCCGTTCGACCGGACTTAGCCGATGCGTATTTCAGCCGCGATCGCTTGAAGCGATGCTTTCGTACATGATGTCCGCCGATGCGCCACCATCAACATACATGCGATGGATGTCGTGACCCCGCACTAATCTCGATGGTGAGTGGCTCAACTAATGCGTTGTCCATGATTAAGGTGGGAAAGAGATTTCGCTTCTCGGAAAACTCTGGTCGACCTTACGTCTAGTGACCCATTGCCGTGATTGTATCATGTAGATGGTGTCGACCTTTTCCTTGGGTGTCTCCTTCTTGTTCCACTCTTACATCTATCCTTTCCTTCCTTAATATTTTGACCAAATGGTCCAATCGCCTTCTTTAATCATTTTGTCAATGAGCCGACGTGATTGGACACATTCGTTAGTTGTGGCCTTCCATGCGTGGTAGTCGCGATGATCCGTTCCGGTGCGTCGATCCTGCGGAGCGCGCATTGCGGTGGTCTTGGAAAGTTCGCACCTTCCGTTGCGAGTATTTCCTTTGGGGTCTTAGTCGTGAGGTGTACTGCTATTATCTTTCCGGCTCCCCCAGTTGCGATAGCTCTATTACAGTTACTACAGTCGGTGGATTGTTTCCCGAGTTGTTCTTGTGGCCGTAGTTGAGTAGTTTCTTTGCTATTATCCATGTGGCTCTCCCCAGACGAAGGACCGAGGCGTTTCATGAGCTCATCAAAGGTTTCGAATTTTGTCGTTCAACCGCTGATGAGTTACGGATTGTTAATCCGTTCATGAAACCGAGATCTTTAGCACCGGGCATGCTTTAACTTGCATGCATTCATCTTTGAAGCGTTCCATGAATGCGTCGTAGATTCTCCTTGCTACCGCTTTACCTAGCGAGTTCGGACAGATTCTTAGCGCACTTCTTCCGTGAGTAAAGTTTAGCGAAACGCCTTCCTCGATTCCTCAAAGCCATTGATGCTTCGCGTGGAAGCTTCTTGAACCGATTCCGCGTCCCACCGTGTGGAGTTGAACATGTGGCACCTTTGTGTGCGCGATTTTCAATTGTGGCGGTGATTCAAAAATTTTGAGGTGATCATCGGGATCACTTTGTCCGTCATAGGTTTTCACGTTGGCGGCATGCGCCCCTTTTACTTCGAGAAATCAGCGATGCGTCGAGTAAACGCGTCCGCACCAGCGGCGCCACGGGAGGATATATCTTCATCCTCACGGTCGTTATATCATTTACGGACTTCCGGTGTCCGGTTCGCTATCCCCGTTGTCAGGAATTTTCGGAGGGACGATTTTTCTTCGAGCGCTCGCGCAGCTGTTCTCGAGTTTGTACTCGGAGGGCTTTCACTGGGGAATATCGTCGCCTAGCTTTGTCACGTATTTTGCGGCTACCAAGTCCGGTATGGACACCGTGTCGCCCGTTCATCCTCGTCGCTTCCTTCCAATCGTGAGTTGGATGTCTCATCATCCTCGATCCTTTTCCCGATTCTCGTTAAACACGGAGGTGTTGTCTCGCCGCCGCTTCTCCTTGGCGGGCAGTGGCGGAGGTCAGATTCGAGTCAAAGCGGAGTCGGGTTTGTAGGCTCAGACCGACCTTTTCTAGCCTCCTCTTGCATGAGGCGCTCGAGTTTCATAATTTTGGGATCTGAAATCCCTTGGTGTTAATTAGGTGCGACCCTACAGAGCGAGTGGTACTCGCTTCTGGTTGTGTCCTTATTTTTATCCCGGCATCTGGTGCTTTTGTCAAGTCGGTTCTAATCTTGGTTTGAAGGGAGTGGTAAGATCGGTCTTGTGATGGATCATTGTCTTTGGTAGTGGTTGTGGTGGCACAGGTTGTCCCCGAGCGGTTCCACTATAGGGTAGACCAAGTCCGTGGCTGATCCTTGTTTTTAGCGATCTTGGTTGTCCGAGTCCGCTTGAAACTAAGCCGGTGTCAGACTTCTTTCCAAGTAAGATCACTGCGATCACGACTTCATCTTCGTCATTCTAGTCTTAGTTCTTGGTGAATGGTCCCACGGATGGCGCCACTGTTGATCTAGTTGGACGTTCCTTATTTGGGCTCCGCCTCTCGCACTAATTCTTGATTGTTGCTTGACACTGCAAGACTAAAGAAAGAAAACACCATTAGAGCTATCAGGTAGGATTGTCTCGCGATTATCCTCCGGCGTGAGAGTAAGTAATCGGTTTAGGGTTAAAGGAGAGTTAAGGTTTGTAAGTCGTACCTTTAACGAGGATGTGATTCCTTTATATATACACGGAATCCTCGTTGGTTCGTGTTCCCCAACCTTCAGCGTGATCCCGCCTAAATCGGTTAGGAATGATTATCTCTATTATTAAGAGATATCCTCCATCTATTAAGTAAATAGATTTGTATTTGGGCGCCGTGGCCCAAACATTTATTAAGCGTAGCCGATTCGTCGCAACACTTTGTCGTTATTGAACTTTAGGCGTGTTCGTTGGGATATAGGTATCGTCGTTAACGCACAACTATTTAATTAATTCATTTCTTAAACAACAAAAAATATCATTAAGAAGCAATAAAACCCCAACTTGCATTCAACTAATGTGATCAAAATCCATAACATCAATAGAACTACACTATTAATACATGTCCTTGTGTGCAATTGAAACAACCACAACATGAAATATTGATTAGTAATGTAGTATTCTATCTTGTTAAACATATACGTGGGTCAACTTATATCAATAATCAATTCAACATTTCAATCCATCTAAAAGCACAAAAGCTATGAAATCTGAGCTTTACGGCCACATATATTCGTGCGTAAAATTTCTTTCTTGTTTTGGACCACGGTTAGATAGGACCCTCACACACATGTGGATGGTATCATGCAATTATCTTCTTTGAATTGACTTGCTGTCTTTTATGGACCAATTGAATCGTTGTATTTGTGAACCAATTTAAAACATATTCTACGCATATTCGTCAACATGTTTTGTGATTTGTCCACCACAAAATAGCATGCTACATGCCATCAACCCTTTTTGAGCCCATTCTGAGTAAGATATAAAACACTTTTTTCTTTTCTTTTTTTTCTTTTTTTATTTTTTTTTTATAATAAACTTTAATCTATCTTAATCAGTACATGACAAACTTTAATCATCTTTATTGATGTAATAGACAAGGTTTTTAACCCGTGACTTGTCATGAGGTGTTCTATCTGAAATATTATTTAATGTCGAATTTAAGTATATTCACATTAGATATGTTTAGTATTTTAAGCGTGGACCTATTTTGCAGAACGCAATTAAGCCTCAATGACCTTGTCGAATTTTTGTTTCTTAAAAAAAAAAAAAAAAAAAAAACGACCGTTAGTAGATAACGGCCATCAGTAGGACTGTTTGTGTAACGAACATCTAACATGAAGGACCAATTATGTAAATATTTTTTACATGGTTAGTCCCTACAGGACCTATTTTGCAAAGCAAGTTAAACCTCAGGGACTCTTGTCGCATTTTCGTTTCTTTAAAAAAAAACCATTAGTAGATAACGGAAACACTATTCATTAGACAATTATTGACACCCCACTGGGTGTGGCAGCAGCCAAAAGCAGATTGCTCATAGCAATCCTGCTAAATGTATTTTAGAGTAATAAATAATGGATGCATAAAGTTGCTTGTAAGTGCTCATAACACATAAGTTAGCTAGAAGTCAGTAAACGAATTGGGGCTTGCTCCAATGATACTATTTTTTCTTCATGTTTAGTTAACCGATCATAGAGGGTATTTGGAGAATGACTAGGGTTTAAACCCAACTCTTGTCTAATTAGATCGCTGGGACAAAAGCTCATTGCTTGGGACTGGGTTTTTGGGAAAGGGTCCGGTTAGCATCAAAAGATGCATGGAATTAAGGTGTTTTCACCGATTTACGCCTTTGAGCTAGAAGTCAGTAACATTGCACTATTGCAGTAATATAGCTCAAATGAAAATTCCAACAATGACCCATTGTCATCAACACGGGTCCTTAGGCTGGACACATTCATTGACCGAGTTCTCCTTGTCACATCAGCTTTCTCTCTCCGATAACTAGATACGACCAAATTGCCACAATCAAGACGAGTTTTTTTTTTTTTTTTTTTTTTTTTTTAAATTCAATTATTTTAAATAACAAATTTAAAATTCATTAAAACAAAACATTACATAAATTATTCAAATAAACATTAAAAACATTACGAAAATTCTTCATCGTCATCTTCACTACCGTCTTCGTCTTCATTCTCTTGATTGACTTGATTTCTACGATTTTTTCAAATGTGTTCGATCAAATCAGATTTTAAGTGTAGATGAGTTTATGAGTCCATTATCTCCTGAGTAACTACTAGTGATTCTTCATGCGATTTTAAGGGATCATGATCATGGTGGCCCTCATTTTTAACCATGTAGGACATATCGCCCGCTCCTTATGTTGAATGATAATATTATGTAATATGATACATGTGTGCATAATATCTTGAGATCCATTTATACAACCCTCGGTAGGAACTTTAGGCATTTTCATTTCTTCTTGATACACCAAAAGCTCGTTCCATATTTTGTTGCTTTGTGCTTCCTCTTGTACAATATTCTTTTATCATCACCCGTGGGAAGATTTGAAATGGACTTAATAAGAACGGCCCATTGTGGATATATCCCGTCAGTAAGATAATATCCCCTTTTATAAGGTACATCGTTAACCTCGAATTCAAGGTCTGATGCTCTCCTAGATTTGATATCATTGAAAGCGAGGAGCGATGTAAAGCGTTCGTCGTTATTCATCCGGAGACACTAAAGAACGATGTCAAATCCATAAATCACGGGAGGCGATCGCTTCAATAAAATGAGTGGATGTGGCCGTGATCACCGTGCATATTGACCTCTCAAACCATTTGGGCAATTCTCCCACTCCCAACATCAGATCAATGCCCAATCATCCCGGAAACCCACGCTTATGCTCGTGATGAGCATATAATTTTCAAGGTCGAATACAATAGCCTTGCAAAACTTACGGAGACATTCACGGGATGTTGTTGCGACCATTTGCGATTCTCGTCAGAGAATCGAGGACGATCGCGATCCCAATCGATTAATTATCGCGACTACACTTGACCAATGGGCTAATACCAGGTATGCCCCTAGCATCAAGACTTTGTTGAAAATAAGGAGAATAATCGGTTACCTCCCGAACAATTTGTGTGAATAGTTCTCGGCTCATTCGAAACCGGCAACGGAATGTTCTTTTTCGTCGAACTGCGGGTTTTCGGAGAAGTATGCCGCCACTAAACGATTATGAGCACCCTCACGATCCCTACGTATGTACCTTCGTCGAACTTTTGGTTGTGATGCTTGGTACGCGTTCCAAGCAAACTCTGTAAAATCACTCATAACTTCATCATCGTCGGAAGACGAAGAACAAAATAATAGCTCGTAAGACATAATTAAAAGAATGTGTTTGAAAGTATTGATAGAAATACTGTTTGAAATTGTGTGAATAAAAGTGTGTTTAAGGTTGATATTTATAAGGTTGTAAGTGGTAAAGTTTTTTTTTTTAAATGTTACTTTTTTTCTTTTTCTTTTTTAATATCAAACGGATAGTTTTTTTTTTTTTTTCTTTTAATTTCTTGTGTATAACAGTCGGTCGTCATGACATCCGATTTCTTCAAAACCATGGCTCTCGACCGATTGTGTTTTTTCCCCACAATGAGAATGATCGATTATAAAATCGGTCAACCGGTTGTGTTTTTTTCCCACTATGGTTAGCCTTGAGCTTGTAGTCCACAAATGTCCATTGTAAATCAAGGATTGGTTTGCATTTCGGTGTCCAACTTGGTATTTGTTCGTATCTATATGACTATATAGCTATCACACAAAAATAAAGGACGGTCGGTCGTGATTTTATGTTTAATTAAGATTTTACTGCTTGTCATGTTCATAGACAAAAATATACACATCCGATGATGTCTCAGAATGAAAACTACACTTTATAGCGGATTTAAGTAGTGTAATTTTCAAAGTACCGCGATTTTAAGTTTCGATGATAACCGTATAATGTTTTACAAACTGTTCTTCATATCTATCTGCTTATTTATAAGGCTACAACCTAAAACCAAATTATTAGGGCGTCCACTATGATAAACCCATCTGAGGTTTATACATTTAAACTCCATTAATTTATAAAGCTTTTCAAATTATAAGCCTATTTCTACTATGGATAACCTATTCATAAACCTTTCATATCATCAAGACACTCAACATTTACCAAATACTTAAATTTTATCATCTTGAAATCACAGGCCTATTCACGCACATAACTTGAAATATCATCCACTATGGTTTATACATTTTGATATCTTCATCTTTTTATAAACCTTTTTCACAAACCAGCATAGTGGATCTTCTTCTTCGTAAAAGAGTATGGCAAACTAGTTCACTTATGACTAACTTAATCTAATTTTATCAAAAACTCGAATAGGAATAAATCAAGCATATAAAAATGATATCCAAATATTGTGATTATAAGTTGCAATGATCGACATTTAGAAACAAACCTAATTTTGTTCATGATATTCCGTTGGAGTGAAGTTACTTTTCCGATACCAAGTTCAACTATTGTGTTTACCCTAAAGTAGAGGTATGATCTGTCAGCATTTCACCTCCTCATACCTCGTTTAGACGAGATTAGGTTTGTTGTTGTTGTGTTGATACCAAGTTCAACTATTTATATCTATGTTTGATAAAAGTAGCAGTATGTATACAGTGTAAAACAAAGTTTTCTTATAAGTTATAAGTGTTTCCAATAAGACCGTTTGAACAAAATTAGAAAAACAAAATGCTTGTTTCCAAACAAGCAATATATTCCAAACTTTAAAAGCCAAACACTAAACGTTCATGAAAACTATTGATGGACGAGGAAAAGCTATCAAATGATACACCACCAAATGAGATGGCCTAATATGCGTTTTGCGTACACTTGAGCAGATTAGGCATTAATAAGGCATTGTTTGTTTTTCTTAAAAATCACTTCTTTTCATTTTTGTTTGCAAGAGAAAAAGGGAGCGAAAATAGCGTGTTTGTTTATTTTAAAACATAAAGGTTAAAAATAACTTTTTCCTCTTTAATTTTATAGATTTTTTTTTTCTTCTTTTTGTGATTCACTTCTTGTATCTAAATATAGTTTAGCAAATCAGACATAAAACATTAGAGAAAACAAACGCAACCTTAGTTTATAAACTAAACAAACCATTATTGGTTTTCGGAAGAAATTAAAGGTGTTAATAAATCGGGTAATAACAACATAATCAAATAAAACCAATCTCACATAAATATATATATTTTCCATATATTGATATTAGAAAAAACATCAAAACTATTTTCCAGTAAAAAAAATAACACTTCTTAAGCTTGAATTTTTTTTATACAAAAAATCTCTATAACTGAATGAAAAAAAACATATAAATTATGTAATTCATGTTATTTGATTTTCAATTCTGTTTAATTCAATTTGAATTGGTTCATAACCAAAAAAAATTAACTGAACTAATCGAACCAAATAACCCAACAACCGAACCGATAAACACGTGATGAAATATTACGATGCCACTTTGTGTGATGGGCTTTCGGTATGGGCTCATTTCACAAAATTTGGCCCTTAACATTCATCATAAATCATCCAAGGTACTACTTAATTTATACCGAATACTTAACCGAACAACCCGATAACCGAATAATTAACCAAACGTTCATCATAAGTTAACCGAATAACCTAATAACCGAACTGATGAACAATGCCACACTATTTGAATGAGTAATGGGCTTCTCATTTCATCAAACTTGGCCCAACATTCATCACAAGTTAGGTGCTACTACTAAATATAAGCCCAAACTAATTTCACCACATTCATAATTCCTTGAACCACTAAACTCATATTTCTCCGGTCACCGTCACCGGCTAACCACTTTTTCCGGCAACGGTCAAATCATTTCAATCTTACTTCATTTTAACCACCCACCAATTGAATTGATGTGTTAAGGTTTTGGAAGAAGAAGATCTGATACTAGAATGGAGGAGGTGATTACGTCAGCAGATGCGTCATCAAGTCTACGTTCATACTCATCTGACACGTCAGCAGCTCTACCGGCGAATCTGCCTCTTTTGACTGCTTTTTTGTCGCTCTTTATTGCTCAGTTTCTTAAAGTCTTCACTCATTGGTAAATTATATTATAAAAAAGAATTTATAACTAGTTTGTTAAATTGGGCTTTTTTTTTTTATTTAGGATTTCGGGTCAATTTGGTAATTTTGAAATGTTGAACTTGTGACGATGCGTTTCGTTGTGAGTGTATGTTTTGAAACGTTTGGTAACATAGCTGTATGGTTGTAATTATTAAGTGTAAACGCTAGTTGCTAGTAAAAGCTCCTTCAAGTAGCATTTTGATTTGGAGCGTTTAGAAAAATTAGGACCGCTAGCAAACAAGCATTGTGTACAAAACGCTAAACGCTAGTTGCTTCAAAACGCTCGCTGCCAAACATAGCTTAAAGTTGCAGTGATATGATTTGAGACGTGAACTCCCCTATTGTTGTAAAGATCAATTACTAGTAGTTACCAATGTGTTTTTAGTGTAGTTTTTTTTACCAATTGCTATGCTTTGTAACTTAGGGGGTGTTTGTTTAAGCTTATTTTTGGGCTTATTATTAGTTTATGTGATTTCGGCTTATATTTCATAAGCTCAAATTTCCCGGCTTATTTTGAGACTTTATGCGCTTATATAAGCTTATTATGGTATAATAAAAATATAAATCATGTAAGCCCATAAGGTCCCAAAATAAGCCGGAAAATTCGAGCTTATGAAATATAAGCCGAAATCACATAAGCCCACGAATAAGCTTAAACAAATACCCCCTTACCTTAGTCTTGCAGCACGTACATAGATGTTTGCTGATCACCCAATCAGATCTTTAGGATCGCAATGATCCCAACCATACTTCAGTTGATAAGCTCATAGAAGTGGACTTATGAGCTTTTCCAAATACAATCTAAACACCCTTAAGTCTTTTATCATTGTCAACTTTATAGTTTTAGAAATATGTTGCTTTTGGAGTTTGATCAGGACTATAGGAGATCGTCTTGGTTTTTCGCTCAACAAATTGGAAATGAGGGAAAGGTTAATGCTACACACCTAGCTCTTACTTTGAGACCGACTATAGTTGCTCTTGTTACTTTCGACGTAAAATATTTCCTAAATTTGCACTAGGACTTTGTGGAAACTGTAAATTAATTTGGTATGTAGGAGACTGTTGTGGGTTTCTAGCTGTGTACATAGAGAAGTGAAACATATGTTAGTTTTTGCACCATGATATAGATATCTTCAGTTATCACATGACTAGTGAGTTGGCTAGAGTTATCTTTGGAGATTTAGATATCTTCTTATTTTATTAAATGACTCTTTTACGTGTGTGGTTCTTTGCAAAGTAATATGTTTCTTGGAACTTTAGTTTGGTACTTTGGATTTGCAGGTATAAAGAGAGGAAATGGGACACTAGAAGGATGCTTAGCTCAGGTGGCATGCCATCATCACATTCTTCAACTGTTACAGCTCTTGCTGCGTGCATCGGTTTACAAGAGGGCACCGGTTCATCGGCGTTTGCCATTGCAGTGGTTTTGGCATGTGTTGTAAGTACTCAAAACACTCGATCTCATTAACTAGCAATTTTATGTATCTTATAAAGATGCAGAATACAAGAGAAAACATACTAAGAGATTTAGAAAATATTTAAACTTTTCTAGCTGATAAACAAATAACACAAGCCGCATATCTAGTTTGATTACTTTTCTACACATATATGCTTACCTTTTTTTTTACACAATGGAGCGGGTTTTTGTGTTGCTTTGTTTCATCAATGTCATTGTATGAGACTTCATTTTCTATTGAAGATTTTAACTGACGGTTGGCAATCGTGAAAGGCGTGACCTGGATCTTTTGTCTTTCACTGAGATATTATGAGTGTATTGGCCTGATTTCACACTGACAGTTTAATTTCATAGTGGTCAAATTAGTGTGACAAGTTTACCTATTTCAAGCTAGTATGATCGAGTAATATGAGAGTCTATTGTGATCATACGTGGTAATGTGGGCAGTACAAGTATAATCTTTATGTGTTTTGATGTCCACATTACTTGTTGAATTATGTCATAATCCTGATGCTTTCTCAGCTAAGTGTAAGAAATGATCATGTATTCATAAAATAATCTTTACATTAATTGGTTACTTTTTCTTTGACAGGTAATGTATGATGCAACCGGTGTTAGACTTCATGCTGGTCGGCAAGCTGAGGTATACGCCTTTAAATTTGTCGGAAGTCCTTAACTTTGACCATTTTCTTAAGCATTTCATACAGTTTGTATAATGTATATCTTATGGTTGGGATGTGGCGAGGATATTGCTATAAATAATAATCTTTGACATCTATTTACTATAGGGGAAGTTGTATACAAGTTAGGCTGTATTATAAGAAACATTTCTTCTTGGCAATTTAGAGCTATTTTGACACGCCTATGCTTTAGCTTATGCATGCTTATATTAATAATGAGAAATCATTATATTATTTATGCAGTTACTAAATCAAATTGTTTGTGAGCTGCCTCCGGAACATCCACTTTCCAATGTTAGGCCTCTACGAGACTCGCTTGGTCACACTCCATTCCAGGTGTGCTTTCAATTTAAATCTTTGCATGCTTCTTAAAGTATGGAACTTACTCTGATATGTCATGCCCATAAACTGGCATATGCTTACGCTTACCCGTCATGTGAATTGGCTTAATGATCACTGTTTATATCCTTGCTGGTGTTTTGTGCTTATTCCTCAGTGTGTATTTGTGATTGTAAAATACTTGAATGACAGTAACACAGATCTAGGAGTTATAACTTAGATATGCACTATCCGGGAAAAGTTCTCTAAGTACACATTCTTTTACATAACGAAACTTGGTAAGTTAGTTTGTGTGGGACTATCACTGACTAATAAGTGCATATAAATCAGTCAAGAGCTGTTTCGTCAAACTTAAACCACTGAGAACCAATGTTGTAAGATGACCTTAAATAGATAGACCATTTCTGTACTTCAGGCCGTAAATTACATAAAGGGTAAATATAGAAGTGCATTACCGGAAAGTCACATACAAATATTGCTGGAAAAGAGCATGAACAAACACTATAATCCTGGCTTGAGTTACGCACGAAATCAAATAACAGATTATAAAGAAAGGGGATGACTTAATACAGCAAGAATGGCGTTTTGTGTAGGAGTCTTGTGGATAAAAAAAGACACTTGCAGTAGGTAGTTTTGAGTTTAAACGTGACCAAAAAGGGAAATGTTGCATATTATCTAGGTTGTTATTTCTCGTAAAAAAAATAGTAGACAGTAGTCATTCATATTTTTTAAATTTGTTGCCTAAATTAGAAAAAAGGAAGCTGATTGCTATTTTTGGTTACAAGAAGTAAATTGTGCAGTGGGATTTTAAGGTGAAGCATAAAAATCGATTTTCATTCATGTCATCTCAATGAATTCCTCAATAAGGCTTAAAAAAATTTACAATTTAATATTAGCATGAAGCTAAAAACTTTCCACTTGTTAGTAGAAGCCAAGATTTTTCAAGAACTTTTTAAAACATTAATCTTTTTATGGGTTTGATGCATAGGTTGCAGCAGGTGCTCTTCTGGGAATAGTGATGGCCTTTATCATGAAACTGTCAACATAGTATTTCATTAAACTCAACATATCAGCTCGAAGATTGTTTAGGAGACCCTAAAGTTGACATAGCTTCTTTGATAACTCAAGGATGGTCTCTCTCCCGTATATTCAAACCCATTTGCAAAAAGCTTCCCTGGATGACTAATGTAGTGTGTGACGACCATTATTCGTGTAAACGCTGTCTCTATGTTGTCTACGCAAGACACTTTATTCTGGAAGTTAATTGAATATACAAAGCCTGAAAATTATTTGTGGTTACATTTTTTTAGTTTTCTAATTTTGAGTTTTGTTTGTCTTATGCATATGTTGACAAGAAGTCAAGAAGTATTCTAATTGCGATCTTGTTTATAAAATCAGCAGGTATGTTATGCAAAAATAAGTAATACTAGTAATAAGAAACTCCAAGCAAAACCTTACAAAACAAGTTTGACTTGAACTCAGAACCAGATTATAGGGCATTTACACAGGCACACAAAAACTGGTCAAAAGATGCGAGCTGTGACTGATATTTAAGTGACTTGTATATTTCAAACTTTTTTTTGTATTCACGCATAACTTGATGAAGCTTAATGCAAGTCAGGTGACCAGAATATCGATAAAAGCTCAAAAATAAATTTATGTATTATGCACTTTCTTTGTAAATGGTACAAGGTTTTATTCCAACTATTATCGGTTCTCTCCAATAAAGCTTTTTCCTTTCAACCTTTACGGTACAAGAGTAAATGGCAATTTGTATCAGGATTCTTGTTCAAAGTAAAAGGATCGGCCTACTTTTTCCTTCCCAGGTAAAGCTTTGTGAAATCAAAGCTCCTTGAGTCACTGAAGTTGTTCAATACTCGTTTTTCTTTGGTATCAAATCGGCACTTTCACCCTTCTTTTTTATACAGAATCTCTTAAAATGGTACCCTCAAATATTCAAGTTTAACTTTGTCCAGTATCATTACTAACGCGCGCTAAGAAAAGCTTTTAGAATTTTGAGTACAAAAACTTCAACTCAACTTGTGCATATCATGACAATCCACGATCAGACACCATTATCGGAAGTGCAAGGGCACAGTTAACTAGTCTTATTTCCAAAGCAACAAAATAACTTCATGCAGTCAGGTGGCTATATCTTAGTCACAACCAGCCATGACACCCCTTGACTCCACAAATGCGTCTTTTGAGTGTGTATATATGAGTTTTAACCTTCGGATAACAAGTTCTTTGCTTGTTTTTCCTTGACCAAACTCGCAACAAAACCTCAACCCAATTCCTAATTCAATTATAAAAAGCATTAAATTTATCAATTTTGCTTTAATATACACATGACATTAACACACCGTTTGCGGCTATAGCTAGAATATAAACAAGCTGAACATGGTTGAATAAGTTAAAAAAACGAGTCTAATAATTGTAAAAATAAAGAGCAGTTCCCCATAACCAAACTTCTTTTGACTAAACCTTCAGTCGAAACCCAACATTTAGTTGACGAGCATGTGATCAAAACCTCCACCACCCTGAAGGCCAACACGAGGTCCTTGAACATTATGAACCAGCTGTTGTAGCCACCTCCTTGTTGTCGGATCCTCCTGAAATACAATACAGAGTATGAATAACTTGCATATCCAGAAAAAAAATACAAATAAAACAGACTTAGAGGCGGAATTTCAATCCGTTTATCTAGAGGTGTATTGTTATATAATATTTCCAATGAATCAAATGAGTATATAATTTTATAGTTTCTGTAGATGTTCTTCATACAAAACCGTTTACAAATTTAAAAAAGCATTAGCAGGTCAATGCAACCAAACCTAGCTTAACCCCTACCAAATTACCTGATTAACCTGTTACACGACACACCCATATTACCAACTATAACTAATAGACGTGGCAAGATGTGGGCCAGTTGTATAATGGGTTGGCATTGACGAATGTCAAAAAAAGTACAGGTCAAGCCAAGTTGGTCGACCAACGAAGTATGGATTAAAGAGAAGACTTTGCATGACTTTCAACATTCGACCCATTCCACCTTAGCTAAATTGTTTTCAATTGACTCCTTACAGATAAAGCACAGCATAGATCAACCTATCTGTAAGTAAATGTGTAAAACTGACACCTAACTAAGATAAAATACTTACACGAAGGCAACTGCTAAAAGTAGCATCTCGTAGCATATCTGGAAGACAGCTCCTTAATGCATCACATGCCCTGCATTATTCACATGGTAAATAGCTTATACCATATAAAGTGGATCTTTCTCTTGGGTCCACCCATGAATCATCCGGGTCGATCAATTTTAATTTTTACTATTTTCAGATACTATGACTTCTACAGAAGATAGTTTTCAGTGACTAACCTTGGATTATCTGACAAACGAAGGTAACATCGGATAATGTGTTTCAAGAGACGTGACGAGGGTTGTTCAGCAAGTGCAGCAACCATATTACCGAGAACTCTACCAACCGCAAAGAACCGTTCGGCAGTGGTGCATATGTAGTCCAACCCCACATCATCCAACAAGATCTTTTGAACTATGAATGTTGCAACCTATGATCATGGAAGTTTTGATTAGACTTCTAGAAAGGCAAAGAGGTACAATCCTTATGACAAATTGACAATTGAAAAAACTTCCACAAATTCTGGGGCCCGAAATATGAATTGTAGACTGAAAAGTGATGAGAGTTCCTCAAGTGAGTCAGAATTCATGTATTCTCTAGTTACCGTTAAATTTTTACGTGTATCGACAGGTATTAGATCAAAAAAATAATGCCAGATGACAAAGGAAAAGAGTACTTGCGTTATTAACCTACTATAATTTTTTTGTTAGTTATTATCAGAATTTTAGGGATAAGAAATGCATTATATATGTTTTAATATACCTATATTATTACAAGTTTTTAAGGGTTTTAAAAAGCTTTATGCATTAACACTTTGGCATGTTTAAGCTAACTGAACCACTTGGCACATTCCCTTGTCAATTAACATTTTTTTTATTTGACCAGTTGACCTGTCTCAGATAAAAGATAACCCGCATCAACCCATTCATAAGCAAATGGTACAAAATTGCCACAGTTTAAATAGATTACTGGAACAAAATTTCTGGGTAGCAACAGAAGGATAGCTAAAACTAACCGTTTTTGACAATTCACTGCCCATTTCCATCGTGCGCAGACACAGGGGGATTATCTCTGTTGAAAGCAGAAAACTGATAACTTCTGTGTCATCAACCTGGAAAAAAACGAAGTTACATGTCAAACTTCATTTATTCGTTTTGTATACATGGAATGCTTACAATAGTCAGAAAAAAACGAAGTACCTTCACCAGGGCACCAATGACACCTAAGCTAGTAAGCCTCAGATATTCAAATGGCCTCGATTTGCTTGTTGTGTTGAGAAAAGGGTACAAGTATAATGGAATGTGAGCTGCAAACAAGAAATTAACCAATATTAACTAACTTATAGAACCATTTTGCTTGAGGAATGGAACAGGGTGTTGTACAGGTACGTGACGCCTTGGATTTTCTGCCTTATTCTGTATGCGTTTTTGGTATGTGGTATAGTTTAAGCTTGTACTTGTGCAATATGTTAGAAATGAGGTTCCCATAATAAATGTTAGAAATTTTATGAACAAAGTTGTATTGATACGACACAGATTTTACAATATATTCAATTCTATAAAAAGTGGGGGTTCAGAATGCTAACAATTATAACCAGCACGATATATATAGCAATACTTTGTGGCAATTAGTAATATAAGCTAACTTTGGTGAGATACTAGTTTAGTTCTTATCCACATGGAACTGGTATATCTTTCTTAAATGGGAGATAATGATACGAAAAGAAGAAAAGATAAAACATTTTTGGTTCGAGTAAAATAGTAAAGGATATTTTATCTCCGATTTAAGATATCTAACTAAAAAAGGTAGTAATAATTTAATGTCATAACAGATGCCGAATAATAAAAAAGGAAAAAAAAAATATCATTTCTCATGTATGTTTTCTTCTCTAGTGTCATCGGTAAACGGTTACTTCGTGTGATTTAGACAAAGACTACTTACCCATTGATTCACTAATTTACCAGATTGATTAGCAAAAGAACCCTCAAAGAGTGTATCTAAATTGGTCTTCATAAGGATACAAGTGGAATTGGTAATACATATTTGACCACAAAATTTTTTTGGAAACAATGTAATTTGTTTGAACTCAGAAGTTACCATTCAGGAACAGCATTCTTGTGTCTGGATGCGAAGCTACGCACTGCAAAAGATATAGGAAAAGAACATAAATGCAGGTTAAGGATCATCCATTTTAAAATTGGAGCACATTTTTAACTGAGAACTAACTAAACATGACAGTAGTTGAACTTATATATGTTTAAAAGAGAATTTGCTATTCTAAAACAGCTAAAAGTCGATTTATCAAACCCACGTCTGTAATGGGACTTCTATAAGGATCAGATCTTACCAATTACTACATATTTGTATTTTCATTTGACACATATTGTTTTCCAATTTTCTGAGAAATTTGCCTTCTTATTAAGCAGCATCCCACTAAATGGAGTATGTACTCCTTAGTGTTCTTAATGCGAAAAATCATTACTAATATATTTATGTTCATGACATTACCAAGAATCAAGAACAATGCTTATGAGAGACACCAAAACCATTAATGGCAGTTGCTAAAAGCTATGCACGTTCAAGCCAAATGCCCAAATGCAGAACTTCATAAAATAATATAAGAACTTGAGAAACAAACTTTTGAGGATGAGAAGGAAGACAACAAGACATGTTCCTTATCTGACTTGAAACAAACTAAAGGGCACAAATCAGTAACTATGTGTGCTCAATATTAGATGAAAACTAACAAGGTATGACTCATCATTCGTCAATATAGCAATGATTATAGCTGAATTGCTAAAATGGTAATACAGGAAGATCACATAACATGATTCTCGCCATTATAATTGAATAAAGAAAGCTGGGATTTACCATTCAAACAAGACCATTTAGATATAAAAGCATGAAACTATATTAACACAAGTTTGATTAAAATTTACAGAAGTTCACCTGAAGGAGGGCAAGTGCATTGCAAACTCTGTTTGATTGAGCTGGAGTCAAATTGGGTGGTGACAGAAAGGGATATATCGAAACTATCTCCTGCAAGTATTCAAGACTTGGCATTAGTTGTATCATAAGACATGGCAACAGCAACATTTAATTAATCATTTATGAACACTAAAAGAAGAAACCAAAATAATGAAGCCAGTAGCAATGGAGCTTTAACTAACTACAAATCACATAAATCTACACACTTTGGTTGATAATGAATATTATTATACCCAATGGCAATGGAGCTTTAACTAACTAGAAAAAGACGTACAGCAGAATCACAATTTTTAACTTTCTTAAGACTACAAGCGTCGAATTGAAAACCATACCCACTTAAATAATAGTTTGGTAAAATATTATAACAGCATACCGATAATACAGTATTGACCAGACATGCATCATATAGAGACCAGTACTGTAAATTTGGGATTCCATCCACGTCACCCTTAATAGTAAAACAGACATAGGATCCAAGTAAACAATTTCCCAACTGAGAATAACACAAATAACGAATGACGTAAACTCAACTAGACTCTTAGCATGCAATTTCAATATATTTACATTCCAAGACAAAACACTACTATTCATTAATATGAACCCGAGGGTAGAAATTCACATTTAACTATTTAAGAACACAATACTAAATACCGTGAAACAAACAAATGACAAATCCATAAATATCTATACTGCACATCAAGTACATGTAACGCGTAGTATAAGTGGCATTGATCAATCATACCAGTAACAAAACCATACCCACTTGAATAAGATTTTGGTCCCGATATCATAACACAACATTATGGACCAGACATATATAAATTACACAGCAACAACAACAAACCCAATCCCGCCTAGGCAGGGTATGGGGGAGGTAAAATGTAGACACATCCTACCCCTACACCAGGGTAAACCCGTGGGTAGAGAGACTGCTTCCAACGAGACCTCCGGCAAGTGCATGTGTGCTAGTGCGAAAGGATAGAGATAGCATACGACAAAAACAATAGGCACAAGCGTAGTAAAAAGAAAACAAGCAAACAAGCAAACAGGGCATACAGGAAAAAGAACCACGCACAAACAGACATATATAAATTAAATAGATAAATATTGTTATCCAGCCATTTGTCCAGTATGCCAAGAAAAAAATATCACACAGACGAGTAAAACCGGATAACAAAAATCAATATAGCAAACGAAGAAATTGCCTCAAAACATTTCCTATTACTAGGAGTTTAGGGACAGAGTGCGTTTGCCAATTAAATAAAGTTTTTATTTAATTGTGGACCAGACATATATATCATATAAAGCACCTAACTGTAAGTCCATAGCAAGAAAGACATAAGGTCTAACTAAACTCAATACACAATGTCTTGCCCAACTGATAATTTCACAGGCAATAGATGACACACACTCAACTAGACTCTTAGCCTCACGTCCCAAATCGCATTAAAATCATTTAGACGTATTTCCTTTAATCCCTCGTATCACAGTACATATACATTAATTACTACTCATTGAATGCGGAGACGAGCATTACAGCTAACATGATATAGATACATACAGTAATTAAAAACTACTCACATGTAGTAAAAGTAAAAGGCGTAGTAATACCTGTAACAAAGCGGCAATAGTACCAAAGGAATTCCACAACAACGGCGCCAAGTCTTGAAACAGCTCTCTCTTCTATAATAAACAAAACAAACAACCGAAACTAATTAATTACAGCACTTTTTAAATGAATGATATCTCGACATTCACAACAATCGGTAACTAACGGAAAAACCGGGAGGCGGAGGGTGTGCAAACCCGATTCCCGCACAGCACGTTTTGAGCAGGGCACAATTTTTAGAAATTTTTAATATATATTATTATTATTATATAATTTTTACATAGTGCATCTGGTTGAAACAATTGTACTTCACAATACAAAATACATAACTGAACCCACCAAATTGTTTACTTCTATTTATATCTTTCTTGCAAGGTGAGGTGGGATTTCTTGATTTTCTTGACTGGGTGGGGACGCATACCAACACAACCACACCTCAAATTTTTTCTTCATTGGGAAAAACCCCAAAAGGGGGAAAAACCCTATTTTTTCTTCATCCACTAAATCATTAAATTCATTACCATCATTCCACCATCATTAAATCCCTTGTATCATCATCATCTTCATCACCATCTATACAAAACCCACAAACTCGTTGGGAAAGTCGTGTTGAGAGTGTTAAGGCTATCAAATTGCAACTTATCGATGTGCGAGAAGCTTTACTTGAAGTCGGAGAAAAAGATAATGATGATGCAACTGCAAGCGCATCAAATTCACTAGCGGAAAAAGAACTTGGTGACTTTGAGTTTGTGGTATCAATTGTCATCGGTATCAATTATTAAGGAAGTGAATATAGTGAGTAAAAGTTACAAGCGAAGGATATGCATCTCGATATTGCTATTAAAGAAATAAGCAGATTGATTCAATACTTCAAGGATTATGAAAGCAGGGTATTCAAAAGCAATTGAAAAAGGAAATTACTAGTGAATTGGGTATTGATCCGATATTTCCTAGCGTTTGATTCAAAGAAAAAAAAAGCAGTTTGGTGAGAGTTCAAGTAGCCAAGAAACTTCATTTACACCTGAAGAGAACTTTAGAGTCAATTATTTCTTATATATTGTTGATCAAGCTCGTTCTTCACTTGAGACAAGATTTGAGCAATTCAAAGAGTACTAGAAATTATTTGGCTTTTTGTTTCCACATAACTTTAGGGGAATTGAAGATAAAGAATTTAATTGTCATGTCACCTTCTTGAAAATGCACTTAGGTTTGAAGAAAGATCGGATATTGATGCTGATGAACTTTATATGGAGTTGAAGTTATTTGACACATTACAAACCGATGAACTTAACTGCCCTATAGATGTTTTGAAGCGTTTGAAAGAGTTTGGTTATTTTCAAATGCAACCATTGCATATAGAATATTGTTGACTATTCGATCACAGGTTGCATTTCGAGAAAGGAGTTTTCTAAGTTGAAGTTATTGAAATCTTATTTACGATCAACAATGTCCCGAAAGACTTAGTTGATTGGCCATGATAGCTATCGAGCGGAATCTTAGAAGATATAAAGCTGTGAAGAGCTAATCAACCAATTTGCTATGAAGAATGCTAGGAGAGCTTCACGGATCATTGGTTAACTACGATGGTATGTATTTTTAATACTATGATTTGTTATGGATATAATTAATTGTTATAACATTAGTTATCATTTATAAAAAAAAGAAAATTTGCTATGAGTTAGGGGCATTTTTTTCTTGGCTCGCACTGGGTACTCAAATCCTCAGGGCCGCCACTGAGAAAAACGATATCTCGACATTCACCTTCACCTACATAAAACCTTATCTTCACCAGACATTTCAGTAAACATAAATAAATAAAAAATCACAAAACTAATTAATTACTAGTACTTAATTAAATGAATAATTAGTCATAAATTATAATCACCTATAATTTGCCCTAATTTTAACACAGTTTCATCACAGAAACCTAAACTATTTGATTGAATCAAACATAAAGTGTATGTAACCTAACTTATTAGAAGACTATTGAGATGACGTCATCATCGAATTGAAAGATAAGATGAAGGGAATGAAGAAGACCTTAGAGAGTTCGAGAAGTGCGTTTTCACGGAGATCGGGACTGCTCAGATCGAGGACTAGTTGTTCGGCTGACTGCATTTTCCGGCGGCGGTTGGGGATGTTAGTTAGTTAGTTAACGGTGGTGGTGGTGTTTGTGTGTGTTAAAAGTGTTTTCATTTTCGTTTGGATGTATATATACTCGGTGTTTTTGTAAGGGATAAAAATAGTAAATGATTTTATTTTACTTTTTCCATTTTAAAATAACAGTAGCGACAAAAAACATTCAGTTTAATAAAAACATAAAGATTTAAGATCATTTGAGGACAAAAGATTATTTACATACCAGCGATCGATCTCACCCTCCATTTTTATTTGATCTAATGGATGAGATTAATCCAAACAATTTAAAACTCACTTTCATCATTTTTTGAATATTAATATCTTTAAACCGTTAATCGTTAAGCGAAAAAAAATATATCGTTCGACGAAGCGTTTAATTATCTTTTATAGATAAAGACTTTGATATCTTTCGACAAAAAAAATAAATTCGCATTTTCACGTTTTTTTTTAAGTTTTTCGTTTTTACGTTCTTGAAATTTGCGTTAGAAAATCATATATGATAAAGCACTAATTTGAATATCGCGTGTGATATTGGTGTAATATCATATATGATATGTAATATCGTATATGATATGTAATATCGCGTGTGATATTAGTGTAATATCATATGATATTACATAACATATATAACATTAATATCATGTGATATTGATTTAGTGTTTTATCGTATATGATTTTTAAATGCAAATTTGATGCGTAAAAACGAAAAACGTGAAAAACGAAATTTTTTCTTTTTGAAAGTATATCAAAGTCTTGCATCATAGAAAGATAATTAAATCTTCGTCGTAATGTAAATATTTTCACTTAACGATTAACGGTTTAAGAGATATTTAAATTATAAAAATATGTGAAATAATAAAATCTTTTAATCTCGGACATTTATTTCTTTTAGATGGATGGTGGAGATGAGTCCCTTGGTATGTGAGAAAAGTTTGGTATGTAAAATAACTCTCCTCAAACATAATTATACTGTTTTTTTGTTATTGTTTTTTACAAAATTACAGTTTTATCTTTAACTCATGTATTAATTGTCTTCTTTAAAGTTTATATTATTAAATTTTAATTAAAGGTAATATGGTAAACTTGATCAAATTTCTCTATATAGTTTTGAAAATAGACAAATAAATAAAGATATACCAAAAAGAAAACGTGAACTATTAATTTAGGACGGATGAAGTATGTTTTTGTTAACTAAAATGAAATGTTTGTTAAAGTTTATTGAATGCGTTACAAACTTATTGAGAATTTGATTAGGGTTAAATACAATTTTTTTTTATATGAGTTTTCGATTCGACATTGCGAGCTGAATAATTTTAGAACGACTATTTTTTTGGATAGTTTGGAGTTGGCGCAGGTGAACCTCTGTGACCACAAGGAGATTAAGTTTCTCTATTATATTCGAACCCTTCCTGTCTCATAAATAGTTACCAAAATGATAACACCTTGAAACGTCAAGACATTATATGAATTTTAATTATTACTATTGGAAACATAAAAAAAAACAGCAAAAATGTTTAACTATATGTTGCCTCAACAAATTCACTAAAGTGCTACACACCCTTGAAGTAAAGTAGACGAATTATGAAGGAATTCCATGCCATTTTCAAGTTAAAGAATAGCAAAGATGGCTAGTCCATTATCTATATAGTAGAACTTGACACACTTATTTAGATATCTAAGTACATGTTTACTAGTCCATGAGACTCAGATAGTGAACATTCAAATAGAGTGGGAAAGTGAATAAATCACTACTTGCCTTCACTGGTGAAGAAACACTTATAATGTTGTATAATCCAGTAGGAGCAATGCGTTTTATTTTTGAGATGACATACTTGTAATGTTGTCTAATTCAGTGGGAGCTATGAGATTATCACCTTGTAAGTGACCCGTTTTATTTCTAACTTGTCGTAAAATAATACATTACTTTCCACATATAAAGCATCATAGTTTTATAAGAATCATTACGTATTATTTTATATGATAACGTGTCATTTTTCTTATGTCCCTTATCAAATTGTTATCTATAAAATTATATATATATTTGTAATGCGAATGTGTTTTGAGTTTGACTTAAATCATTTTTTATATGTGACATTGTCATATTGTTCATACAAACAAACAAGTGTAGTGTTGTTTGTATACTTGAATGATCTTGTATCGTGCATAAGTGGGAGAAATCTTAATTGTGTGCAAGGTACAACACATAACAATACGACTAATGTTTTTTCTTAACCGCAAGGTAAGAAATTTAATATTTGACTAGGACTTATATACATTGTTGTATGTTGCCCTGTTTAGAACTAGTGTCGAAAAATAATGAAAATCTACTTCATAACGTTCACTTAACCATTTTTACGTACAATTTTTTTATATTGTGACAAGAAACAATTAACTATGCGGGATTACATTTCTTTGGGACGAGCTCACACACGTACCCCGATATTTCCAATTATCACAAAAACACCATATATAACTCACAACCCCCCTCCATCTCCTTTTCACGAATTGGGCCCATAAATCCAATCGGACCCTTAATAAATCCAATAAGCCTAACGTAGTTTACAAACGCCTAACTTAGTTTACAAACGCCCATAAATCCAATCGTACCCTTAATAAATCCAATAAGCCTTGGATTGGGCCCATAAATCCAATCGGACCCTTCATGAATTGTAATTGGGCCTAATCCAAGGCTTAGCCCAATAACCAAATCCAATAAGCCTAACTTAGTTTACAAACGCCTCAACTCCCTATCACTTTGCCTTGTTTACTCAAAATCTCGACACACAAGCTATGCTATAAACCACATGACTCGATTTCACTCATGTCAAGGAATCAGGAACACCAAAGATATAAACTTAACTCCAAGATTTAATAAATAAACGAACCTCAAAGCTAAACACATTCGACACCTAAACTTAACATGTCTAAAGTTCCAAAAATAATTCAAACTTATTCTAAAGTGTTTCTTATTACTCAAAAGGGTTTCCAGCTCATTTTACTTGACCTCACATGTTGTGTTCGACTCAAATGTGTTCCCCTAACACATTTGGTCCCGTTAAATTGTCATTTGGACCCATTCGAGACCTAGTAAACCAAACGAGCTTATGAGGTGTTCTACTCGAGCATGGGTGCGATCTAAGACTCTCAAACACACCATGTACACTTGAAACATGTTATAAGACAATGTCATGGTCCTTGCTTAGACCCAAAGACACACGAATAAAACACAAGGTCGGTTAAAATGCTTCTCGATGAGTGTGTAATACTCATCATTTTTGTCAATCTGATCGCAAAACATTTAAAACGCTCGAAATGCATCAAAATCGAAAATATCTCAAAATTGTATTTTATATGTTTGGATGCAAAATGTTTAAAATCGGATGAAAAATGAGCTAAGTTTGCATAATTGGCGAGTTTAGTCCCCAAGTTTCAAAGTTGTCGAAATAGTCCCTGAGCACTTATTTTTAAAAAAGTCACCAAAGGTCCTTTTAAAATCATAAGTTGTCATAATTAGTCCTTTGGTGAAAAATGTCAAAGTTTTGAGAAATTACAAGTTTGGTCCTTGAGTTTCAAAATTGGCAAAAATAGTCCTTGGAATTTTAAAATATCTTTTATGGTCCTTATACTATTGAAACTTGGCAAAAGTGACCCTTGAAACAACTTTGGAAAATTGGCAGAATTGGTCCTTGGTTTTTGTGGAATTGCCAAATATGGTCCTTATGTATTAATAACAAGCCATGACCCTTTGGACCTTTTTGAACCCCTGCCATATGCCTTGACCCCTGCCAATAACCTTTGGACCCCCTGCCTTAATATTAAACCCACCGGTCAAAATAGTCAACTCCCGCCTTCCCTCCAAAGTCCTCCTCTTCACCCACCATGCTGCAACACTCGACCCCGTGCTTCCGCTCACAAACTCCTCCCTTATCACTCCACCTCACCGAACAACAAAAGCATTAAATGCTTCCCCCCTGCACTCAAACCTTCCCGGTTGCAATATATCTTTTCCATAAAATCTCATCAATGGCGATATGACCTCAAGTGATCCAATGGTCGCAAAGGCAGTGGGATTTGCTCGTAATCTGGCGGGAGCGATTTTGGTGTATAAAAGAGGAAGAGAAAGCAAGAAAGCGGTACTTAGTTTTTATTTTTACATGTATGTCGTTTTATTGTTTAAGTCTTAATTAAAGTTCTAAATTGTACTTTCAATCTTCCTTGTATTAAACTCAAGCATTTATATTAGTTTTAACTAATTTTCAGTAGTAATTCAAAGTTTGGTTAAGTTTCTTGTTTTTAAGTTTCCTTTTACTTATGCAGTTTTAAATGATCTAAAAATCAGGCTTCAAATAGCTCTATTATAACTCAAATAAGCCTACTAAAGCTTCACATAGCTTTTAGTAAGCTTATAATTCAATTCAAACAAATTTGGATCTTGGTCAACAAAAGTCAATGAAGCATTTGGGTTGAAAAGTGGAAACTGGATCGATTAGGTTAAAGTGATTTGGTTTAGAATTAGTTATGGGTTAGGATAGTGATAATTGGTTCTCAGTTGGTATTAATTTGTCTGGACCTCTTGTAAGTGCTTCTAAATTCTCTATAATCAGTTAAAGTAGTATAGATTTAATAAGCTCAGCTTGTAGGTGATTAGTTTAGCTCAGTTTATGTGTTATTAAGTTTAATACATTAGTTCTAATTATCTAATGGTTATAGTTAATTGAATCTGCATAAGTGTCTTATTTAATGAGATAGCCTGCAATAATTTGATATATGTGGTTTGAACACGTGATTGTTGTCTTAATCCATGATAGGTCTTAATTAAATGTTTGGAATCAAATTGTTGGATGAAAGCTTTGATTCTCAGTTTGTAGTGGAAATTGTTCTAAAGTTGTTATGAAAGGAGTGTTTGGATTTGTCTATTAATCACAGTTAGAGGTTTAGTTTATTGCTATGATCAGTCAACATAGTCCCATTCAGGTTTATTCAGTTCATTTCAGTCTTAGGATTGCATCTCTAATCACTCTAAGTCAAAATTTTAAGTTTCCTGCTCTCATTTTCACATCAGAGTGATTTAGGAGATCATATTGTGTATTTAGGTTAGGAATTATATAATTTAGCTCTATTTAGTTTCATCTCATCATAAAACATCACAATGATCCGGTTTTAGCGATTAAAACTCACAAAAGTCAAGATCTCAAAGCTGTCGATAGTCAAAATGTGTTTAAGTCGGTTTTGGAAAACTTTGGGGACCTTTCATTGATTCATTCTTAAGTCAAAGTAAGTGAAATTCAGGATAAACAAGTTTAATTGGTCAAGTTTTGAAAACGATTTTGTCAAATTTTGGAGAGTCGATAAGCACTTAACCGACTTCCAATTAAGCTACTTTTGCCTTTCTTTCACACTCGGTTTAGCGAGTGTAATCGGCATCTTTGCAGGCCTTGCACAAGCTTCAAAATAGCTTGTCCTTGGCTGAAACTTGGTCTAGAGATAGTCCAGTTGGTGGTCTTGAGTTCTCAATATCTGTTTTTCTATTTAGCTTATTAGATCAACTGTTGCACTAACTTGAAGTAGCTAGTCAAGGCTGTTTGGTTTCTTAGTAAGTCATTAAATCAAATCTTTATAATCAGAGCTTTAGAAGGTTAGGTTAATTGATATAGGCTGGTTTTAAGTATTTTTGGCATACTCTAGCTTCTGCTTTCAGTTGGGTCTCATTTCCAGCTTATAGCTTATTACAAGTGCTTATTCTCATTCAGTTTGCACTCTGACTTCATAATCCTTCTCATAAGCCATAGTTTTTATATTTTCTTAGATTCAGAATATTAATTTAGACTTTTCCTAAATTTTCAGATTTTTCTAGTTCATTTGCTATTTTTCTTTATTTTAATCGGTTTTAGGACTTTTAATTAGCTTTTATTGCAATTAAATCGGAAAAGCTTAAAAAAATAAGTTTTCATTTTCCTAGGTTAAGATAAATATAAAAAGCAAAAAATAATTTTCAGATTTTCTTAGTTAAATTTGTAATTTTTAGCAATTTAATTAGTTTTAAATAGTTTTTAATTCATAGAAAATAGAAAATAATCGAAAAATACAAAATTAGTTTTGAAAATTCTCTTTAGTTATTTTAGATTTTCTAAGTCATAATTTCACTTTTCTAGCTTTATTTCATATTTTCTTATATTTTAGGGTATTATTAAATAGGTAAAAATAGTTTTTAATTAATAATAATTAAATAAATAGTCATAAAATAATTTTCTTTTCTCAAAATTTTCTCTTATCATTAGGTTTGTAAAAATATCATTTTTATATTTTTAGGATTAATCTTGTTTCATTTCACATTTTCTTTTATGCGTTACGTAGTTTTAATTTAAATTTTATAAAAGAAAAATTAAGAAAACATCATTTTAAAAATAGTGATAGCTTTTATTTAATATAATTTAGCTTTTTAATTTTCTTTCATTTTCCTTTATCCTCTAGTATCAATCATACCCTTTTCCCGTTCAAATTCACCCGATCACTATCGTTTGGTGATTCGATGCCTGACTCGTTGGGACTTAACGACTTGGGAAACACTAAACTCCTCTAGATCTTCATTGCATTGGTGTATGCGAAATTGTTTGAAGTTTATTACGGTTGACCATTCACAAGTGGTTAGCTTGTGTGATAAAACTTGACGGTTTGGACGGCGATCACTTACTCACCCCCTAAACCCGATTCATACCTTAACACATTGCAAACAACTTGCAAAACTCACTCAAGTACACCTAGTCCTAGCTTACACTTCGCACACCTCCTTATCCCAATGGGGTGATCTAATCTTGCACCCCCATTTTTCCTTTCCTTGCACCTCATTAGGCCAATCATTGGCCCAATGATTGGTTTGTCCTTTTTTTTCTTTTTTTTTGTATAGTTTTTTGGTTTTTTGTTTTGTTTTGTGTTTGTGTATAATTTTAGAAAATTAAAAGGGATTTTTTTTAATAGTGGTCGATTTTAAGACTTTTTCTTACCTTTTTCCCAAAAAGCCATTCATTCTTTCAACTCCATTACTTTTTTGACATGTGTCTAAGTGTTAGGTAAGATATTTTTTCCTTTTAACTTAAATGACCAATTTACCCTCAAACACATATATAAAAGACACACATATTTCATTTTTTCTAATTTTTTCTCTCTACCACACCTAAGATCAGGCCATCCCGCCACGACCAAGATCCGCCAACTGCTACCACCAAGATCCGGCCATCTGTCACCATCACCATCGTCAAAGATCGGCGGATCAGGCCAACACCCATCGTCAAGATCCGGTGTCAAGATCTGATCCGCCTTCAAGATCTGATCCGGCCTTGAAGATACGAGATCCGACCAACACCCATCGTCAAGATCCGGTGTAATATATCACGATGTACGGAAAAAGATCTTGAATATCTGGTCTTGAGCTTGAAGACCGATGTCTGGGAAAAAGATCTTGAATATAATCCGAAATGTACAGGAAAAAGATCTTGAATATTGTATTATTTTTCCTCTTGTTATTGATAGATAGTACTCTTGCTACAAGACTATGTTTCTTGTTGCTACAGGAAAAAAGATCTTTAATGGTTCTCTTTATTTTTATCTTTTTTTCGTGCAAGATCTTGGATATTGTATTATTTTTCAATTTTTGTTGGACGATCAAGGTTTACTATTGCATCATTAAATATCATGTAAAGTTACATTCACATTTGTTGAAATGGATAAAGAATCTTTCATACATATGCCGAAAAATATCATGTAAAGATTCTTTTTTTCCTAGTTTTATTTGTAAAAAGTTTCAATTTTTTCTTAGTTTTATTTATGTTGTTATTATTTAGATTAAGGTGTTTGCACAGTTATTAATTGTTTTTTATTCGATTTATAACAAATGGCACCCATATTAATTGTGCCAATATTAAGTAAAGTTATGTTGGAGATGGATTTTTGTGGTTGAGTAGTCTTTCATTGCCATTCTTCAAGCCTACTACCACCCGCGCAACCACCACTGCCACCACCTTAGCGTCCATAACCACCACCACCACTTCCGCTCAATTGCTCGACTACCACCGCCAACCGCTCGACCACCACTGCTCACCACCTTAGCGGTCCATAACCACCACCACCTTCTTTGCTCGGTGATCGACTACCACTGCTCAACTGCTCGACCACCATGCTGCTCACCACCTTAGCAATCCATAACCACCATCACCACCGCTAGCTCGGTGATCGACTACCATCGCCACGCATAGCGATCCATAACCACCACCACCTTTTCTTTCAACCACAAAATTATCTATACTTACAAAATTAATATATCATATTACACTAGTATTACAGTAATAATGTGCTTATTACCACTAAGATTTAAGGAAGAAAAAATGAAATACTTAGTATAATGTCAAAGAAATACATCTATCAACTCTTTAAAAACCACAAAAAAAAAAAAAAAAAAAAAAAAAAAAAAAAAAAAAAGCGTATAATGAAATACATATATCAAGTCTTTTAAAAAAAAAAGACATATAACTAACAAGATTGATGGTGAAAACACAAGAACATCAAGTAGCCTCGTCTTTAAAATCTCGCCGGAATCTGCTGCTATCGCCGGAATCTCGCCGGAATCATTCAGAAAGAAAAGTTGTGAAATACCTGTAGATTGACAGTCCACTCATCTCAACAACATCTTGACATGTTCCATGAGAAGAGCACTTTCTTGGACATCTTTCGGCCGAAATCGACATAGTAGTCTGACTTTGACTTGTAATGATAATCCACCATATGACACATAAATTTCGTGATCCAGCTTAGTATCTGAATTAATTCGAAAATGAATGCTTCCTCCAGCTGCACCAGACGGGACTTCTACTGCAAAGTAAGTCCAGGCAAAATCTTGAATTCGAATTTGACCGAGTGAAGAGTTGCTAAGAAGAGGCTCGATAATAATGTTTAAGATGGGATCGAAGAAAAAAAAAACAAACTGATTCCATGTGATCGAACCAACCAGAAGAAGAAGAAAATAAGCAACAATAATTGAAGAGAGAGGGTACAATTTATATAGGGGGCATATTGGTCATTTAAGTTAAAAGGAAAAAAATATCTTACCTAACAATTAGACACATGTCAAAAAAGTAATGGAGTTGAGCAGTTGAGCGTGGCTCTTTTGGGAAAAAGGTAAGAAAAAAGTCTTAAAAACGGACCACTATTAGAAAAAAGTCCCCTTTTGGTAATTTTCTCATAATTTTATTTGTGTAATGTATATATATATATATATATATATATATATATATATATATATATATATATATATATATATATATATATATATATATATTATTTTATTTGTAGAGTATATATAATGTGTATTTATTTGTGTAGTGTTTTATATGTATAGTATATTTATTTGTGTAATATTTTATATATACAGTGTATTTAATTGTGTCTTGTTTTTATATGGTATTACGTTTTTTTAATCGATTTTTAAAAACTTTTTATAAACTTTTTATAAACTTTTATAAAAAAATTTATAAACTTTTCTAAACTTTTTATAAATTTTTATAAACTTTTTATAAATTTTTATAAATTTCTTATAAATTTTTATAAACTTTTATAAACTTTTTTTTATATACTTTTTTATAAATTTTTATAAACTTTTCTTATAATTTTTTATAAACCTTTTTATAAATTTTTATAAACCTTTTTATAAATTTTTATAAACTTTTTTTTATAAACTTTTTATAAAATTTTTATAAAAAGTTTATAAAAGATACGTAAAATAAATATCATATAAAAACACTACACAAATAAATACATTATACATATAAAACACTACACAAATTAAATATACCACACTAATAAACACTACACAATTAAATAAAATAAATACATTATACATATAAAAGCAATACAAATTAAATATCACACGAATAAATCTTCACAATTAAATAAAATAAAAACAAAAAAAAAATAGGTAGCGATGATTAATAGGCGGTGGCTAATAAAGCAGTGTGGAGAAAATTTGGCGCCCATAGCCTAATAAAACAAAAACAAAAACATGGATTAATAGAGCCAGAGATAGGTAGCGAGAGAGAGAAAAGCGCCGCCCCTAAAATTTTCTTGTAAGTTGTAATGGTAGTAGGACCCATCCCAATACCTTTGAGATCACATCAACCCAACTTGTATCAAAACTTAGTATAAGTCCCATGCACCTCAAAATTCTATACATACACTCACAAATATCACCATCAAAAACTTTCCAAGTCCTTTTTTCCTGTGATACGTACGAAAGGAATATCCAAGTTCCAAAGGGTTAGAATACGCGACCAATTCCTTTAAGGGTCACTCACGATTCCTTGCTAGGTGGTCTAAAGAGCTACAAATCCTATACGGCAAGTACCAGTCTCACCATCGAGATATTCCCACCCATTTGTGGTGTAGTAAGTACTCTCACCCAACACTTAGTAAAATTTTCATGTTTTTGAATACCTTATATCACGTACGAGCCTAGCTAGCTTTCTCTTGTTATTTCCATGTTCTCGTATTCCAAATTCCTATATTGAGCAAGCAATTAATTCTTGGTAAGGCATGGTTTGGAGTAAAATGCTTGTTGGTAACGTATAACAAATCTTACACCATTTTTATAACACGTTTCTAAGTCACCATGACCATATCCCTTAGAGTATCAAAGTTGAATACCTAAACAAAGGGATCAAAGTCAAAAAGGTTTTTTGCCTTTATCGCTTTACTTGCTGGAACCACTTCTAAAATATGTTAAATGGATTGGTATTGATTAAGATTTAGCTTCTAAAGAGGATGGTGTTCAAAGTTGTTCTAAAGCCAATCTTTCCTTTATTATACTTATTTCACTTTATACATAATGAGTCGATATCACCATGCGCGTTGCATTAGAGTTTTACCTCAAACAACCTTCCATGATTTGAAGTTTGTAATTGGTTTCTTGGACCTTTGAGGCCCAACTGCAGAGATAAACGTGAAAGTTTATGTGATCAAAGTGTAACCATAACGTGAATGATATATCCATTTTAGTCTTTGAGGAGTTTTACATATTGCTTGGTTCTTATATATTTACTCATTCTATTTATTATACCCAAGTCATTATGCATTAGCCTATAGGAAAAAAAGGATGAAAAGTTGTTATAAGTTAAAGATCCTGTGTTAGTTAGAGCCAATTATGTGCACAGCAGAAATTGTGGGATTGCATATTGTGAGGAAATATCTGGCATTACCCATACTACTAATGAACTCACCTTCTATAAGCAATCAAAATGGCATGCCAGTGACACATGCCTATATGTTTTATGCATAAAACATGGAAATTTTATATATGAACTTGGGGGAACTACTTAAGTTTTAATTTGAAGAAAGAAGCTCATGTATTTCTCTCTATAGTTTGAATACATTAATACTTAAATTTCCTCAATTTAAATGGTTTCCCTAATCATTCTCTCAAATTAAAAATTAGGACCATAATCATGTTACCCTATAGCAAAATGTCTAGCCTTTTCACAAGAACACGAAGAGGCCACAAAGTTTACAAATTTCGAGTAAATTTGAATCACAATGATAATGAGTTACATTTTGTGTTAAAAGAAAGAAGTTCCTAATCTGCCTTTGCTACGCCATGAAAACCACCAAGTCCCGGGCTAATCAATAATTAAGATAGGCATGCATTTAGCTACCTCGAATGATTTGCGGTGACGCGGAGCCATATGATGTACTTCTGAGGTCTAGAGAAGCAAATGTTGTTAAAAGACCTATAAAGGAGCAGCCGAAAGTATTGTTTACTCATATTTCTGACATAAATATATAAGTTGCTCAAGTTTGACATATATATGAACAATAATGTTAATACAAATATCGTCATTAAACGTTATTTATATTTTTGATCTTTGCCTAAGTTTTGTTAACGACAAAAGTAAATTTAATTTATAAAAGCTTAAAGCTTGTCAAGTTTATTAGATATTAAAACAAGCTTTCTCGAACAATATATTCATCATTCAACATTTACATTTATGATTAGTAACATCTTGATATGACTCTAATCATTATGTATGATAGTAGTTTGTAGAATGTGTTAGGTTCTTAAAACCAAACACTACTTAAGCATTGCATATTTCTATAAATAGTAATACAACATTTGACATCATGTATTACATCATGAAAATCATTAGAAGATTCCATTAGATATTTTGTGAAGATTTGTACTCTTCGTATTTTGCACAATCTCACTTAGATAGAGTTGACTTTAGGCAAGATTTGATATCTTGGTCGTCGGACCGGCGGTACCAAAATGGTACGGGCCTTTTAAGGGTCATGGTTCGTGGACGCTCACGTCCATTTGGCTATAAATAACAATGCCAAGCCAGTAGTTTCTCATCCCTTTCTAACATACTCTCATACATATCTTCTCTAACCTTTCTAACTCGGTTTCATATCATATTAGTGATCTCTTTTGTAGCAAAGAAGATCAAGTCATATTCAAGCTTCAGCGAAGTTGGAAGTCTTGTTTGTTTAGTGTTGTATGATCTAGTGTTGATCCATACTTCATTGTTGTATCAAACCATCATAATCTTGTGAGTGTGAGTGGTTAGTATTTTAGTCCTCAAAATACATTGTGTGTGGGAGTAGTTGTACCTTGGAAAGAACTCGACATCTAGCTTAGTGTCGGAAATAGTGTAAGCGAAGTGTAAAGGTTTTCTCCGCGGTGAAAGGATCTTGTTGACTAGTGAAGTTAAACTCTCGAGTGTGAGACTCGGGAGTGGAGTAGGGCAAGGAAAAAGAGTCCTTGTAGGCGAACCACTATAAACAACTTGTTGTGGTTTGATCATTTCTTTCCTTATTTACTTATTACATATTGCTTGCATATTTCATTAACATACTTAAGATCAATATCAATTGATCTTTCAATAAGTTTCAAAACAAAGTTTTAATCGGTAAACTATTCAACCCCTTCTAGTTTTCTACAATTGGTACGAGCCTCGTTGCTCAAGAATTTCTAAAATAACTTGTATTTTATAAACTTGAAGCGATCCATGGATTACGAAAACTTTAAAGAAGGGCAATCTATGCAAATACCACCACTCTTTGAAACCAATGGATTTATCTATTGGAAAACCGTTTGAAACATATGTAAAATCAAAAGATATAGATCTTTGGTTTATTATTGTTAAAGGAGATTTTAGTTCTACAACAAAGGATATTTCCGTTGATGAACAAAAGAAATTAGTTGCTAAAAATAATGAAGCTAAAATGATGCTTTATAATGCTTTACCTAGAAAAGAATATGAAAGAATTTTATGTGTGAAACCGCCAAAGATATTTGGGAATCTTTAATTGTTACACATCAAGGTAATTACAAGTCGAGGATAACAAAATTGATCTTCTTGTTCAACAATATGAACAATTTGTTATCCACGAAGATGAAACCATTGATTGTGGCTTTGCTCGTTTAACACTATCATTACATCACTTAAAGCACTTGATGAATCTTTTAGTAGTAAGAACTTTGTCGGAAATTTCTTAGAGCACTCCATCCCGAATGGAGCTAAAGTGACCGCTTATTGAAGAATCAAAAGATCTCTCAATAATGTCACTAGGCGAGCTAATTGGCAACCTCAAAGTTCACGAAATGGTAATGGAGAAAGATTCGAGAGATCATCAAAGGAAGAAAGGAGAAGATCAAATCCGTTGCTCTTAAAGCAAAGGCGGAATCAGCGATGATAGTGAATCTTGTTCGATAGTGAAGATGAGGAGTATGCCATGGCCGTTAGAGATTTCAAGAAGTTCTTTAGAAGAAGAGGAAAGTTTGTAAGACAACCTCGAGAAGAAAAGAAGCCATTCCGAAAAGATCGGGATGATAAGAAGATTAAAGGTGAAAGAAAGTGTTTTAGATGTGGTGATGCAAGTCATCTCATAGGAGAATGTCCCAAGCCACCTAAAAGCAAAACTCGAAAGAGCTTTTGTAAGTGGTGCTTGGGTGATAGTGAAGGCGATGAAGAATCAAGCAAGGAAGAGATCGCTCTAATGGCACATGAGTCAAATGAGGTACTTTCAGACTCTTCTTATTCTTCTAGATGATGACACATTGCAAAAACAATATAATCAATTGTGTGAGCTAAGTCTAAAAATCATAACTAAAAATAAATTTCTAAAAACCAAAAGGAGTTTTGGAAAATGAGGTATATGAGTTAAAAGAAAAAGCAAAACGACTTGAAAAGGAAAAGCAAATGACGATGATTGTAAATCATGTCAAGAGCTTAATCTTGAAATAGAAAAACTAAAGCTCACACAAGAAATCTTAATAGAAAATAATTCTAAGTTTAAAGGTTTAACAAAACATCGCTCTTGCCGATGAAATAGTTAAAATCCATAAAACACCGGGAGACATGAATGGGCTAGGTTTTAATGAAGTATTAATTCCAAAGAGTCAAAACAAAAGCGGTAGAAAAGGACGAACATTACATCAAAATTTGCGAAGACAACACGGACGAGACGAAACCAAAATAAGGGTTCCGTCAGTTGTGCAAAATGGTACCATGGTACTTGACGAAGCAGAATGTTCGCAATACGGACCGTCTTGAATTTGTTAAAGTAACAAAGAAAACCAATGATAATGTTAAACTAAAACCAGCCATTATATCGGGAGTAGGACTTGTTAAAATGAATTTAGATCAAAACTACTCAACAACGATATAAAACTTCTTTTGCCAAACGCCTTTCCTAAGAGCATCCACAACGTTCAACCTAACTACCAACACAACGGTTGGAATCAAAATTTCTAGACCATATCAAACTCCGATTACATGCCATGGAACCCTTACCCATTATTTCCATACATGAATCAAATAAATGGTATGTTTAACCCAAACCGACCCATGAGATATTGGGGACCAAATGTTTGAGTTATTTGCTTCTTAGGTATGCTTGAAAGTTGGATTGGAACCCGATGAATGGATAAAAGATAGTGGATGCTCACGACACATGATGGGCAACAAAAGTCTCTTCTCATCATACCAAGAGTATGCGGAGGTAATGTCACTTCGGTAGCAATCTCAAAAGCAAAATCATTGGCAAAGGTACGATTGCTCATAACTCTCTAACTATTGAAAATGTTGCTCATGTGGATAGGTTAGGATTTAATCTACTTAGTATTAGCCAACTATGTGATAAAAAGTATAAAGTACTATTTGATGAAAATGGTAGTAAAATACTAAAAGATGGTATCACCATAGCTAAAGGAGTTAGGAAAAATAACATATACGTCATGAAAATAGATAAAACATATAATGACAAACTTTGCTTAACAACATTATACGATAGCTCATCTCTTTGGCATAGACGCTTAGGTCATGCTAATATGAGACTTATACAAAACCTATCTTCAAAACAGTTGGTTAGGAATTTACCAAAACTAAAATATGACCAATACTT
This sequence comes from Chrysanthemum lavandulifolium, assembly GCA_022545495.1. Taxonomy (NCBI): domain Eukaryota; kingdom Viridiplantae; phylum Streptophyta; class Magnoliopsida; order Asterales; family Asteraceae; genus Chrysanthemum; species Chrysanthemum lavandulifolium. Next base: position 47,263,549 of record CM040242.1, on the reverse strand, counting down.
TTGCGACGCTTGCAAAATTGGTAAACAAACACATAGTAGTCACAAATCTAAAAATATGGTGTCCACATCTAAGTGTCTAGAATTATTACATATGGACTTGTTTGGACCATCCGCTATAAAGCTATGGAGGCAACTTATACACTTTGGTCATAGTAGATGATTACTCAAGGTTTACTTGGGCGTTATTTTGAAAACCAAAATGAAGCTTTTGATAAATTTGAAATACTTAGCAAGAAAATTCAAAATCTTCTAGGTGTCAAAATTGTGTCGATCCGAACGGATCATGGTCGTGAATTTGACAACGAAACTCAATTTGGAAACTGTGACAACTCGCAATTTCAAGTCATTTCTCAAGTTTCACTATTTCAACATTTATCGTAAACTAGGTTTACGTGTTCCAAACTCGCGTAACCTTAATGGTTTAGCGGCGAATTCATGATCATATCATCACGAACACTTCATATGGACTAAGTTTAGTCTACATTTCATTAACATCATTTGTATCATGTTAGTTCATTCATGATTTTGCATTTCACCATAAACGCGTAAATTTCATATTAAATAAACGCTATCGCGTAAGTTATTATTTTGAACATTTAATCCGATACTTCCAAAATGATCCGACATATTTTATACTTACATTTAGTTTATAAAAACAATATTTTGGGCTTACCTAGTGTCTTAAATATATTTTGTATATAAAACGTTAAATTTATATTATTACGATATTTTTCTTAAAAACTACACGATAATTATTAGTTCACTCAAATTATGCAAGAAATGTATTTTTACAATTTATATAACCTCAATACATTTTACTTGGATCCATTAAAAGTTATTTTGAGCTAAAACTAGTTTAGATGCACAATTGTATATAAAAGCTACAAGTTACAACTTACACTTATTTAACTTATACATTTTACCTACACTATACATAATAAAATATATATATATATATATATAAAATATATTTTGTTGAAAAACATCCCCCCAAAACCGGCCAAGGGGGGGGGGTGAGTCACAAGATTGGTAGATTTTCTTACATATTAAGATTTACACTCCAAAGACTTTCATTACATACACAATCTCATCATTCAAAGTCTTAAGTCAAGATTTTTATCTCTTCTTTTTCTTTCTCTCTAAAAACCGGTCAAGCCATAAGGAGAAGAAGAAATCATCAAACTTTTCAAGATCAAGAGTTTAACAATCTAGATTACACTCTTATTAAGGTTTTGAAATAAAAACCTAGGGTGTTTAGGTTAATCCTTGTTCTAATCACCTCATCATAGTAGCTTGTAAGCATATCACTTTCATTTTATATCTTTCCTTATCATTTCATATTTGTTTCTTCATTTTTGAGCAAGCATGCATGACTATTGGTTATTTATACCATTTTTAACAATGTTTTTAGAGTTTTACATATATAAGTCATCCTATAAATTATCCCTTGCTATAGATTGGTCTTGATGATGTTTAGGAACCCATGACACCCTAAGAAGGTGTATGGTAGGATTAGAATAGCTTTGGAGTTGTTTTGAAGGGATTGGAATAGGTTTAGTACGAGAAAAACTATTTTCGAAAAGTATAAAAGTGGTCGACCTTGTTTTGAATTTCGGAAAATCCATTGTAGACACGAATTTTTGGCCTAGATATTTAGAAAATATACTTTAAAAGCGAATCCGTGGCGCTTGAGCGGATTAAAGCGGAGTTATAACGAAGAAGTTATGAATTTTTCAAGTTTGACGACGAAATATATATTTCTGAAATTTCAACACACTATTTTTGTTTTGTACGAGTCAAAAACGAGTTTTAAGCTTTATAAATTATTTCGACTTATCAAAAATATATTAGTATACTTTGATACGAAGCTAAGGACGTATAATACGTGAAAGCGGTTTATAACGACTAAAATATACACGTTTTCATAAAATTGCCGTAACTTTCTTATTTAAGAAAACTATATTATTTTTACGAGACAAGTGTTACGGTAAACAAAACGACCATATTGAAGGCTATTTTTAATGATGACGTAGAACTTTTGTAACGAGATGTCTTCTAATAAAATCGAGATCACCAAGCATATTTTCCAAAACGACCAACCGTTTGTATAGCGGAGTTGTAATGAATTATTACGGTTGCTTAAACTTTGTCGAAACTCATTTTAAACCACATTTGGACAAAATCACCCTACTTAACCAATGTTTTTCTTTATGAACGAGACCTCTAGGATAAAAACTTAAATGCCAAAACTTCGAGATTTTGATACAAGCTTTCCAAAACCGTTGAGTTCGTTTCCTAACGTTTGACGTACACCATTTTACGACTAGCTTTTCGAAGCCATTTTTGTCACTTTCATGAAATTTCCAACGACATTATTTTACGACGAAAAGTTATAATTTCACAATAAACCATTAAGAAACTATTGTAGGATGACATTTTGACGTAAATACTTGTAAAGTAATTTAAGAATGATCAAGACGTCAAAAGAGTATTTTTCGACGATAAGTATTATTTTTCAAAACTCACAAATGGTATAAATAACATACGAAATGCATGCATAACATTACATCATAACTCATTACGTATCATATCATTCACAATAGGTCAAGGTTAAAGTATCACGCTACATTTGATGTATCCACTCTTGTCATCATACCAATTCATCAAGTGAGTTTTCATAGCCCCACTTTCAATTGTTTTGTACTATTTTGGGGAGATACATGCTCAATTATTTTTCACAAGTACTTTATATTTTTAAGGATAACTTCTATCATAATCATCATTGTTTCAAACTGAATGTTGCACTATATTAGTTGTTCTGTTTGTTTGGTATAGTTCTACGTCAGTATAAAGTTCTATATCAGTTGACTCTCGATACATCGTCGTATAAAGTACTATGTCGGTTGACTCTTGATACATTGAGTTAGGTGCTATTGATTATGTGCTATTGTTCTACGTCGAGTTAGGTACTATTGTGAATTCATTTGACATCATGTGTTTGAACATAAACTATACACATTTTGGCGGTGGGTTGTGAATACACAGGTTGCAAGTTTTGTATGGCGGAACTTGGGCGGGTGGATTACAATGCCTTTCTTGCATAAACGATTTTGAAAGGCTTTACATTTCAAAACAAACTCTATGAACTCACTCAACCTTTGTGTTGACACTTTTAGCATGTTTTTATCTCAGGTATCTAAGGCATTCACTTCATGGCATGCATGTGGACACATCATGGAGTCGCGGTGACGACGCGTCTCACTTGGGTTTTACGTACTTTAAAACATCGTTTGAATTGTAACAAACTTATTTCCGCACAAGATGATTTTCATTTGGGACCTACACTTTGTAAACTCTGAATGCTTTTATTAAATATCAAACGATGTGTTTTAAACGACACTTTAGGTCGTTCAATATAACTGTGATTGTGGTGCTATGACATCCATCCCAGAATTCCATTCACGCAAAAGCAGTAAATTGGGGTGTGGTGAAACTTTTGTGATACAAATGGTATAACACATAACTTTTCCGCTCACGAACACCTCAATCAAATGGAGTAGTAGAGCGTAAAAATAGAACAATTCAAGAAATGAGTAGAACAATGCTTAATGAACAAAACATTCCTCAAAAGTTTTGGTGTAACATGATTGACACTTCTACATATATTTTAAATAGAGTCCTAATCGTCCTTTCCTAAACAAAACACCATATGAACTTTATAAAGGTAAAAGCCAACATTAGGATATTTTAAAGTCTTTGGTTGTAAATGTTTTATTCTTAATACTAAGGATTATCTCACCAAGTTTGACCCAAAGTCTTATGAAGGTGTATTTCTTGGTTACTCTCAAACTAGTAAAGCTTACATTGTCCTTAATAAAGAAACAATGATAGTCGAGGAATCGTTGAACATAACATTTGTGAAAGTCCACCTCCTCTAAGACATCACCTTTGGTAGATGATGACTTAGTTGAAAGTCAAATAATAGAAAGTCAAATTAATAATAACAAGGAAGATGAACCATCAAATAAGGAAATTGTCAACATCAAAGAATCTAAAAGTCATCCATTAGAAAAGGTCATAGGACAACTTAATCAAAGAACCTTAAGGTCACAAGCTCAAAATCAAAGTAATCATTTTTGTTTTGTATCCACCATTGAACCAAAACCATAAATGAAGCAATAAAAGATGAATCATGGGTAATGGCCATGCAAGAAGAATTAAACCAATTCGTTAGAAATGATGTTTGGAAACTAGTTCCAAAACCCAAAGATCAAACTATAATTGGAACAAAATGGGTCTTCGAAACAAAATGGACGAAAATGGTATAGTATCTAGAAACAAAGCTAGGCTTGTTGCACAAGGTTATAATCAACAGAAGGAATCGACTATGATGAAACTTATGCACCGGTAGCTAGACTTGAATCCATTAGAATATTACTTGCTATGCATGTGCTTATGACTTTAAATTATTTCAAATAGAGGTAAGCGAAGTGTAAAGGTTTTCTCATAGGTGAAAGGAGCTTGTTGACTAGTGAAGTTAAACTCTCGAGTGTGAGACTCGGGAGTGGAGTAGGCAAGGAAAAAAGAGTCCTTGTAGGCGAACCACTATAAACAACTTGTTGTGGTTTGATCATTTCTTTCCTTATTTACTTATTACATGTTGCTTGCATATTTCATTAACATACTTAAGATCAATATCAATTGATCTTTCAATAAGTTTCAAAACAAAGTTTTTAATCGGTAAACTATTCAACCCCCCTTCTAGTTTTCTACAAATAATGTGATTGCAATTTTCAAACACTTGACGGCTTCACCTACTGGTATGTTTTATTTTTGAACGACAATTTTTTCACATACTATACCACATATCTCACAATACATCTCACAAATGCCTCCAGCGAGACTTTAACCCACAACCTATAGGTTGGTGGGCAACTCACATACCACTAGACCAAAGGCCTTTATGTACCTACTGGAATGTTATACAACAAGTTTCATATTTTGTTGCTCGTTTTGCATCTTCTCCATGTTTACTTTATATACATATGTTTTCTTTTTAATTTATATAGCTTTCAGATTTTGCTCACAAAGCATAAGGGCATCCACAATGGATACCTTTTGATCGATCAATGAGTGCCCACTCATCGGTTAATGCATTGTGAAATTCTGAGTGTTGACTCATTAATTAATGCATTGTGAAATTCTTGGTGGAACCGTGCATTGAATGTTCGTATGTCTCTGAACACACCGCTGAAATACGTATGGAGGTAGGGCCCAACTTTAAAAGCATGTATCATTCCATTTTAAAATGCATAATTTCATTATTTTTAGATGGACCCATGCATTGAATGTTCATCTTTTAATGCAAAGTAATTTTTTAATATTTGGTTTTTATTTTTTTTAGCTTATCAAAATTTGGCTATTAAATAAAAGTTTAATTATGTGTTATTTTATTAAACTATGTTAAGTTCAATGCATTGCGAAGATTTTATGTAAAAGTTGATATGTTGATGTGTCGATGATGCGGAAGTATATTAAATATTGTATTGCACTATGGGTTGGAGATGCTCTAATTGTGGAGGGTGTGGTCAGGTGTTTTCTCTCGCCATGTCAGCTTCACATAGTTTTTTCTCTCTCAAAAATTTTGTTTTTCAACTTTTCTTCAACATTATATCACCTTCTCTCTCTTCCATTAATTTTTTTTCTTCAGATTTTTATCATTTAAAAAAAATCTCAAACATAAATAATTACTCACGACATAATAAAGTAATGGTTACTCTTTCTTAAAACAACAAAAGTAAGTGAGCCAATGGTTATATTTTTGTTGGTTTGTGTGTTGTTCCTCTCGGGACTCTCCTATTTATTTATGGGCAAATCGCATAAAAGTGTACCCAACTTATACCCAATTTCAATTTAAGGTACTCAACTTTTTCTATCCCAATTTAGTGTACAAAACTTTTTTTTGATTGCAATGTAAGACCATTAGCGGTTTCCAAGTCACTTAGCCGGTTACCAAATTTTCCGACGACCTTTTCCGATGACCCACCACCACCACCACCACCACCATAACCCACCACCAATACCTTCATTTATCACCACAACCACCATAATCCACCACCACAACCCACCACCAATACCGGAAAATTTAGTTCCATTCAAGAACTATTAACTTATATCTTAATGCTGTTAACTTTATGATTTTTTTGCACAGAACCTAGGTTTATCGATGGCACATTTCAGTACTAGACTATCAATGAGTAAATAATCTCCTAATGCCACATGACGATCATAAACCGTACTTTCTAGTTGCATATTTGTTAGATGACCATCTAATCTACAAGCGAGCAAACTTTACATGGGCATAATCTCTTTTCTTGTAGTTTCTTGACACCATTCATTTACAACATACCTATCTGAGAAAAAGCCAAGCGTGATATATCATCCACGACTAAGGTCAATTTCGGTAGGTGAGTTTTGAGACCGGTTATCGAATCTCGTTCCCAAGGAACCGCTTATTGGGTTAAACTCTTCGTTTAGATGAATATCCAACCGCTTCTCATCATTGAGGTGCTTGGTCTCGTTATCCGTCTTGTTATCCGTCTTGTTATCCGCCCGACATTATTACTATTATACACAAAACGCATATCTTCACCTACAACACCAACGATCGCATTTAGCTAGAAGAATTTTAAACCATTCTATCCCATTGATATACCTTTGAAAATCTCGAATGTGTGGCGTGTATATGTAGCAAGTCGACAAGCAGATATGATTAATGATGATCATGGGCTACATGAAAGTTAGGACCCATGTGGTTGTGGTGGTGGATTATGATGGTTGTGGTGATAAATGAATGTATTGGTGGTGGGTTATGGTGGTGGTGGTGATAAATGAAGGTGGTGGTGGTGGGTCATCGGAAAAGGTCGTCGGAAAATTTGTAACCGGCTAAGTGACTTGGAAACCCGCTAGCGGTCTTACATTGCAATCAAAAAAAAGTTTGGTACACTAAATTAGGATAAAAAAAGTTGAGTACCTTAAATTGAAATTGGGTATAAGTTGGGTACACTTTTATGCGATTTGCCCTTTATTTATTAATTTATTTTATTTTTTTAAATTATTTCCTACTAAGACCATGGGGTATGGTGGCACAAATGCATGCCAAAGTCTATGTAGCAACTCATTTGGCATGCCAAACCTTATGTTACCATACCACCATCTTATTGTGACAGTTTGAATGCCAATCAAGTAGCGTGAATGAATTTGAGAAAAAGGACAAAAAAGTGATTTTTTTACTAGGGTTTTTTTTTGAGTGTGTGTTTTAATTGGTTATGATGGGTCCCAAATGGCATATGAAAGAAATGTTATGAGGCCATCTCCAATGGATTAAATCTTTTATGGTCTAATACATCACCATATAAGCATTCAACTGTGGAATACAAAACCTTCACAACCCATTAAACTTTTAAAAGTTTAACACATGGTCTTGACAGTAGATATTGGTTAGAGAAAAGGGCCCACCACTAAGTATTAATACGGTGTGTTCAGTAAAGAACTCTTATTTAACCTATGAATCTTATGTGTTGTTTATTTTTTTTGTTAACTAAGGGTAGATGTGGGGCCATGTGGGTCCTAAGGCTCTTAGTTCATCTGGATGGGGAAGGGATGCTTTTTTCTCCTTTGTATAGACAGACGAAACAAAAGAAAAAATGGGCTCCACTTGCAAAAATAACAATATTAAATAACTTAGTGGGTCCATCTCCTTCCACATATAGAAAAAGAAACAGCACCTTACAATGGTATTGCATGATGAGTTGGCACCTAATAAAGCTATTATATTATGCCATGTTACTTGATTGTGGATGCCCTGAGTGAAAGGGTATTTTTGTGTGTGAGTGTTAAAAGTAAAGATGTTGAGATGGAGGTGAGGTAGCACAAAAAAATAGGTTTTGGCATGCTATGACACCGCATGCTCTAACAAAGGTGTGGTCATTTTAAGGGTCCCGCAAGGGAAAGCCCTTTTCTTTCATTTGTTTCCCGCCGACACCCTTTGGCGTAAGGGCTTCCACAACGCTCAACCGTGGAACGTCTAATAAATGGTTCTTTAAACATGCAATGCATTGTGAAGGTGACACATATTCACACGGTATTAATACTGATTCTATCTGATTGAACCGTGTTTGTACTTTTTAAGTGGGCCATCTTTCTCCACTCACTTCAATTTAATATATGAAATTAATGTCTCCACTAACTTAAATTTAATACATGGAAACTTATATGTACTCTATACACAATATAAAATCTCAATTCTATTGAACAATTGTAGTGTATTTTTCTAGAGTTTGTTTCGCATAAATTGTGAGACATTATAAATTATGAGACACGATACAAAAAACTTAAGTTATACTTAAACAACACAAATAAATTAAACAACAAAAATAAATTCTACTAAAGTTACACTTAATTCATCGTGTCATAATACATTTTGCAACAAAGATACTCGTTAATTTTTATTGCCTTCTTGCAAGAAGCGTTCCCATACATGTTCGGTCAAATCTTTTCGAAGCTTGTGATGTGTTGTGTGATCACGAAGTTGATAATTCCTTTGTATTTGATTTCGAGTTTCTTGTGTTGGTCCTCGATGAACACGTATTGGAAGATCTACATCATCCGACCAATCACTAATCGAATTTTGCTCATCCTCTACAATTATACTGTGAAATACGATGCATGCATGCATTATATCCTTTATGTTTTTAATATGCCAAGATCTTGTCGGACCTCGTACAATTGCCCAACGAGACTGGAGGACACCAAAAGCTTGTTCAACGTCCTTTCTTGCAGCCTCTTATTTTTCTTTTAACTTGCATTTTATTGGGTCATCTGGATGTGAAAAACTTTTAACCATTGTAGCCCATTCAAGATATATACCATCTGCAAGGTAATATCCTTTCGTAAAGGAGTTGCCATTGATAGTGAAGTTACACTCTGGAGCGCATCCTTGTAATAAGTCGTTGAACAACGGAGATTGATCAAGTACGTTGATGTCATTGTTAGAACCCACCACCAGTGGCGGAACTTGGCCATTTATTTTGGGGGGGCCGAATTTATTTTTGGGGGGGCCGAATCGGAGATTTATTTATAACCTCAACTAAATTACCCCTAAAACCTACAATATTTACATTAGGTGTCGTAAATTTTGGGGGGGCCGGGACCCTCCCTTGCCCTCATTAAGGTCCGCCCCTGCCCACCACACCGAAATAAGCATGCCATATATAAAGATCTTGTGATGCAACCACCTCCAGTATAATTGTTGGGCACCCTTGATCACCTCGGGTAAATTGACCTTACCATGCAACCAAATAATAGTTTGATGACTTCCCAAGATCGTGAAAGTCCAATCAATCAACCAGATAATAATCCATATCCAAATAATATGTACGTAAATCATATGTACCCAAACCCTCCATGCCCAGTCATCCATATATAAATCCAACTATAAACGAAAATACCACTAACAAAAAGTTGAAAGGTAAAAAAACGAATGGACAAAGGAAGAGGATTTAGTGTTAGCTAGAGGTTGGTTGCACATTTCACAATATATCATCACTGCAAGTCTCAACGCGAGAAAGATTTTTGGCTACAGATTTACGAATACTATGAAAGTAAGAACACTTCAGTCATTACAAGAAATCTTACTAAAGTCAAGGGCCATTGGCATTACATGAATCCACTTGTTGTTGCATTCAACAATCAATATTTAGTGTTAGAAAGCCAAAAGCTTAATGGATGTTCTGAGGAAGATTTCAGAAGTGGCACTCAAGATAAATATAAAACCATTTATGGTTCTAGTTTTAGACACGAGCATGTTTGGAAATTGGTTAAACATTTATAGAAATGGATACTTGGGAACACAACATCTGAGACATCTAAAGTTTCATATGATTCACAAACTCTTATAAACCTGGACGATATTGAAGATATAGTGCGTCCCACATGTATAAAAACAGCTTAAAAAGACTAAAAAGGAAAATCTACTACTTCATTTTCATCTTCATAAAGGCGACTTGATCAGATACTTGAAAAACATGTTGAAGAACTAAAAGGCGATCGACCGACACCACATGTTGAAAGAAAAAAAAGATTAAAGTTGAAGTTGAGAAGCTAAAAATCGAAGCCATCAAAGCAAAAAATAAAGAGATTGCAATCTTGTTTAAAGATCCTAACAAAGTGGAGGATTTTGCACGAGAGACTTTGGAGAAACCGTTGTATGGAGATTAAAGAAAAGTATAATTTGCAGTTTACTTTATGGGATAATTTCATATCTCTAGTTTCAACATTAATTTCAAATATACCCAATATAACCATTGATTTCATATGTACACTTGCATTTAAAACATCATTATTGTAAATATGAAAATTTCATATTTATGGTAGATATGAAACGCCTTACTTTATTGTCGATGATAATTTTAGATTATAGTAGTTTCTAGTCATGTTACTAAGTTATGTCTTTTTAATTTATATGTTACTTGTCATTTATTTTTATATTAATGTAATATTATAAAATGACTAAAATTATGGTGATGTAAAATGTTGCAGGGGTTTTGGTGTAAATTTTAATGCATTGTAAATAATTGTATAAATTAATAAGATCTCGATATAACGATGAAGTAGCAGTTGTACTAAATTGTATTGCACCATGCATCGAACTAAGATTCAAAAGCCTATCTTGCAATAAACCGTCTCTTTCGAATACCGTGAGAGTTCAAAATAAAAATTTACAAAACGTATGAAATTTATTTATATTACTTACCAAATACTTTTATTGAAAAAGATACAACTTTCATGGTTTCAAAATTATAGTTGTCAACATGAGACAAAAATACAAAGTTTAATAAAAGTAAGACATCATTACAATTATCAACCACACATATAAAATATTCCTTCATTAAATTTTATTTGCTTAAAAAGTTAAAAATGAAAAGTGAACAATTTTTTGTTTTTTTTAAAAATCTCAAAAAATGCGACAATTAAATTGTGAATTCATGAGTATCTTTATATAATAGTATAATTTTCTTCACAAATGTAGAGATAAAAAATGAAACAGGTATTTATAATCTTTCTCCGTATTAAGTTTCACATGCTTTACCACCTGTAATCCGTACCTACACCACTCCACCAATCACAACACATCACACGGATCATAATCCAACGCCTCTTGTTACCCCACACTCTCCCAATCCAACGATCACAAACATCCCTTCAACAAACACAAATCCCACCCACCCCTATATAAACCCAACCAATTTCTTCAAAAAACACACACCAAAACAAAAAGAAACAAAATGTCAGGAAGAGGAAAGGGAGGAAAGGGATTAGGCAAAGGAGGAGCGAAACGACATCGTAAGGTGCTTCGAGATAACATCCAGGGGATCACCAAGCCTGCTATCAGAAGGTTAGCACGTAGAGGTGGAGTGAAGAGGATAAGCGGGTTGATTTACGAAGAGACACGTGGCGTGTTGAAGATCTTTTTGGAGAATGTGATTCGTGATGCTGTTACCTACACTGAGCATGCCAGAAGGAAGACTGTTACTGCTATGGATGTTGTTTATGCTTTGAAGAGACAAGGCAGGACTCTCTATGGGTTTAGGGGGTTATTTTTAGGGGCTGAATGAAATTAGGGCTTGTTGATGTATCTTTGTAATTGCAATTTCAATTTGGAATGGAATATCAGTTTATTTTCTGCAAGTGAAAAATTATATTAGCAATCCCAAACACCCCCTTACACAAAAATGAATTGTTTCATCCGAATACTTAATTATCTATCTGCTACTTGAAAACATGAGAATCAAACTATCAATTTTAAAACATAATCCAAACACCATTAAAGAGAATAACCAAGTTTCATTCCCCAATCCTCACCAGCATGAAATAAGCACTTTCATCCAAACACTGAAAAAATGGTTTATCAAATACAAATAATGAGGGGTTTGAAATTGCTTATTTGGTTCAAGCTGTACATGCGACAGATGAAGAAGCAACAAATTATGAGTACTCGCAACATTAAGTAAACAACCTGCACCAAGAAAATAAGTTCCAATGCGAGAAGCCGAAAGTTATCATCTTGAGCTACAAAAAGGCTCATAAAGAAGTGGAATCTGTGAGATTTCGTATTTCAGACCTCGTGTTACTTGCCCTGAACATTTTTCAAGCATCATAGGCTATGACAAATAAGATTCACCCAAACATATCTCAAACAAGCTAAGTTACTAAAACGGATAGTCACTGTAAAGAATTTCAAGCACCAACTCACCACATCAAGATTGCTAAATTCCCTAAATCAGCTAAATATGAGTAACCTGCTAGACATATCAGTAAGTCGCTGCCACCACAGAACTGTAGATAAAAAATGATGTATCCCTTGCTTATGGTTAACAGAAATAACAACTTAAGTTTAAAAAAGCCATTAACTTTAAGCAATCATTCTTAGCTTAAAAGAGAGTTCGGTAAAACAATAACTAAAACCGAAAAGACCTCATATTGCAGCAGTTCACATAATCATCTATACATCTGATATGTAGCACCATATAACAAGGTCTCTTTCATTTTCGCCATATACATGTATTCATTATAGATCCCGGAAAATAAAGATACAGTTTTGGGATTTGTAATAAATGAAAATAAAGATTATACCAAGTGAATCAAGGCGTCTGCCGCTACCTTCCCATAAGGCGTCTCACTGCTTTAAGAATCCGAACATACTCATAAAATAATGACGAATGTTCCCCATCAAGACCATCTCGTGTCCTCCTATTTCCACCCGCTAAGTTATTGCAGGGCTTCCCCAATCACCAAGTCAAATCCACCGAACAAACTGATCCAACTGACCAGTTTTTCTTTTGTGACTTCACGACATCGGATCGTGAACCAAATTTCCTTTTGATACGTTTTGTTCCACCAACCCTGAATGATTTGTTTGCAGACATGGTTGATTTCGACACAGACAACGTTTTTCATAGGAATTCCGATCCGGTGTAATGCTACTTCTGCCCCACCAATCCCGGAGAATAAGGATAGAACATTTATACCTCGAGGGTATAGATTCTTAAGGACCGACAATTGGTAAGCAATTGTATGCACCTAAAATATAAAATCATTAATTGAAATGTTAATCCGTCTACATAACACAAATAACCGAAACGCAAAGTGAGGGGAAACCGTGCATGGCACATAGGTTGTTGCTTAACAGGTCCGACTACTTTCGGGTCTATACAGGTGAGTACAAGAATTATATTATTTCAAGAATATCTCACAGTCTGAACAAAACGATAACTTTCGACTTGTTTGACCAGCTCATTTTGTTAAGATTAAAGAAAAGAGGTTGAATATATCACGTGTCTGACCCATCCTTATCAAAGTATCAAGATAAACAAAAACATTAAATTCAGATTAACAGAAATACGAAATTTTCACCCTTTGACACAATCTTATAGATATCAAATGTGAACTTAATTTTTTTTTACCCATTTGACCTGTTACAGATGAATTATGGCCCCTGTCGACTATTTAAATGTAAATTCCGTCTCTAGCTTTAAACTGGAGTGCGAATTGCACAAAGGTATGGCCCGGTCCTTAAGCTTGGAATATGGGACTTATATGGGCCTGTCGATCCTGACCTGGTACTAAAGTTGTCTCATTTAAAACTTATTATTCAAAAAGCTTCGTTTCAAATTGTAATCGGATATACTCCGTATGTTTTAGTTAAAATTTAAAAATAAGATTTTCTTATATTCTTAGAAATTAGACTTTTCAACAAAATAGTTTTATAAAGCTAAAACATATATACATTTACGTTTGCATTTAGATTTTGAGAGAAACAACATTATGTACTGGACTTAACAGACCAGGCCAAACCAGGCTTTCTCAGAAAAATATTGGGACTGATTACATCCTTCAGGCCTTGGACCAGTCTCCGCCCATTTGTGCATCTCTGCCAACTTGTAATAAAAGTGGGAAACATTTAAGATTGAAACCTGAAATGAATTGCCGAGCCCTTTGAGTCGTTCACTCCTGCTAGGACCTCTAGTATGGGAGCGCGGGTAACCCATAATCTGCTCAATCTCATCCAGTTCCAGGGGTGCAACGGTATTTTTCCCGGTCCAAACCATATTCCATGTTTTGCATTGCTTCATGATATACTGTTTAATCTCTTCACAAGGCTCATTGCTGTTTGAATTCTCAAGAGCTGATCTTATCCTATCAGTCACCGGGGCACTTCCTTGGCAAGTTAATATGCAGTTGAGTTGCTGTCTTTTGTCCCAAACTGGCCACCATTCTCTCGTTTCCGGAAGAGCCTCAAAGACCGTTAGTGGTGGAATTGGTAGAATTGGGATACGGTTTTCTAGTGGCAAATTGTGTACATACCCTCGCTTTCGTTGTGCAGCACAAAAGAACTTTGAGTCCACAAACTCTGGTTCAATTTCAAAAAGAGCGCTTTTAATCTTGTTCCATACACCTTTTGGTGTTTGTGCCACATTCTCATAAAAGAAGTATGGTGGCCCCATAGCAATTTCTGGAAGTTCTCGGGCAACAACCGGAAATGATTCGCGTGGGACCCCATACCCGATCATTGGGTTCGGGAGATGAAGGACCTCATCATCGTCATCTCTTCTATTTCTGTCGGGTTTTCTGTTTTTACACTGAATTGTATCTCCTTGCAGCTTCCTTTTCTTATCCTTTGTCTATCCAAACAAAAAGAAAGTTATTTAAAGGCAAAGAGAACAGTGAACAAAGTTGGTAAAAAGTGATTTTGTACATGAAACATATTGGCACTGATAAATGACACTTTAATCCTTATAAATCTTACAGAAAAGTAGCTCATAATAAGAGTAGGAACTAAAAAGTCTATTTAAGTACTAAAGTGATACTACTTCATAAGTAAAACATCTATCTCAAAGGGGCTAGTGTTAACCGCTGTTGGTCATAGCTTAAAGTACAGAGGATCTTATGTAGACAAACAATCTTTCTGCAATTTCAATTTTGAAATCCAATTAAGTATCCAGTTTAATAATGAAACAAGTAATCTTTTATTGATTTCACGTTTTCGTGTTGTGAGTGTATAGCATTTATCTCAACAGTGTAAACAGTAGTTCCGGATTCAACAATCCAAAACACTAATCTTACATCACACTGCTTCAATGTCAGTTTTGACGTTCAAAATAAAAGTAAAAACTTTAGCACTAAACCCAACAAGTTTCTGAAATATGGAAGTAAAAGAACTGAAGAATTTACAAACCAGTAGGTGTGAGTGAGAACCAAGTGCGCTGTCCATTTCCGCATCCTCTTCTTTTGATACACGAGCAGCTTCAATAAAATCTATCAGCACAAATAAGGCTTCATCTTTTCCTACAAATTCAAAAACAGTTTATATTTACAGGTCACGTTTATGTACATGAAATGAAGATGATTCACAAAATTAGAATGAACGATACTGATATGCAAGTAATCACAGACAGCTCTTTTTAAGCACAAAAGCTGATGGAAATAACTGTACGTACCACATTTATCAATGGCAACACAAACTTCTTCAAGAGTGTATCCCATATCCATCAAATTCACAAAGTGGTCAGCATTGTCATCAGATTCATCTTCCTGGAAAACAGAAACATTAGTTATGAAATACTGTAAATATTTTTTTTTAATAAATATACTCGAGAACAAGAAAATAAACCTAAAAGTATAGGAGTTCAGATTTTCGCTTCTATGTGAAAAAGATGGAGACAAAGTATCGGTTTGTGCTTTCCATGAAAAAGTCTATAAACTTAAGAAATCTACATGTCTGGATATGAATATACTTTAAAGTTATGCATACAAGATGAGATCAGAACTTACATCACTTAAATCGCTGTCAATATCAGAGAAACTAAGCTCGAGATTGCTTTCAGACCTTGAAGATGGACCACTGAGTTCAGTATCTTGGTTCGGGATCCCATTAATAGCCTGCATAACCTTCAGTTAGAAACAATACATTTATTTGATGGAGGGTGTACAAACCAATATATCAGTGGCAAGATAGACTAGTTAGTGAAAACGGGTCAGTTCTGTTAAGGGCTGATACGGATTAGACTGGGCTGATACAACCAAAGCATTGATGTTGATTTAAAAAACAATACGAGTACAATCGTTTTTTCTTATTTGTTGAACTGAACCACTGAAATTTGAAAGGTTGTGTCGTGCCTGCATTATAAATAGACTCTGGGTGAGTTTCAACTTGTTAGACCCATTCCCCTTCTGTTTAAAAAAGATTAAATGACCATTTGAACCATTTTAAATAAAACAAAACCAAAATCAACTGATACATAAGTAATTGCCTAATTGAGCGGAAATTGCCACATCTGACTGATATCTATAAGAAGATACAGAACTGGAGTATGGGAGCAGAATTTATCAAAGAAGATGCTAATGTAATGTAACTAAACCGGAAAGATGACGAGGCAAGAGAAGAACTCACAGTATACGTAAGAATGGCTTCAAGTATAGCATTATAATCATCTTCGCCTGGAAATAAATCAACATTTATTAAACATAAGATATGTAAAGGGACAAACATGTATTCGTATAAAGAAACTAAAAATGCATGTAGTACCAGTTTCTGCTATGATTTCGGTAACCACACATTCAGGAAATCCCATTTGTATAAAATCTAACACTATCTTGGAGCGAGATTTGCTCGTAGAACTACACTGCATTCACCAAATAGAAAGAAGAATGAAACACAAGTTAACAGAAATCATATGGTTCAATTACAGCTGATAAGAAACAGATTGTTAGTATTTGTGTTGAAGTACCTCCCCATGCTCGAATGCAACGGCTGCAGTTGTACTCATTGCAAATGAGGAAGGTGATGAGTAATTATCAATTTCACGATCGTCCTCTGAAGTCCAGTCAATACCATTACTTCCTTCATTGTAATAATTGTCGGCCTGCATCAAGATATATCCTTTAGAAAGACACATATGCAGGCTACAATTGCTCTGAAACTATATACATGTTATGGAATGCCAAAAACGCTAATGGATAAATTCATATTATTTGAGCATAAGCAAGAACATATGACTTTAGGAGGCAAATTTAAGTTACTTCCATTATAGAAACCAATTGCAAAAAAGCTAAATATTGTCAACTAAGTTTTGCAAATCAGAGCTACGCCTTAAGACTCACAACTAACAGGAGTCGTATATATGATCATTCATAACGGGAAACTCTAATTACGCATGTCAACAAGGGATTAAGCAACTACCAAAGTCTAAAACACAAGAATGCATGTTCAGCATGTTTCTGCTATGTTTTCTCAGTTTTCGAGTAGATTTATTTTGTAACTCCCAAATGTATTTCATGTGTACAGGACCACCCGCCCCCATTGAACATCATTTAGATAAAATAAATAGCAGAAAGTCACAAACTAACCATCTGTCCCCAACTTGCAGGATACCCCACTCTTCAGCAATTAAGAATCTGTCAAAAAAGCAATTTCAGAATTAATAAAAACGGAATGACCATTCGTCAAATATGGAATTACAAAATAAGACAGTTACAAGTACAAAACATAAACGGGTGTTTAGGATATAGCTTATTTACTTACTCCATTTCTTATAATCAAATAAGCACCTATAGGTATTTCGATAAACAGAAGCGCTCAAGCTTATCAATAATCAGCTTACATTGGGATGAATAGTTATATGCAATAAGCAGTTTAACATTACTTATTTCCAGCTAATAATTCTTTGTGGACTCCGAAAACTTTAGTCTCCGATACAAAATAAGCTGCTTTAAATAAGCTAATTTCCACTTAACAAACTTAGAAGTCATCATATAAAGCAATATCACATCAATATCACAATCTAATTAGTAAAATCTAATGACGACATTATGCATTACCCATTTGTACTTTACAACTGACCGCTGCACAAATCAACCATAATTCAATAGATTATCAGACTCATTATGTGCTCGTGCTTATAAAATATCCTAATAAGCAATACCAAACATTACATCGAAATTCATAATTTATTCATCGAATCTAGGGCACAATATACAATATCCCTAACTTTTCCCCCATTATGCATTGCTCACTTGTACAGTCCAAGTAACCATTCCACAAACCACAAATTAGCCTAGTAGCAAATTCATTATTAAAATTGAACTTGCTATTCTAAAACAGCTAAAAATGGATTTAACAAACTCATCGTCTGTAATGGCACTTCTATAAGGATCAGATCTTACCAATTACAACTGGGGTTAAACATGACAGTAATTGAACTCATCATCTGTACTAAAAGTGGATTTAACGTAACTATAATTCTATAGTCCTGCCCACGTCACCCTAACGTAATAAGGACATACTGTCCGAGTAAACTCAGCCCTCAACAAAGTTTTGTCAAACCGATAATAACACAAATAACATACATTGCACACTCAGCTAGACTCTTAGCATTTTAATATCCTTATTATAGTGACGTCCCAAATCGCATTAAATTCTATTTCCTATTCACCATTCATTTATTTCCCATCTGTCAGTAATAACAACGAACAAGTACACAACCACTCATTGCTACAAAAACAAGCCTACACACTATACATCAGTACACGTAACGTATCATTTCAGTGATTCTGTCACAATGTCTCATACCTGTAACAATGCCGCAATAGTACCAAAGGAAACAACAACGGCGCAAGTCTTGAAACAGCTCTCTCTTCTACAAAATCAAAACAAATAAACACACACCAAATCAGTCAACCGAAAACATAATCCATTTCTCTAATCACGCTTAATTTCAAACTATAGCTAATGAAGCCATCAATAAAACATTGATCACATTTCCATATCAATCACCTTTTCGCCTAATTTTAACCTAATTTATAACACAAATTCATTCATTTACGGAATTACTCACTTGTACAATACACGTAACCATTGAACAAACCACAAATCAACCTGATATAGTAATAATATCAAATTCATTATTAAAACACTAATTACATACACCACCATTAAGATACTAAACGTCGATAACCGGTAACGCTATGCATTAAACAGTAAGCAATCAGCTTTTTAAGCATATCTACTAACAGATTAACAATATCAGCCGTTAAACGAGTCATAAACTCTCATTTTATCCCCAAAACATCGTCAATAACCGATAACGCTACGCATTTCATTTTCAGTTCCACAAACAGTAAAACAATCATCTTTTTAAGCAAATCTACTAGCGGATTAACAATATGAACCGTTAAACAAGTCATAAGCTCTCATTTTTATCCGCAAAAACGCGCTAAGCATTTTTAGGTACACAAAGAGCAAACAGTTAGCTTTTTAGCATATCTGCTAACATATTAACATTATCAACCATTAAACGAGTCATAAACTCTCATTTTTATCCGAAAAAAACGTCAATAACCGATAACGCAACGCATTTCATTTTCAGTTCCACAAACAGTAAAACAATCATCTTTTTAAGCATATCTACTAACATATTAACAATATCAACCGTTAAAAAAGTCATAAGCTCTCATTTTTAACCGCAAAAACGCGCTACGCATTTTTAGCTACACAAAGTCACAAACAGTAAACAATCATCTTTTTAAGCATATCTACCGAGTCATAAACTCTCATTTTTATCCGGAAAAAAACGTCAATAACAGATAACGCTACGGATTTCATTTTTAGTTACACAAACAGTAAATAATCAGCTTTTTAAGCACAAACTATCGATTTTAGGAATAATATATACGAGTGTTATTTTTAACCTAAAAGTACGTTACAGTTGGGCAAAAGGTATATAATGTAGGTAGAGTATTGTATTAGCAGCTTAAAATGATGAAATGATTGCGTGAGATGAATATTTGGTACCGTTTGTTTGGTTAATTATTGAGTAAGATTGAGAAGTTGACGGTAGCTTGAGGAGCACTTATTTTTGGAGTAACATGAGAATTGTCTGAATTTGGGGAGTATTATGGGGGTGTTTGGTTTAGCTTATGTGAATTTAAATGACCAGAATTTTTTAATAGATGTGAGTTGTTTAAGAGAAAATAATAAAATATGAAGACGGTGATAGTTGGGTGTTGTTTGTTGCATACTTGTTAGTCATTGACATATGGGATGATGTTTTAATGATGGTTCTATGTCTCGGTTTGGGTAATGCTAGGTTCTTGTAACTAAAGCTTTTGGGTAATGTTTTCATTCTAGGTTCTTAGGGTCTCAGATGTGGTTAACTATTGTAATCCCAACCTTCAACCTATATGGATGTTGTAAAATTCCAAAATTTGAAGTTAATGAAATGTTTGGTTGGTTAAATGTTACAAAAAAGATATTGATTGTATTATCCTTAGTGCAAAGTGAATGTTGGTTTGGTTTGGTTAAATGGTCAAATGCTACAAAGTGAAAAGCCAAAAGAGACCAAATGCTGCAAAGTGAATGTGTTGGTTTGGTTTGGTTAAATTGCAAAAGTCAAAATGGACCATTTGAAAATGCAAATTCAGACTTGAACCAACATTTGAACCACAAGTTGCACATATCACAGAATTGCATACAGGAACCTTAAAACATACAAGTTGCACATTTAACACTTGAACCACAAGCTGCAATACATACTGCAGTACAGAAATATCCAAAACATACTAAGGTTTAACACAGGAACATTAAAACATCTTTGCAATCTGAGCACTCCAAAAAAAAAAGAAAAAAGTAGACAACCAACACAGAACCTTCACCCACAATCTTTCCCTTTCCTTTATCTTTGCGAGTCTTGTGAAAGTTTTGCGACTTGTGAACTTCTTGTATTAGCGGATGGTAGTCTCGATGATGATAGCGAGAAGGTCTTGGTGTTGGTGACCTTGGACTATCGATTGCGATGAAGGAGCTTGTTTTTTGCCTCTTGCGGATGCGAAGGAGCGCTTTGGTGCCTTTCTTCACTGGAGTACCACTTGCAGCATCCTTTAGTTTACATGACCTCTGATTGTGTCCTAACTACTTGCATAGCTTACAAGTGACTGATTTTCCAGACCTACTCAACTTCCCATTTTCACCATTTTATCACACAATTCAGAGGCACTCAACTTCCTTTTCTTTGGGGGTCTACCTATTGGAGTGTGATAATCTGGTGGACTCAAAATAACTGGAGCACTTGACTTAGACCAAAACTCTGAACTATCAACAGGATTAATCTTAAAACTATACATCTTTTTCCAAGTGGACAACCAATAACAAGATTTCACCCATGCTTCTGGTAGCCCTACTTCCATACCATTGTTACCCATGTCATTGATTGCTGCAACTGCATGTTTATAGGGCATGCCTGTTATCTCCCATTTTCTACATGAGCATGTCTTGGTTGAAATATCCACTACACACCGCTCTCCCCAAGGCCCATTCACTTGGTATTTCTGACCTCCATTCCATGTAACCTGTAAAAGTAGCTATAGTTAATACATGATTAACCTTTACTCTCAACAATAGTTAAGACAAGTTTTATTACCCTGTATTTAGAAGATTCCTCTTTAATAGCTTTAAACAGTCTTGATGCATTTGGTGTAAGAGGCCCATCAGACTTGTCAACAATCTTTTGGACATTAACAATTTTCTTCATTAAATATTCCCTTATGAACTCTAAACAAGTAATAATGGGCTTATCCCTTCCATCAAGTAGTTGTCTATTCAAAACCTCACACATGTTATTTAGCAGAACATCACATTTTGCTCTTCCTGAAACATAAGTAGTTGCAGCCACAATGACCATTTATACAAAAAAAATTAGAAAAAAATAAGTTAAATGGTGAATATTTGCATACCAGAGAAATAAGATCTAGACCAATGGCATGGAGCAATCTTTTTCAACCACAAGTATGCATCTTTAGATTCTGTTTTTAGCTCATCCATATGCCTTTCAAAAGCTTGAGGTGTGGTTGTTGTGGCACACTTCCATAGCAGATCTTTATACACCTGACCCCTCCAAAGCAGCTTCATGTTGTCATAAATGTGTTTCAAGCAGAATCTATGCTCAGCACTTGGGAATACACTAGCCATTGCTGGGATTATACCCTACAACAATATATAAAATTACATGTTCCATTGTCAGTTGAAATTTCATTAAGCAAAACAAGTAATTAAATAAGCAAATAGTACCTTTTGTCTGTCTGATATAAATGTGAAGTTTGACCTCTGATTCAGGTCAAGATCATCCCCTAAGCACTCAAGAAACCACATCCATGAATCTTTTGTTTCAGATTCTACAATGGCATATGCAACTGGGTAGGTTCCATTGTTTGGGTCTACTCCAACAGATCAAAATCGACTGTGCCAAGGTCCGTATAAAAACACCCATCAAGACCCAATAAATCTGCTCCCATGCTTGAATCCCTTTTCAATGCTCCTAAACATATGTATATCCTCTTGAATTGCCTTGTGTTACTACTAATGTCTATATTGTCTCTTACAACTTCCAGCTTAACTGTTGTCTCTGGATTAGCCTTTTGTAACTCTGAGGCATAAGTTTTCAGTTGAGAATATTGATCAGCATAATTACCAAAAACTTTATCCTTTGCTATCTTTTTTGCCCTATAAGCTTTCATTTTAGAAACACCTAAGTGGTATTTTTTTTGCAGTTGGTCTCTGAGAGCAGCTGTTGGTATTTTAGGGTTAGGAACTATAGACTCTTCAACATCTTTTGCTAAAAAAGAGGCGTTGCATTTTTGACTTCTAGTTTGAAGGCACTTTGGGTAGTCTTATAAGTCTTAACTATCCATGACTTATCCTGTGGCCCTTTTGAAATATGTAAAAGCCATGGATGTACCTTGCTTGTTATCTATAACAGCCCATTATCGTGCCCACTAGCTTCATTTGTTATTTTAAGAGGCCCAATACCTTCATTTGAATCGATCACTAAAAGCGGTGTTTTACCCCTGATATAACCCTTACTCTACTCTTATCATTCCTATCAAGATGCAATTGTCTCCTTTCCTCAATGCCTAGTTTACTAACCATTTTTTTATAATTTCTTTGCTAGCTATTTTTTCCCAAATGAAAATTCCACTCGGATGTCATACGCAAGTGATCTTTCTTTCTTGTTATCTTCTCAATGCCCCGATTTCTTTCAACTTCAATATCACCCTCCTCATCTGTTGCACTATCAAAGTAATCATGGTCTAATTCTACATCACTGCATACAACATCATTTTCTATTTCAGCTTCACTACCACCAACAGATTCCACATTCTTGTCTAAGTTTTCCCTAAACTCATCCATATTAACCTCTACATCATGAATTGGGTTCTCATCAAATTCCATGAAATCACTATCTTCATCTTCTTGATTCTTATTCCCACTAGATTCACCTATTTCCTTATCTTTATCAACATGCTTCTCATTTGAGTGACCAGTTACATCACCGATGAAAAAAGGGTCAAACTCGAGGACATATCAAATTAATTGGTAACTCATCAAAGGTGACCTTAGGCTTGTTACCGGTTCTTTGCTCTATATCCAAACTAGAAAGCCAAAGTTCCAAGTAAACCTCAATCACCTTATACTTTCCTACATATTTTGCCAAACTTAAAACATCATCACACAAGCTAAGGGCATAAGTACACTATCTAAATCCCTATTAGGTATTCTAAAGTGGAAGTACATAGTGTCTTCTTTGTAACCTAAGTTTGTGAACATATCCTTAATTTCATTCATCGAAAACACATCAATATCAACTCCATCAACCCAAGACACGCACCATTCATATAACGCCTTCCGGAACCCATTGTAAAAACCCCCATGGTGCAACTCTAATGTAAAATGGTCTTTGACTTACGGTGAATTGATAAAAATGCAAGTTAATAAACAAAACAACTAATCAACTATTCTTTTCACATGTTCAATTTAAGCTAAAACATTCAATTTTAATTAGCCCTAAAATTATACCGTATGCTTTTTAGGATCAAATGCGTCTCCTTCTTTCGTAACGAATATCCATTTCCATCATCCATTATAGCCAAACCACATTAACTCTTTATTCAGATAATGGCTTTGAGAGAGAGTGTTGAGCAGAGCAGAGTGAGGAGAGATGAAAAAGTTAGGTTGTGGTTTTTTTACTCTTTGGGCACAATCAAAAGAGAGGGAAAGGGGATTTTACAAAGCTACCCTCATGTTTTTGTCACGTGACTGTATTTAACGACAATATTAACGGAGATAACGGAGTTGGCTTGGATATGTAATACCATGAAACCACAGTGACTGACTTAGTCAAAAAAAAAAAAATACAGTGACTGAAAGTGAAAAAATGACCAAACCACAGTGACCATTTATGTAATTAACTCTTTATATCCGCTCAAAGCGATGGTGCATAGCAGCAAATAATTATACTTACGGACTTGTGATTCTGGCATAACCTTTGATGCAACCGTTTGATTTTTTCTTTCTTTTCTTTTTTTGTTTATTTTTTTAAAATTAATGAAACTGGTTGCAACCGAGTACCTGCGCAAACATCATTTTGTAAGCCAAGTAATAAAGAAATATATGATGTTCACATTATGGTGCAAGACTTAATTTAGCTGTCATATTATGTTTGTAAAATTCAATTTTGTGTCGCTCACAAAGATGCCAACCGTGTTTTTGTAAGCTTAAATTCATTTTCAAAGTATATTTATAAATAAGAGGTATATTAGGAGGGGTATAATAGGAAATCAACTTTACTTATTTGTAAAAGATTTTAAGTTTTCAAGAATAAGCAAATTTGTTTTATAAGTACTAGAGATAGTGACCTTAAGGGTGGCCAAATGCTTTTGATAGCAACTTCAGCTTCTCTTTCCAAGACTAAATGCATGACTAAATGGCCGTAGACCTCGGTCATAAACAAAAACATATCTCCCAAAAAATGGATGGTCCTTGTTGTATGGCAAAAGTAACAACACTTTCGTCCCTCGATATTTGAGTTGCATTAGTAGTCCCTAATTTGAAAAAAAATAACACAACCGATCCTTTAGTTTAACTGGTGTTAAGTTAGTTCAAGATTATCATTCACGTTACAATTAGCGTTGGTTAAAGGCAGATTCAGATCGCTCATCTTTAATAATAACGACTGTTTATAATTTAAAGTTTTTATACTTTTTCAAAACCACAGGGACCATTTATGTAATTTACTCTTAAAAAAAAGAGCAGCAACATTTTGGTAAGATTTAGCCCAAAAGAAAAACCTTGCATCCCAGTCCCAGCAGTCACAACAATGGCGCAACATCTCTAAAACTTGAACCCAAAGATCTTTCTTACATACATTTCTTCAATCACTCACTCTCACTGGTTGGTAACCCCTAAACCCCTTTACATTTTATCTTTTTCTTTTTAATTATCTATCTTCATAAACCCTATAAATTGATCTACATGACTATAAATTGGACTTATTTGACGTTGATATGTGATTTTGACCCTATTGTATTTTATACCCACCAAGTGTTTGATGAAATGCCCATATGAAATAATCAATTTTTTGAGATCATATTCAGTCATTTTGAATTTATGTATGTTTTAATGGTATATGGCGGGCGTTGCTATCCGATTTCATGTGTCTTTTGCTGTTTTAGTGGGTGTTTGTTTCGGCT
Organism: Chrysanthemum lavandulifolium; assembly: GCA_022545495.1. Taxonomy (NCBI): domain Eukaryota; kingdom Viridiplantae; phylum Streptophyta; class Magnoliopsida; order Asterales; family Asteraceae; genus Chrysanthemum; species Chrysanthemum lavandulifolium. The sequence continues at coordinate 47,237,911 of CM040242.1, read as the reverse complement.
TATATAGCCGGCTTATGGCTTATTTGGTTTTCGGCTTCTGTTTCATAAGCTCATTTTTTGTGCCTTATTTTAATACTTCTTGGTTAACATTAGTTCATGTAAGCTTATGTAACATAAGCCACAAAAAGTGAGCTTATGTAACATAAGCCCATAACCATATAAGCCATAAGCCGGATATATAAGCCGTAACAAACACCCCCTTATGATGCGCCTTTATAAACCTATGAATATTCTCCGAAAGGTTTAAATTGGCTGGGAAACCCTGAACCCGTGCACCCTTTCTGGATGCTGACGGACCCTTCTTCAAAGAACTAGTTTTAGGCAATGAGCATTTGTTAGTTGGGAGTGAACCCGATACCTATTCTTCAAAGCCCTCCTTGACGGTGGGGGGCTGTTCCACTGAGGCAACACCCCCAGTGGTATAAACCATATAATTGTATATGTCAAAACTGCGTGAGTTAGTTTCGTATAGTGATATACCCTAGAGTAAACCCTTGTTAGATTAACTGACAGTTGCTTTATGTGATTACAACTTTGATTTGTATGGTTGTTTATGTGAATACGACCCTTTGTTTTTTATGAGCTAGTTCCAAATGAAAGAATGGAATTTTACAATTTGATGAGCTTCTTTATTTGATTTTCTTTGTGTTTTTGTAGGTAAACTTGCATTGACTTAGTTTTTTATAGTGAACCCATACCCAAGATTCAACACATGTTAGACTAGCTGTTACGTAATTTATACATGACTATAACTTTGATTGCTTTGCCGATTTGTGGGAATTTGACTATTTAGTTGTTATGAACACCAGTGTAACTTAAAACAGTTCTAATGAAGAGTTGAATACCGACGCAGCTCATGAGAGGGGTATCGTTTATCCAGCACTTTGTACTAAGTTCGTTTAATAGTTTGCTACTTTGTTTTATTCTGAGCATAGGAAATAGGCTCATGCATCTCTACATGTTTTAAGTTTAAGTTTCATAATATGTTTATGGACCGTGACTCGCAATAAGAGCTCATTTTAGATCATTTATAGGTCAACTTGGTAGCGTATAGCAAATCAACCACAACCACACATTCTGTAGAATTTCAGTGGGTAAAGCCTCGGATACCCTATCCACTCGGTCGTCGCTAAGATTCAAATAGTAAGTTTTAGTCATTATTTAGTCAGTGTGTTAACAACCAAAGACATGCTAATTTGATATTGGTCGGCATTGCCATCCTTCAAGTGAAGATTTTTTTGCTTTTCATCGCTTTCATCATAATAAAGGTGTTGATTGTAGCTTAAAGTCTTGGTTGTATGGTCCTTGGGACTTTCATAAAAGTGTTCCAACGTCCAACAATATGTTTTGTGATTAGTGAACTTTGTTAAACATAAATTATAACTCTTCCTGACATTCGCTCTAGGAAATCTCAATTCATCGTGAACTTCATATACAAGGATGTGTGTAATTTAAATTTATCGGCGATTGATAATTTTGCAGCAAGAAAAAGAAATCATCTTTGAGATTCTCTCAAAATTGGGATTTTGTTTTAGGAACAGTAAATTTGATTTTAAGCCTGCAATTTATTAGAATGTTCATTTGTATATATAAATGTTTAGGTTAACTGTACAAGATGAAGTTTAAAAAATAACATTACTTTATGTTAATTTCACGACGATTATGATATATCTCTTTACTAATTTGAGATTGTGATGTTTTTGGAAGCTATATATCTTTTTGGCTGTTTTTTTTTGGTATCACTGCTGTTTAATTTATGTTTTTTGAACTTGTTCCAGAATCTGCATTTAATCAATCATGAGACGAAGCTTGGGAAAGCTTTCATATCCAGCTATTGGACAAACAAGCAGACAAGCCCTTTTCTCATCGTCTGCTGGAAATGGTGGTGGTAGAGGTCGGGGTCGAGGCTCTGATTCCCCCAAATTCAATTTCGTAGATTCCATTCCTAGCAAGAATGAGCCAAACAGTCCTGGAGATCAAACATCAATCCCGTCCCCACTCGGTCATGGTCGGGGCAAACCTTTTCCACCCCCTCCAAACACTCCCCAATTCTCTTCTTCTCAAGCCCCACCCAGCAATAGTGGTCCCGCTGCTGGTCGTGGCACTGTTCAATCTCCTCAATTTCAAGAAAAACCTATATTCGAGGAAAATGCAAAACCTAGAACACCCATATTTATTCGCAAGGACGAAGATTTACCCCCAAACCAAGATAAGATTCTCCCTAAAAGTATTTTGTCAGTTTTATCTGGTGCGGGTCGTGGGAAGCCTACTCAATCACCAACATTTGTTGCTAATGAAAAGGTTGAAGAAGTAAACAGACATATCAGACCTAAACAACCACCACAACAACAGCAACGTGTGCAGGCTGGGCCCGCCCCACCAAAGATGAGTCAAGAGGATGCAATAAACAAAGCAAAGAGTATTCTCTCAAGGGGTAGAGATAGTGCTGAAGATGTTGGAAGTGGGTCCCAGATGGGGACAAGAGGTGGCTTTGGTGGAAGAGGGGCTAGAGGCGGTGCTAGGGGTGGAAGGGTAGGGGAAGTGGTAGGGGAAGAGGAATGTCATACCGCGATGAAGATGATGATGAGGATGACGAGCAAGACACGGAGGCTGATAAAGCTAATGCTGATAAGCTTGCTAAATATCTTGGCCCTGAAAAAATGGACATTTTGGTTCAAGCGTTTGAAGAAGCTGGTGCGAATGTGTTGCCTTCGAAAGAGGAAGAGGACCATGTGGATGCAATGCATACCAATCTTTTGGTATTGACTTACTTATAATCATTCAAAATTGTATGATAACATCACAGATGGAAAGAGGGCGGGTTGGGTAAAAGTTAAAATTGGTTTGGGTTTAAACGGGTCATCATTTAGAACGGGTCATAACAGGCTGTGTTGGGTTATCGTACACTCTTTTTGTTCAATAGATAGAACGCGACCCAAATATATTGGTTTATAAGTTGATGGGTCAAAATTTTACCTTCAGGTAACACACTTAATGTATTTACTATTTAATTATGGCTGCAGTTGGAGTGTGAGCCAGAGTACTTAATGGCTGATTTTGGTTCTAATCCTGACATTGACGAGAAGCCTCCCATGCCTCTTGAAGACGCTCTTAAGAAAATGAAACCTTTCTTAATGGCTTATGAAAATATTCAAAGTGAAAAAGAATGGCAGGTAAGTCACCAATCCATCTCAGTTTTGACAGATTCAAAAAAAACATACTGCGTTCTTCTTATTCTTGGTTTAAATAGTGGTTGCAGTTTGTATCTTTACTAATTTAGTGAAGAATTGGTAGGTAGTTTGACGAATGGTTGTCCTTTGAGTTGTTCTTTACGGAAGGATGTTATGTTTAGCTTTCAGCTGGTAGAACTACTGTATAAATGTTTAGTAACTCATTACACAATGCCACAACGTTAGGTGTGAATGAAATAAAGTTTGTTGCTATATTGCTGTAAGAACGTGGTTAAGTGATGAAAGTAGTAGAGGTGACATAATAGGTGGGTAAGATAGGATTGGTAAAGGGTCATAATGGGTTTGGATTGAAAGAAGGAGATTTTTTAGTTTAGTGCAGTTTGATTCACAATTTTGTTTGCCAATCTTAAACGCCTTTTATGTTTGAATAAAATACCAACATATTTTTTCATCGTTCCATTTTAGTCATTGTACCTTTTCTTGTTCGTGTGAGTCATCAAAAGACGTTTATGTCCCATGTAAGTCCTTTTGTAAAAAAAAAAAAGTGACTTTCAAGAATAATTTTCTTTATCTAAAAAGGTTAAATTTATGTATAAAAATGTAAAGATCAAGGATTAAAAAATGGTCGAAAGACACAAAACTATCTTTCAGTGACTTGTATTTAAGAAAAGTACAATGACTAGAACGAGATAGCTGAAAAAGTGAGTATGCATTAAATGAGTTGAAACACTCTAGAAATTCTTATTATTTCATTAATGTAACCGGTGAATCCAATGTACTTTTCAGGAAGTTGTGGATGCGACAATGAAGAATGTCCCTCTAATGAAAGAACTTGTGGATTACTATAGTGGACCTAACAGGGTAACTGCTAAACAACAAGGGGAGGAGCTTGAAAGAGTTGCAAAAACTCTGCCTGCAAGTGCACCTGCGTCTGTAGAGCGCTTTACTGACCGAGCTGTTCTCTCTCTCAAGGTTTGACTTTACTCTATATTGACCTGATTATACATTAATAACCATGTATGGCACTATAGGTTGCAAATAGATAGGTTGGATAATAGGTCAAAATGAATACGGTTTTGTTGAGGCTTTTTGATCCATTCTTCTAATTTAGTTTCGTCAATATTCACTATATTACATATGATTATAAAAGCTATTTAAATAAAACAATGCTACACCTTTCTAATATTAGGTTGTTGAAACTTACTTTGGGCGATGTTCGATACGTTCAAACTGATTCTTTTTAGCATTTTTATTTTTATTTTTAATTTTACTTGTTTGACACCTTATGTGTAAATTTAATCCAAATTGACAAGTTTTCTTGTGAACGGGTTGAAGTTCTCTTTACATGGCATGCTTCTTTTAAACAAGAATGTCTTCTTATTAACTTTTTTTGTACTTAAATGCATTAATAATATTGTCAAGTTATCAACCATTTATGTGAAACTAGTCAATTTGGGTAATCTATTGCATTTATAAAGGAAGACGGGTGGGATTCGAAGATATAGCAGAAAAAGAAATGGGTCGAATAGTCTAAAAAGTGTCCATATACTAAAGTGTTTACAATCCCCTAAGTAATTATTTTTTCTGTTAGTTATTGTAATCATCTTAGGCATATTTGTTATTTACACAATCAAAAAATTGATCTATACACCATGATAGGTATCACCGTATCAGATGTAGCTTTTCCATGATCGTTTTAGGATGATATACGTGAGTTGATATGTGCATTTCATTATTGTTTTAATCTTATCCTGCAATATATTTAAATGCAGAGCAACCCAAGATGGGGATTCGACAAAAAATGCCAATACATGGATAAGCTCGTTTGGGAGGTTTCACAGAGTTACAAATGAGAACACTACTTCTCCAAATACGTTAGATTTATATATAAAAAAAGAAATTGTTCTGTTCTGACATTTTTTTGCGTATGGCAAGATCAAATTCATTTGGTATGTTCACTTCCTAACTAGTAAACGGAGAGACTCTCCCTGAATTAAGGATCTCTTATTATGTTACATACTTTTGTAGTTTTTAATAATCCATGTTGGAATTTTGTTTGATTCATGAGTACCGGCTAAAGGTCTCATGCATTTAAATTGGCTTAAATTAAGGTGAACTTGATTATGATTATATGATCACTGTGCTACTTATCTGTTCCATAGTTTGACTTATGGCATACACTATACAGTGTAATTGACACTGATGAATAATTTTATTTTTGGCCTGTAATTGTGCCAATTTTACTTACATTTAAAAAGGCAAGATTTCTATTTATTTAATGACTTTCGTAGCATTTGATCTCTTAAAAAAAATTAATGCCAATATCCGTGACTAGGTATAAGAGTGCACGGTGTAGAGACCCAATGGCATGCCATTGGGATTTTTTTCACCCAACAACACGCCATGATGCACCATGGTTGGCGCCATTGCCGTGACATTCGTCCCATTAACATTTTTTTTTATTATTTTTTTTATTTTTATTATGTGTTATAGGAGTTAGGACCCGCTTGCGCTTATAACATTTATAGCTGAATAAGGTGTTTTAGTTATTGGGTGGATGCTGAGATAAACACGCTAATAACAGTACCGCCGCACCATTGCAGCCAGCTCTCTAAGGCATGCCAAATAACCTCTTTTGTCATCTCTATCTGGATTAGTAATATCTCAATATAAACAAAGATATAGCTTTAAGATTTAAAATGATTATTAACTTTTATGCCAATGTTTAATAAATATTCTTAAACAAAAACGATAATACGGAGTAAAATGTATTAGTCAGTTTATGGAGATGAAGGTTCGAACATGTGAATGGAAAATGAAGGTTTGAAAGCAAGTAAAGAATCATTCATTCCATGAATGAAGCTAGTCCAAGTTGCCTTTCCTTTTCCTGTTGCACCATTTCAAATTGAACGTATTATTTTCTATCTATATGCCTGATGACGATAGTCTATATCCGGTCACGAACCCGACTAAAGTCAACACTAACTTAGCAGAGTGATTTAACCTGGCTACGCTGACAGATGTTTGGGCTCACGAAGGCCCAAACCCATAGCTATTCATAGAATAGATATCCGATATCTCCTAATTAGAGATTATCATTCCCAACCGACTTAGGCGGATATAAGGTTGGGGAACACGGAACCAACAAGGATTCCGTGTGTATATAAAGGAATCCTATCCTCGTTTAAGGTACGATCTACAAACCCTAATTCTCCTTAAACCCTAAACCGATTACTTACTCACGCGGAGGATAATCGTGGGAGACAATCCCACTGTAAGCCTAACGGTGTTTTCGTCTCTTAGTGCGCAGGTCTCAAGCAACAATCAACAATTGATACGAGAGCCGAGCCTCAACAAGGAACACCCAACTTTTGTATCAACAAGTGGCGCCATCCGTGGGACCATTCACATGGAAATCAGCGATCGCAAATGGATTCGAGTGGAAAGAAGCCGCACATCGCTTCGCCTTCAGCGGACCCACAGGACAACCAAGATCGCTAAAAACAAGGGATCGGGCCAGACTTGGTCTTCCTCCGATGGAACCGCTCGGGGACAACCCAGTTACTACAACCACCACCACCGTAGCGGTGGATCCGTCAAGACGTTCTTCCACTCCCTTCAATCAAGGCCAGAGACCGACCGACAAAGGCACGGATGCAACCGGATCGAAATAAGGGCATAGCGGTGAAGCGGATATCCTCGCCTAGTGGGTCGCACTGAATTAGCACCGCGGATTTCGTATCCCGCACTACGAAACCTGGCCGCCTTATGCAAGAAGAAGCGAGAAAGAGGTCGGTCGAGCCTCACAAGCCCGACTCGCTTTTGACTTCGAATACGAGACGCCCCACCGCGACGCCGGAAGGAGAAACGCGCGCAGACAACCGCCGAGCTCCCGTGTTTAACGTAATGGGAAGAGGATTGAGGATGATGAGACATCCAACTCACAAGATCCGGAAGGAAGCGAGAGGACGAACGGCGCACCATTGTCCACACCGCACTTGGTAGCCGCAGAGTACAGATGACTTGGGCGATGATATTCCCAGTGAAAGCCCTTCGAGTGCAAACTCGAGACGATCAAGTAAGCGCCAAGGAGGAAAATTGTCTTCGAAAATTCCTGACAACGAGGATAGCGAACCGGACACCGGAAGTCTAGAAACAGATATAACGCACCGGAGGATGAAGATATATCTCTCCCGTGGCGCCGTCAAAAGGTGGATGCGTTTACTCGACGCATCGTGACTTCTCGTGAAAGCAAAGGAGGCGATGCCCGCCAACGTGAAAACCTATGACGAACAGTGATCCCGATGATCACCTCAAAATTTTCGAATCCAGCCTACAATTGAGAATCGCCACCGTGTGGTGCCATATGTTCAACTCCACACCGTGGGAAACGCGAATCGGTTCAAGAAGCTTCCACGCAGAAGCATCAATGGCTTTGAGGAATTGAGAAAGGCGTTCGCTGAACTTTACCCACGGAAGAAGTGCGCTAAAATCTTGTCGAACTCGCCGAGGTAAGCGGCGCCAAGGAGAATCATGCGCATTCATGGAACGCTTCAAAGATGAATGCATGCAAGTTAAAGCGTGCCACTGAAGTGCTAAAGATCTCCGGTTTCATGAATGGATCAATAATCCGAGCTCATCAAGAGGTTGAATGACAAGATCCTTGAAACCTTTGATGAACTCATGAAACGCTCTCGGTCCTTCATCCAGGGAGAAGCCGCGCGGATAGCAAAAGAAACTACTCGAACTATCGGTCACGGGAACAACACAGGAGACAATCCACCAATCAAGTAGTAACTGTAATAGAGCTATCGCAATCGGGGAAGGGGAGATAATGACGATACACCCTCACGACCAAAACCCCAAAGGAAATACACGCAATGTAAGGTGCGAACTTTCCAAGACCGCCGCAATGCGCACCCTGTAGGACCGGCAAGACGGAAGTGGCCATCGTGACTACCACGCACGTAAGGGCCACACCACTCAACGAATGTGTCCAATCGCCAGACTAATTGACAAAATTGTTAAAGAGGGCGATCGGACCATTTGGTCAAAATATAAAGGAAGGAAAAGATAGACGTAAGAGTGGGAACAAGAAAGAGATACCCAAAGACAAGGCCGATACCATCTACATGATACAATCATGGCGTGGGTCACCGAGCGCGTAGGTTAGCCGTGAGTTTTCGCGGAAGCGAAATCTCTTTCCCACCTTAATGCGGACAACGCATGGTGGAGCCACTCACCATAGAGATAAGCGCGGGTCACGACATCCACCGTGATGTACGCGTTGATGGTGGAGCATCTGCAGACATCATGTACGAGCACCGCTTCAGCGGCCGCGACCGAATACGCAGCGGCTAAGCCGGTCGAACGGCGTTGATCGGTTTTACGGTGAAAAGATATGGCCTATGGGCAAATACGACACCAACAAGATTGGCAACGAAAAACACTCGCGACGGCCCGGATGGAATTTATGGTGATCAATCTCCTCGCCATACAATGGCATTATCGGAGACCGGATATCACGGCGCGCAGCAGATACCATCAACAGCCGCACGGATGCTTAAATTCCTAGTGGAAGGGTATTGTTACTCTTTACAATGCCACTGCATGCCACATAGATAATGTAACACGATTACATGCGAAACGGCACCGATCCCGAGCAGCGCAAAACCAAAGTTCCAAATCAAGGTTGCATTCACCCGAATACCCGAACAGAAATATCCATCGGAGGTCACCGCTCGGACAACGGCAAAGCATTGGTATGCGCGCTCTTGCAAAAGAACTTGGACATTTTTGCATGGGATCCAAAACACATGACCGGTACCACGCCCATCATAGAGCATAAACCGAGAACCGGCAAGGGTACTCACCAATACGCTGTAAGAAGCGCGCCAGCCCCGAGAGCGCAAGCGATTATCTCGCGCGAGTACACAAACTTGTGGATGCGGAATTATGCGTGAAGTTTACTACCATGACCGGCTTTCAACCCAAGAATGGTCAAAAAGAGCGACGGTAGTGGCGAATGCGCGTGGACTTCACCGATCTTAACAAAGCATGTCCACAAGATCGCTACCCATTACCGTAGATAGATCGGAAAATAGAGTCTCGTGCGGATATCCATTGAAGTGTTTCCTCGATGCGCATAAAGGATATCATCAAACCAGATGGCTAAGGAGGATGAGGAAAAACGTTTTTCACACAAGCCAAGCGCGTCTCTGTTACACAAAATGCCTTTTGGCTTGAAGAATGCAGCGCCACCTACCGTGAGGTTAGTAGACAATGCTTTCGAAAAACAGTGGGCGCAACACGGAGGTTTATGTTGATGACCGGTCATAAAGAGCCATCGAAGATGAGTTAGTGCGCGATATCGAGGAAACGCTCAAAACTCTACGAGATCAATATGAAGCTAAATCCCAAAAATGTACCTTGGCGCCATCAAGGCATGTTCCTCTGATACTAATAGAGCCCCGACGGTATTAAACCATGTCCGGAAAAGACAAAGGCATGTATCGAACTTCCTTCACCGCCGCGTTGAAGGAGGTCCAATCTCTCAATGGAAAGCTAGCTGGTCTTAATGTGTTCTGCCTAAGTCACAGACAAGTCTACCTCTCTTCAAAACACTCAAGAAGTGTATCAAAAGGAGATTTTCGGTGGACTACGGAGGCGGAAAAGCCTTCACACAACTTAAACAACACTGCAACGCTCCCCACACTTGTCGCACCCCACCGTGGAAGAGTTGATTATGTATTTATCAATGGCGATGGAGATCAACAACAGTGTTACTAATGATAGGGATTCAAGACAAACCCCGCTCTACTTTGTAAGCAAGGCGCTCAAGAAGACGGAAATGAACTATAGCGCCATGGAAAATTAGTTCGCATTGGTGTTTGTCGCTAAACGGCTACGCAGTACTTCCAAGCGCATCCGACAGCAGTAATCACGCACCAACCGATCAAGCAGATCATCTCCAAACCCGACGATCGGGCCGACTCGAAGTGGGTGTGTTGCTAGTGAGCACAACATCTCTTCTGCACTACGCACCGCAATCAAAGGACGATTCGCAGACTTCATCATCGAAAAGCCGCACACCGGCGAGGTAGCCGCACCAAGTAGGGCGGAACTGCGTAATCCATGGATCTTGTTTACGATGGATCCTCATGCATTGATGGTTCAGAGCAGGCCTCATTCTCACAAATCCGTAGGAATGGAATTCACTTACGACCGCGTTTGAATTTACAACGACAAACAATGAGGCGTAGTATCGAAGCACTACTCATTGGACTACGCATTGCGGCTCGAATGGGTGACGTAACCTTGAAGCAAATGTGGATTCCCGACTAGTGGCCAACCACGTGTTGGGCGAATACGCTAAAGAAGAAAATATGATTCAAGATCTCGACAAGACCAAGACACGATCAAAGGCTTTGACAGATTCACCATCAAGCAAGTTCCTAGAGGGAAAATCGCAAGCGGATGCACTAAGCAAGATCGCCTCGACAAGCTTTGCACACCTATCAAAGCAAGTCTTTGGTGGAAACACGAAAAAGCAAATCAATATCGAGATGGAAGTCTCCACGATAATAGAGGAGAAGGTCCTACATGGATGACACCGATAACGGAATTCCTAAGCAAAGGAACGTTACCCCAAGAGCGTAAGGAAGCTCGCAGGATACGGCGCACAACACCGAGATTCGAACTTGAGACAACATCCTGCATCGACGCTCCTTCCTCCAACCGTGGCTCCACCGTGTTGGCCCCTACAAGCAAATTACGCTACAGAAATCCATGAAGGTTCATGCAAGCATGCACTCAGACCACGGTCCGCTGTAGCACGCCCATGAGATCGGATACTATTCTTGCCAACCGACGCGCGAGACTTAATAAGGAAGTGCAACGATTGCCAAGTTCATGACCCATCCCGCGCCAACCACAACACGAGCTAACACCAATTACATCACCATGGCCATTCTGAGTGGGGTATCGACATTGCGGGACCTTTTCCTGTCGCAAGGGAGGTTAAAATTCCTCATAGTCGCTATAGACTACTTCACTAAGTGGATCAAGCAAAGCGCGAGGACAATCACCGGCAACCGTGTAAAGCGCTTTGTCGGGAAAGTATTGTATGCCGCTCGGATCGCTGGGAAATCATCTCGGACAACGGAAACAATTTGCGACAACCCTTTCAAGGCGGTGCGAGAAGTTGAACATCACACAAGACTTCGTCGGTTAAACACCCACAAACCAACGGCTTAGTGGAACGTGCCAATCGAAGCTTAGGTGAAGGAATCAAGGCACGCCTAGACAAGCACAAAGGAAGGTGGGTGGAAGAGCTATCACATGTTTTATGGGCGCATCGCACCTCAATCAAAACCAGCACGGGAGACACTCCCTTCTCTCTAGTCTACGGGACAGAAGCCGTCATACCAGCCGAGATCGGCATGCCAACTATCCGCACTGCTGAAATCAATGTGGCAACCAATGATGATGAGAGACATGTCGACTTAGACTTGCTAGAAGAAAGGCGTGAACGAGCAGCTATACGGGAGGCAAAATCAAAGTCGAGGATGAAAGGATACTATGACGCTAAAGTGCGCAGTGTTTCATTCAGACCAGGTGATTTTGTTTACCGCGCCAATGATGCGAGCCATGCAGAAGACACAGGCAAGCTTGGACCAAAGTGGGAAGGACCCTATGAGGTTACTGAAGTACTAGGAACAGGCGCGTACAAGTTACGAGGCTTAGATGGTCGTGAACTACCACGCACATGGAACATATGCAACCTCAAGAGGTACTACCTATAGGAATGACTACGGCCCAGCGCGCAGACGCTCCTGCACTTTGTTAAAAGTGCTCAATAAACATCTATGTATTTATTTTTTGTTTGTTTTCCTTATTATAATGTCTTATTTATTCAAACTTGCAAGTATCAATAAAACGTCGCGGTTTCTAGCTAACTCCGCGACACATTTTAATTTGTTATTTCCATATACTGTATGTCTTAACAATTTTTTATCTCTTGCCTACATGGCGTGCATGCACTATCATAAACCCACGATGGTAAAAGGATAAGTTAACCTACTAAACAACTTGTTGAGTAAGAGGGTTGCAAACCCATCAACACCGGATCACGTATCCTTGTTAAACACCTTGTTCTCGAGACGTTGGAATAAGTTTTGAGCGCACCCCACGACGGGTGCGCAACATCGCATATAGTGCACGTTTAACAACTTAGGAACCAAGACACTTGATTCCTTAATGTGATATTTACAGTACGTTGCATATCATAACATACACGACTATGATAAAGTACTTAGAAATTATTTCTCAAGTATACTATGATCTTCATACATGATTATGGATTTCCTTTCTTATTCGCGCTGGTATACATTTGACTCTTCGGCAACGAATACGTCTTTTACGCAAAGACAAACTGATAAGTATGTACATTACAGGTGGCAATACTACTCACATACAATTAGCAAAAGGAGATTTTTATTAAATAGCTACAAGTTATTACACAAGGATGGTTACTTTAGAAAGTACAACCTACCAACTATGACAACGCTCAATAGATGAGCTACCAACACGGTTTGCGGTATCTTTGGCCTCGTCAAGCCTCTTCAACAAGTCTGAGTCCTGACGAGACACATTAGCAACACTCACTGGCACCCCGTCAGACCTTGGCAAGTGAGCTGCACCAACCCCACACAAAATCGCTTTACCTTTAGTACCTTCTTTTTTAGCAAGTCTGGTCGCATGCGCTTCCAAAACTTCCTTCAAAGGCCCTTCTTTCTCTAAGGCAAAGGGATTCAGAATATCCCTGGGACGAGCGAAGACAGTACTGCATTTGAGAGTCATGGGGCTTCAAATAGTAGTCCTACTGTTATTCGCACCCCAAGACGATGACGCTAAGGTAAACCCCGCCATGATAACATTTATAGGATAATCGATCGCGCTCGGTTCAAAGAATCATGGGGAGCTCTAAGTCCTTCATCCTTTTCATAGCAGCGACCGGTGATCATAAGACTTAGCATCATAATTTGGTACCTTGTCAGCGGGCACCTTTAGAAGTTCGGCCTCATGCAGCTTCTCCACAGCTTCTGCTTTGCCGCGCTCCAGAGCGCACTGAACTACCTCCCCGAAGGCATTAACCACTTCTGGTGACTCCAGGGTACTAAGTGCAGCAAGACGAAGACCATGGCCTATGAGCCATCTGCGCTCAGCTATAGTAGACATCAGCTGGGGATACAACTCCTCGTCGTACTCAATGCTGAGTTTGCGCAGTTTTGCCTCTTGCACCTCCAATGCACTGCTCACAGTAGCGCCAAGATCTCCTAACTGCGTAAGCAAATCTTCCTTACCCTGTTCCAGATATTTAAGGGCCTAGTTACATGACAACTTGTACTTTACCGCCTCAGCACGCTCCTGGTTTATTTGGGATAGTAATGACATTTTTTCTCCTGCAAGCCTCTCCGAATACGCATTGGCCACCCTTATCTCAGCCTTGGCACTGGCCAATTGCGCCCAAGGAAGCAACTGCCGATCCTTTTGGTCATCATGACTACTTTCTCCGACAAACTTCGCCTTCAACTACGCAGCCAGAGAAACAAGATCCTCAACCAGCTGACCCATTGGCGCATCCCCTGCTGCCACTGGCACCGCTTCTGGATCTCTGGTTCTGAAGACTCAGAAGAAACAGGACTCTTTTTGGGTGGCGACTCCGCACCCTGTTCAAACCTGCAGCCACAGACATAGAATTGTCAATTTCTCGTATGTACAGTTGACAAAGAAAACAGAGAAGGAAAAAGTATTGTTGAGATTACTTACTGTGGACCAGAGACATTCGCTGATGGGTGCGATGACGCAGCATCACTTGCAGACGACTCCACATTCAACACAACAGGGCGCTTCTTTCGGGTAGAACCAGCGCCATCGCCACTGAGCATCCTTTTGCGCTTCAATCCATGGCTTTCTTCTTCTTCCGCTTCCTCCATGTGCTCGCCGCTACTTGCGATGGTTGCCTTTGGGGGAGGAACTATAGGACTTGGCACACTTTGCAAGGTGTTGCTTCCGGCAACCGGACGAGCCCCCACCTCTCCTAGGTCCGCTCGAGTGCACGCCTGCGCGTCATGAATGAGACGGGATCTTCTCCCCCTTAGCGGACGTGTTCCCACTTCCACTTAGTCGGCCGCCCGGTTGAACAACTTTGAACAAGTCCATTTCTGCGCAACAACAACGAAACACAAATAGTTTACGACAAGTACGAAGAAGAAAACAGTAACGCACTTACAGTAATATAACTCAACGGGGTACGAAAGGATGAGCACCCACCCTGACCATCTGCGCCTAAGAAGATTGGAACTTCTTCTGAACTGCCAAAATAGTTGCGGCTAATGCCAATGTGCACCAAGAACTCCTCGGGGTAGGAGTTAATGGGGATGCGGTTGGCATTTATTGTGTCCGCATCCTCCGCATTATATGATCCGGGAGGGCGCTCATCGCTGGCGGTGTCCCCGGGAGTAAAATCAAAGCGAGAAGGGAAGCATGCGTCGTCGACCCAGAAAAATGTTTCCCTCAAATTTCTGAGCGCATCTAATTTTTTCGTATAGCATTGGAGTCGCCCAGGGCGTTTCGCGAAGGATACCCACCCGTTTGACCACGTGGTGTGGTAAAAGGCGCGGAACAGGTGGATCGTGGGGTTAATGGCCAATAAGCGGCAGTTCACCTCAAAATTGGTTAGTTTCGCTGCACCTATGCAGTGCAGCTGGGATATGTGTATGCGGTAATAGTTCAATACATCACTCAAGAATAACGATATGGGTATACGCTGATTTGCGAATTCAAAGAAACGCGTATATACCCCAATCTTCCCATCGGGGAAGTCCGCTATTGACGCATCCGCAGCCGGAACTTCCGGGTGTCTTGTTGAGAATATAGTAATCGAGCAACTGTAGAAGTTAAGCCCTCCGTTATGTATGATGTGAAACCGATAATACCTTAACCATGATCTTGTTTTTATAACAGAAACAAAAAGCGCGCTATGATTACCTTGTGAATATTACGGTATGGTGGTGGAAATGTTTGAAGCGTGGTAATGGCGGATAGAGTTTTCTTTTCTTGTGGGAAGGAGCGGTGAAAATGAGCGAAGGGTTATATAACCTCCTCATCCACGCGATGGTGACACGTGGACCCCACCAACCCTAACTATGTGGTTGAGATTGCTTGATGGGACACGGTGCGATGCTTTTCCCGACTTCACGAGGCGCCCATTTTTTAATCCATTGTCTAGATACAATGTGCGGTTGGTATATTTTATGGCTTCTTGGCTACGCTCAAGTTTTTCAATGCTTACGGCTATTAGTCTAGCATCCCAGATTAGTCCGCTAGCATACTAGAAGCTGGGGGACATGATGACGATAGTCTATATCAGGGTCACGAACCCACTAAAGTCCAACACTAACTTAGCCCAGAGCAGGCTGGGGCTGTTGATAGATGTTTGGGCTCGAGGCCCAAACCCATAGCTATTCATAGAATAGATATCCGATATCTCTAATTAGAGATTATCATTCCCAACCGACTTAGGCGGGATACGAAGGTTGGGAACACGGAACCAACAAAGATTCCGTGTGTATATAAAGGAATCCATCCCTCGTTTTAAGGTACGATCTACAAACCCTAATTCTCCTTAAACCCTAAACCGATTACTTACTCACGCGGAGGATAATCGTGGGAGACAATCCTGACCTAAGCCTAACGGTGTTTTTCATCTCTAGCGCGCGGTCTCAAGCAACAATCAGCAATTGGTACGAGAGCCGGAGCCTCGAACAAGGAACGCCCAACTTTTGTATCAACAATGCCAAATACATTTCGATGCACCAATGTATACCGAAAACCTTAGGATACCGCTCTGGTATCAAAGCAAAATCGATGCATCCGAAAGGTTTAATAAGCGAGTCATATGAGTTGGGGTCTATCATGTATTATGTGAGCTGAAATTTATTTGGTTGAATTATTATAAAATTTTACTACTAGCATATCAGCAGGGAAAAAAAAAGAAAAAGATTTCTCTTCGTCCTAAAAATAAAAACGTCCACTTTAGTAGTAACACAATTTATCAAATACAAAGAATTTATTGCTAACCTATTAAATACTTACCTTTTTCTCTAGAAATATTTTGATTGATGATAATTTGAAAGTGAGTGCTTGCGTTAGAAAAAACTAAAATGGTAATGTAAACATTTATTTTAAGACGAAAAGAGTAAATCTTGATATTTCAGGTGCAAAAAGTTAATAACCGGTGCAAATAAGTCCTCACCCTTTACCAGTTGAGCTACGCATCGTCTCAAAACAAGCTTTCATAACCTCATAAGAAATATGATACTACCACAATAATAATAACGACTCTCGAATGTAAGAAAAGTAGGACATAATGGTCGGACAGAATATAGATAAACTAACTTAAAACCCAAACATTTAATCATTAAAATTCATTAAAATATCCAAAGTGTCGAGGTATGCCAACACTTTTAGGATACAAAAGCAAAGGAGTGTGACCTCAAAAGTGCAACCATTTACTACTTTTCTTTACTATATCTTATCTTGCTTTCTTACTTTTTTACAGTCTTACATAGTACTCGTAACATGTTATATGCTATGTTGAGATATATACTTTCCTACACATCTCAAACTAAAAGTTTTCTTAACCTTCACTTCACTTCACTTGCCTTGATTTGATACTTTATCCAAAGTACATAATAATCTTAACTTAAAACTCAGAGATCATGTACATTTTAGAAAAATCAGTATATTTGACATAATTTTACATAATCTAAAAAAAAAATAAATAAATAAATCTATGAGGTTCTCGTGCACCCGTAAGAACACCCCTCGGCCAGACCTTGCTTATATTGAGGTTCTACCTAGATATCTAAACCATATCGGTCTCTATCGAACGAGGTTTGGTTAGTTAGTTATCTGACCACACCGAGCCTCGAATCGTGGTCTTTTTGTCCATGTCTAGTGTGTGTTGGCTATGACCATGCTAATCAAGTGGGTCCAAAGTACA
Source organism: Chrysanthemum lavandulifolium (assembly GCA_022545495.1). Lineage (NCBI taxonomy): Eukaryota > Viridiplantae > Streptophyta > Magnoliopsida > Asterales > Asteraceae > Chrysanthemum > Chrysanthemum lavandulifolium. Next base: position 47,220,652 of record CM040242.1, on the reverse strand, counting down.
AATGCAAACCAAGAGACAAAGAAAAAGATTGGAAGAGTGTAAAGGTTGAATGATGATGTGGGTTTGGTGTGCGTTTTCTTTTCAAAATGATTGGCATTTGCTTGCCGGTTAAACATTCCATTTCATAAAGATGCATGAGATAATAGGAATCCTATTTAACCTAAATCAAACTGTTTACATCTCAAACGAACAATTGATGTTGTGTAACTATATCTAACGTTCAACGTTAGCACGTTATACGTTCGAGTACAAGAAGGAATTTGAACACCCCTTAGTTTGTATGTATAACGTGAAAACGAAGACTATGCATGAACATTGTGAATTGAAAAGATCTAAGATGTCGATACCATGGATCTCAAAGAGAAGAAAACCTGAAGTGTGTTATCATCGGTCATCATGATTCACGGCCACTACATAGCAAATCGGCTATACTTTTTTTGTTAGGAAATTGAATGACGATTAATTAGAGATGCCCTAAAAGTAAATTTTAGCGGAAATGCGTCTTTCTTTTTAGAAAATTATATGAAAACTACTTGATCCATGAACATTCTCGAGAAAAATCTTGAAAGTTAAAATAATAAGACCCGTACTCGAATGGCCAAAAAGGTTTGAGGCCTTATATGGCCACCAAGGGCGAAGCCAGAAAGTTATGATCCATGTGGCAAACTTTTTGATAATTTTTAAAACTACACTACAAATCAATTTGTTAGGGGCAAATTAAAAAAATAGCCAGATATTTTATAAAATTTACACTACAATATTTTTTTGCTAAGGTGGCACGTGCCTGCCCCCTCCTGTCTCCGCCTCTGATGGTTAATCGCACATCATTAAATGAGCACGGCTCTACTTTTAGTCTTTTACCATAACAAGGCTCAAAACCTGATCATATTTTTGTTAATATCTTGTCAAAGGTAGCTATGGACCATGCTAAAGTGTATCTGTATCCAATCCAAGCCAATCGACATGAAAAAAGGTAATGGAAGAGTGTAAAGGGTGAATGATGATGTGGGTATGGTGTGCATTTTTTCTTTTCAAGATGATTGGCATTTGCTTGCCGGTTAAACATTCCATTTCATAAAAGTTGAAGGAATAAGAATCCTAACCTACACCATCATTCACCACTATCACTACCAACACAACACCATATCTTTGGTTTTACTTTCTTCTTATAGAAATATTATTTAATACTAAATTAAGAATTTAAACATAACTTAAGAAAAATACTTGCCACCATAGATATATGTAAACTATGAGATTTTGAATATATTACCCATATTAAATTGATGAGAAATAAGTTGTGTGATACATCATACATTCATTATCTCACATTTTTCGTGATATATAAGAGATATCGAGCATTTAACCCAAGGCGCTTTGGCCTAGTTGTATATGAGTTCTTCACCAACTTATAGGTTGTGGCTTGTGGGTTGAAGCCTCACTAGAAGCATTTATAAGATATCTTGTGAAATAGGTGGTATAAGGTGTGAGAAAAAATTGCTTGTTGAAAAAAAAGATATCGAGCATTTAATAGTATGTATAGAACTTGACCCTAAATTGGCATGTATATGAGTTTGGTACAACCAAAGGGCTTGTATCAAGAACAAAACTCGAGACATCTCACAGAAAATGTTTGAGAGAAATGAAAACCGAAATGAATAACATGTGTTTAAATTTCGTTGAACAGAAAACAAAGCGAAACAACATGCATGATGCCTCGCGCTCATTGTTTTGTTGTTGCCTATAGTTCCATGACTCGACACATGTGTTTAACGGGGTTTTTTGATGATAACAACATATGTTTGGGTTTATAAACGTTACATACAAGTAATAAAATCTCAACTCATATTTCTTTCTAGACCTTCATTACATTTCTAACACTAAACAAGTACGAGCCAAACTAACTATTTGACACTATATACATCATAAATATATCACACATGTCACAAACAGAACTTGAACTCACAAACATATTCTCGCGCCACATGAGGTAATACTTTAACTATCTTATGCGATACAATATATAATTTAAGTGCAAATTAGGAAGTTGATGAATTGGGACAGTTAAATCTGCGGCAATGTATAACTTGTAATCAGTGCAAAACAAAAACAAAAACAGGAGCCAAAGAAAAGGAATAGCTTGAGTCTCACGTGATTGGCTTTTTGGCTTTATTTTAAGCAAAGCAACTGCCGCCCCATCTAACCCAAGAAGCTCCTCCTTCATGTTTTGCACGTGATCTAATCACAACTCACCGTTGTTATCAGCCGCGGAGTTAAAAAGTTATGGTCGAAATGGCAAATTTTGATAATTTTTTAGAAACCATATTACAAATCGGTTCATTAGAGCGGCAAATTATAAAAAATAGCCAGATATTTAAAAAAAATTACACTGCAATTCTTTTTGCTAGGGGGAACGTGCCCACCCTACCCCCTCCTCTCCTGTCTCCGTTAGTGACCGTTATACATATGGGTGTTTAGTGTTTGTTTGACAACGAATAAACTGAAACGTAAACAAGTCCGAAACCAAAACAAAACTTTTAATTGGTGTATGATTTGGGTTGAAACCGAACCAAAGTATTTAATCATTGTTTGATTTGATTTATGGTTTGACAAAATTTAACTAAACCGAACCAAAAATAAGAATTTGTCAAGCTAGATATACTTGAGTTATGTTATTACTTTGTTTATAACTTCATATAATCTTTACACATCAAGTCTTTTGAATTTGTGAGATATTTTCATTATTTGAATAGCAATTTTGTCCTTTTAAAAGTAAATTATTCGTAAAATTTCACACTATTTCACATAAGGTTTAGGTGAGATTCAAACCTATAGCCTTTTGATTAACCGATCACTCATATACCGAGAAGGCAAAAATGAAAAGAAAAATGTTTTATACAATATCAATTAATAAGTAAAGTGTAAAACAAACTAGCTATTAACCTATTGTAACAAACTAACTATTTGCCAATTGTTAACAAACTCTAACATGAAAATTCAGTGACTCAAGGTGACGATATACCTTAGTACAATGCCGTAGCTGAGATTTCGGAAGCCCTGTCCAAAAGCTTATGTCGAATCGAATATGACGGTAATTTAGCTTCAATTTTAACAAATATATAGAACATAAAATCATATACAATTACATTTTTTATGGTAGTAAATTTTGAGGCCCATATATACAATGAGGTTTACATTTCAGATCCTTAAAATTTTGATGTCTGTACGACTGTCGCCTTGCACATCTTCGTATATGCTCTTGGATTAACTATTATATTGTTTTAAAAAACATAAAATTACTCAGAATGTTCTGAATTTATATTCCTGATCCACCAATCAAAAGTCATGACTCATGAGGTTGAAACACTTTTGTATGCCCAATGATTAAAGGTTTTGCAAAGAATATTACGTTACATTAAACATTACGTAAAATAGCAACATGCTATTATCATTTTCATTTTACTATATATACACATACAATACAATGCCTATAAACAAACATAACTTAAACCCTCATTCTATCTCTCAAGTCTCAACCTACAATGGAGTGGCAAAGGGGTCCGGTTATCGGCGCGGCTCCTCCGCCACCGTGTACCTGCCACGGCCGTTACGGTGACCCGTTCGCCGTCAAGTCCACGAGTCTTTAACCTCGTCTTCCTTACAAAAGGAGCAACAAATTCTTTCACAATTAAGCTCACCAAATATAATTTCCTACATGGGTTATGATCATGATCATGTTAAAAACGTACCCATGTTTAATTTATTTATGGAATACGCCCCATACGGGTCAATATCCGATATTATCAAGAAACATGGAGGATCACTAGATGAATCATTAATCCAATCCTATATTCATCAAATTCTTATAGGATTGAACCATGTGCACTTGAATAATATAGTGCATTGTGATATTAAGTGTGACAACATATTGGTATGTGAAAATGGTGTCAAAATAGGCGATTTTGGTTGTGCTAAACGGGTCGAAAACAGGGGAAAAAACAGAGGATCCTCTGTTTCCTCTGTTTTTTCGGGTACACCGGTTTTTATGGCGCCTGAAGTTGCACGAGGTGAAGAGCAAGGGTTTGAAGCTGATGTATGGGCTGTTGGGTGTGTGTTGATACAAATGGCGACCGGGTTTAACCCGTGGGTCGATATGGGTGATCCGGTTAGTGTTTTGTATAAAATTGGGTTTTCGGGTGATATACCGGAGTTTCCAAAGTGGCTATCGCCCGAATGTAAGGATTTTTTGGATAAGTGTTTGAAAAGAGACTTTAAAGAAAGGTGGAGTGTAAATGAGCTTCTTAGACACCCTTTTGTTCATAATTTGAGCTCCGGTTCGGATACATTAGAAGAGTGTATGAAATGTTCACCTACTAGTGTTTTGGATCAAGATTTTGGGGCTGTTTGGAGGTATCGGAGACTTCGCCAGCGTTGACCCAAAATGTTGACTTTTCGGACAACTCTCCGGTGGAGAGGATAAGGAGTTGGTTAAAGATAGTCCTTTATGTTTACCAAATTGGGATGAAGAAAAGATTGGATTACTGTAAGAAGTAATGACAATGAAGATAGCTTGATGATTTTAACAGATTTGGACATCGATACTGAGTTGACCGCATTGGGTCAACTAGTATCGAGTCGTCGTTATTTTCAAATTTTTATGTAGACAGATTGGAAGATCATGTTGTTTTGCTAGCAATCAGTGTGTAAGAGCTGAGTTTAGATCAAGATTTCTTGATTTTGAAAAAATATTTGTTGATAGTTATTTGCTTTTGGGTTCAAGTTATGTTACTTATGTATCTTTGGTGTTTGTATTAATCACAATGTGTTTCTTGTTTATGAATCCATATTTATCCATTTCTTCGCAAATTCAAACTACGATTGATGATCGATAGTAACTACTTGAAAAACGTTTCAGAGCGACACATCTCAGATGTGCTAGCTAATTCGCGAAATGGTTCTTCAGTATCTAGAGAAACGGATGACTAGACAGATTTTCAAAATAATATACCAATACATTTATAGCATCAGTTGAATTGAGTAGATAAATTCTCGCTATGAGATGAAGAAGGGTGGCTTAAGGGGGCGTTTGTTTCGGCTTATATAACTCGCTTATGTCTTATTTGATTTTGGGCTTTGTTTCATAAGCACACTTGTTGTGGCTTATTTTGAAACTTTTCAGCTTATATAAGTTCGTTATGTCATAACGAACTTATATAAGCTGAATAACGAACTTATATAAGCTGAAAAGTTTCGTTATGTCGTAACGAACTTATATAAGCTGAAAAGTTTCAAAAGCAGCCACAATAAGTGAGCTTATGAAACATATGCCTAAAACCAAATAAGTCATAAGCCACCTATATAAGGCGAAACAAACGCCCCCTATAGCATGCCAAAATAAACAAAGTTGGTCCATACTTGAGGTTAACTTGTTATTACATGTATTGTATAAAACAATAAAAGAGATCTATGTTTCTATACTCTTTTTGATGCAAATGGGTTGATGGGAACAAATTGGTGTTCTAGACTTCTACTTCGTGCACCTTCCATGCTACCCATGCTTTGATATTCTATTGCCTAAAGAGGTCAACTTCGTTTATTTAAATGGTTCTAATTTGTTTTAGTTATGTGACATGCTAATGACCCATATCTCCACCAACAATATAAAAATAACTGGTTTTGTTGTACTCATTTGATCTATTTTCGTGCATAAAATGAAGAGTAGCATGGTCATGCACTTTGTCTTTTATCAAGCAAGTGTTCGTTGAGGGTATATTATTTAAAAGAGCTAATGACTTGAAAATCATCTAACTTGTTATTTTTATTATTATTATTATTATTATTTTAATACAAAGCTCTCAAATTTTGGCTTTTATGCATGTAAAATAACTATTTTATCTTTTGAAATTTGAAAAAGTAAAAACAAAATAGTCAAAAATACATACAACTGTTGTCGAAATTTAAGAGTTTTGTGTTATAATAGCAAAAAATAAAATAAAATAATAATAAATACACGAAGCAACAAAAATTAACGAGTTAGATGTATTTTCAAATCATTAACCCTATTTGAAACCCTTAGCTTAAACTATATCAAAATTTTGTATTGACACATGCTAATACAACTAGACCTTCGAGCTTTAACCATTTAACTAGTTAACTAGCTTAATGTTTTTCCATAAATCAATTCAATAAATAGATCTTCCTTCAATCCAATAATCCTTTTTTATATATCAATTCAATTCAATTTTTTTATATATGGCGGCTTCGTTTCTTAGGAGATCTCTTTTATCCAATGAAGATCGTACGCAGAAGATATCCCATTCGATCTACGTGATCAACTTCCCTCATTCTGTTACGTCCCGAGATCTTTGTAAAACTTGCAGTGCTTATGGTACGGTAGTTTATGTCTTTATTCCTCTTAAAAAGTCCAAGGCATGTAAGAGATTGGCATTCGTTCGTTTCATTAAGGTTAATAATCTTGTTAGTCTTGTGGAGAACCTCTGTACTATTTGGATTGGCCGCTACCATCTTTACGCGAATCAGGTCCGGTATGAAAGACCTCTCAAACCTAATTCGATTCCTAATACCAAATCTGGGGTCTCTAATAGATCTTTTAACCCGCTGCCCTCAACAATCTAATGGTCGGGTTGGTTCCTATCGCGGATATTGTTAATGGTGTGTCTTGGGTTTGCATAGCTCACGATTTCTCCTTCACCAGCGTTGGTGTTAGATGACACATGTTTGGTTGAACATGACTTGACAAAACATGCTATGGGTAAGGTGAAAGATTTTAGGTTCATTTCTAACCTCTATAATATTCTTAAGGATGAAGGCTTTTCAGATGTTAAGTTGACATATCTTGGGGTACATGGGTGTTGTTCGAATTTAACAATAAGGATACTAAGGAGAATATGATGAATCACACTGGTGTTAACTCTTGGTTCCATGTTATTCAAGATGCGAGTAATGATTTTGTTAGTGAGGAGCGTATTGTTTGGATGGATATAGAGGGGATTCCACTTAATGCCTGGTCCCGTGAAACTTTTGTTAGAATTGGCAAGAAATGGGGAGAGACGTTGGAATTGGAAGATAATGCTGACACTGCGTTTGGTCGCAAACGTTTATGTGTTAAGACTAAGCATCCTGTTTCTATATTGGAGACCTTTAAGACTATAGTAAAAGGAAGGGTGTTCATGGTACGAGCAAAGGAATTGTTTATATGGAATCCTACATTCTTAGCTCATAAGGAGAGGGATTATTCATCGGAGGATGAGTCTGTTTATGCTTCTAAAAATAATGAATTTAGTTCTCATCCTAATGAAGAGGAATCTGGAGACGAGTATGCTAGTGATGATGATGGAGTTCCTGAAACCGTTTTTGGTTCTAATTCCTCTTCGCATAAACAAGATAATAGAGATAAGGAAGACCCTCATTCGGAGGATCCTTTCGGGTTCTATGATTTATTGAAGAATAAGAAACATGGTGATAATCGTGAGTCGAGTCCTTCTTTGTCCCATCCTCCTGGTTTTACTCCAGAGGTTTCGGAGAAACGTGATGAGAATGTAACCGATATTGGTGGTACTGATAGTAATGTGATCAAGGAAGCCCCGGTGGAATTTAGTGCTAAGGTTATGAACACTTCTCAAGACGTTCCAGTGGAGTCACATAGCGAATCTGCAGGTCAGAATGTTGTTAATAATGGAGGCTCAGTTTTGGGTGTTATGGAAGATATTATTCGAGTCGGTTAAGCAATAGGATTTACAATGGAGGGCTGTGTGAAGGATTTAGAAAGTATCATCGGGCAGCAAGGAGAGGACAATGTTATTAGATGAATGCTTTATCTATTAATATTCAAGGTCTTGGTCACAAGACGAAAAAGGAGTGGGTAAAGGCATTAACTAATTCGTATAAACTTAATTTCTTAGCGATTCAAGAGACTAAGATGACTACAGTTTCTCATATGGATGTGAAGTTTTTGTGGGGAAACTCCAACTACGATTACGTTTGTAGTGATTCTTTAGGAAGTTCAAGTGGTATTTTATGTATGTGGGAAGCGTCGATTTTTAAGAAGGATAATGTAACGATATCGGACAACTTCATTGCTATTTATGGAACGTGGTTACCTAACAATTCTAAGATTCTATTTGTTGTTATTTACGCTCCGCAACAAGCTGCGTGTAAAAGGAATATGTGGGACTATATTTCGACTATATTAGGGCGCTGGAATGGAGAGGCAATCATTATGGGTTATTTTAATGAAGTTCGGTCTAGTGATGAACGTCGTGGGTCCTGTTTCAATCCTTACAGTGCCAGACACTTTGATCGATTCATTTCTAATTCGGGTCTTGTCGATGTTACTTTGGAAGGTTATGCGTTTACATGGTCTCATCCTTGGCATCTAAAATGAGTAAACTTGACCGCTTTCTTGTTTCGATGGTATTTTCTCGCTCTTTCCTTCAATTACGCCTTTATGCCTTGATCGGCATTTATCGGATCATCGTCCATTTCGCTTCGGAAGTGCACTTGGATTTTGGTCCAACTCCATTTCGGTTTTACCATTCTGGTTCGACTTCGAGTTCGATGACATGATCAAAGCGTCATGGAAATCTTTCTCTCATTCGGATGTTAATGAGATGATACGCTCAAGAAAAAATAACAAGACCTTAAGATCATCATTCGTCGTTGGGTTAAAGTTAAAAGATTGGAGTTGTCGGGTTCAAAAATGATATTGTTAATGAATTGGGGTGATCGACAAGGTTATGGATCGTGGGAGGTCGATGATGCTCTTGTTCTTCGTCGGCTTGAATTGAAACATAAAATTCTCAACGCCACCGAGATGGAAGCGAAAGATAGGTTTCGTAAATCTAAAGTCAAATGGGCGGTAGAGGGGATGAGAATTCAAAGTTTTTCCACGGCATTATAAAGAAGAGAGATCTCAATTAGCGATCCGTGGCGTTTTTGTAGATGGTCTTTGGCGAACCGACCCTGATATGATTAAAAACGCCTTCTTTAAACACTTTGAAGCCCGTTTTAAAGAACCTGTCGCACATAGATTTAAACTCAATTTTCAGTTTCATAAGAAGTTGTTGCAAAGTCAAGCGGATGATTTAGAGAGAGGTGTGTCGCGTGATGAAATTCAGAGGGCTGTTTGGAACTGCGGTGACAATAAATCTCCTGGCCCCGATGGTTACACCTTCGAATTTTTTAAGAAATATTGGGACTTAGTAGGGTCAGATTTTTGTGAAGCGGTCGAGTATTTTTTTGTGAATGGTTCATTTTCCAAAGGATGTAACTCATCTTTTGTTGCTCTTATTCCGAAGGTTATAGACGCAAAATTCGTTAACGATTTTCGTCCGATAAGTTTGATTGGGTGTGTATATAAAGTCGTTACTAAGGTTCTTGCCTACTGATTGGTCTCGGTCATCGTGGATCTCGCTTCCGACACCCAATCGCTTTTGTTCTTGGGAGACAAATCTTAGACGGCCCTTTTATCCTTGATGAAATTTTACATTGGTGTAAAAGGAAGAAAAACAACCAATGTTCTTTAAAGTTGATTTTGCTAAAGCATACGACTCGGTTCGTTGGGATTATCTATTAGATGTCCTTGAGGCTTTTGGGTTTGGGCAAACTTGGTGTAATTGGATTCGGGAACTCTCGCCTTTGTTAAGGCGTCTATCTTGGTAAACGGAGTCCTTCCAAAGAGTTCTCTTGTTATCGTGGGCTTAAACAAGGAGACCCCTTAGCCCTTATCTTTTATCTTAGTCATGGAATCCTTACATTTGTCTTTTAGCCAGGCGGTTGTTGAGGGCTTGTTTAAAGGTATTCAATTGTCGGATCGATCTCCATTTCTCACCTCTTCTACGGATGACGTTATGTTCATAGGGGTGGTCCGATGGAAATTTAAAAGGTATCATAAACATTTTGAAGAGTTTTTTCTAGCGTCTGGCTACAAATCAATATTCTCAAAAGCCAACTATTGGGAGTGGGTGTTCCTCATTACGTGGTTGAACAGGCGGCTTGTTTCATTGGATGTTCCATTATGAATAAAAAATTTCGTTACTTAGGTGTGATGGTGGGAGAGTGCTCTTCTCGTCTCAAGGCTTGGAATGACATAATTCTTAAGCTTAGATCTCGTCTTTCTAAGTGGAAGGTGAAAACTCTCTCGATAGGTGGCCGTCTACCACTTTTGAAATATGTTCTTGGTGCGTCGCCAATTTATACTATGTCTATTTTTAAAGTCCCTCAAGGCGTTTTGAAGATTATGGAGGCTATCCGCAGCCGTTTTTTCAAAGGAGCGGATCAATCGGATAAAAAAATTACTTGAGTTGCTTGGGGACAAGGTTTTAGCTTCCAAGAAACATGGTGGCTTAGGAGTCTCGAGTTTTTTTGCTCTTAATCATGCTCTCCTCCTCAAGTGGGTATGGCGTTTCGTGTCTCAAGACGGTTCCCTTTGGTGTCAGGTTATCCGAGCTTTATATGGTTCTTCGGTTGGATCTCACCCGACTCACCTATCGTCTAACTGGTGCTCCATAGTGCGGGAATTACATAAGTTAAAAGAGAAAGGGTTTGATTTTTGGTCTCATTGTAAAAAGCGTATTGGGAATGGTAATGACACGCGCTTCTGGTCCGACTATTGGATTGGAGACATGCCTCTCCGCGCTAAATTCCCTCGCTTGTTTGCTTTGGAGCTGGATAAAGAAGCCTCGGTGGCTGTTAAATTGAGTGCTCCTGTGGATAATTCTTTCCGTAGAAGTACTTGTGGATAATTCTTTCCGTAGAAGTACTCGGGGTGGTCACGAAAAACATCAGATGGCGGTCATGAATTCTATGCTGGATCCGGTGTCAGTATCGAATTCTTGTGATCGATGGTTCTGCGATTTGGTTAGCGATGGCGATTTCCGGGTTAAGGAGGTTCGTAACTACATTGATGACTTATTTCTTCTGTCTCAAGACGTTCCAACTAGATGGGTGAAATCTATTCCTATTAAGGTTAACATTTTCGCTTGGCGAGCTCGACAGGACTGTTTGCCGACTAGGGTCAATTTGGTTCGTAGAGGTGTTAATATTGAGTCGTCTATCTGTCAGATTTGCTTATCCCGCGAGGAAGATGTTAATCACATTCTTTTTCTCTGCGACTTGGCCCAACTTGTTTTGCGTCGCATTTGTCGATGGTGGGACTTAGATTCGCAAGATTGGTCCTCGTTCCAGGAGTGGCAGTCATGGCTCTTATCGATCCGGCTCTCATCCAAGATCAAATCTGTGTTGGAGGGTGTTTTCTTCGTTGCTTGGTGGTCTATTTGGAGTTTTAGGAATCATTCCATTTTTGAGGTAAAACATCCTAGACGTTCGGAGGTTTTTGATGACATAGTGTTTTGTGCTTTCAACTGGTGTAATAGTCGTTGTCGTAGGACGTTTTCTTGGGTGTATTGGTTAAAAAACCCACATTTAATTTCTTTGTAAGTGTTTCTTTAGCATCTTGCTAGTTTAATAAATTCGCCGCTTAAAAAAAAAAACTAGACTTTCTAACACATCTGAAATATTACTTTGTAAATCGAGGCAAACTCGAAACACATGTCGAGTGGTACTACTAAAGCTTTAGCACAGATAATCAATCCAAATTTAAGAGCGAATTTGAATTAGACTTCATTCTTTTGAATATTTATGAAAGGGTTGGTTCGACGAGTAAACAAAACCCGGACCTAACTTAGACGAGATGTGGCTCTTCCGAAAAAAAAAAAAAAAAAAAGCGCGCATCAAACAATGTTCAATTGTTTCAAAGAAACTAATGAAGCTAGAATCGAACCCAAGCCTATTTCACGAAAGTTACGTCTTTCTAAAAATTTTGAGTTTCTCAAATAAGTGACCGAACATCGCTTGCAAAATATTGTTTTCGAATAGGATTATCTGCAACAAGGTATCAAATTATATATTACTAGTACTTCATAATTAAAGTACCATACTAGATCAAATGTGCTCAATTATTTTTTATGCAACAAGTGTAATTATCTTAAAGGGGTGTTTGTTTAAGCTTATTTAGAGTACTATAAGTTTATTAACTTTTATAACAAAATCAACCTGATTAACTTTTGGCTAATCTTATATGTTAGGGCTTATGAGCTTATATGAGAGGGTTTTGAGAAAGTTAAACTTTCTTGTTTATTTGAAAAGAGTGTGTTTATATAATTAATTATTTTATGTAAAAAGACTTTTATATCTCTTTTAATAATAACACCATTTTGATGTTCATGTATCTTTTTATCATTTTATCTTATGATTAGCTAAGTAAAACACTTAGCAAAAGCTTATATACTGAAATATATAACTCCGCTTATAAAATAGCTAAGCTTAGCCAAACTAAGAGTGCGTTTATTTGAAGAATAATTTATTAATTTTCTATTTTTTAGTTTTGTAAAAAAGAAAAAGGCAAATGGTCTAAAAAATCAATAAACTTGTCATATTTTCTTGTTGTAAGCAATAAACTTTTAATTTTTCTATTAAAACATTAAACTTTCTTAATCATTATATTGTAGGCATTATTATCATTTAATCAAGAATAAATTTCATAAATCATCCATGTGGCTCTAAAAATTTACATCAGTCGTCCTCATTATCGTTTAATCAAAAATAAATCACATAAATCGTCCTTGTGGCTCAAAAAGTTTATACCGGTCGTCATCAATATCATTTAATCAAAAATAAATTAATCGTTCTTGTGGCTCGAAATTTACATCGGTCTTCCGTATACGTATAAATTGCATAAATCATCCTTGCTTTCATTTTTATACTTTTTTTTTGCTTCCATACCACTCGATCAGTTTTTTTTCTTCTATTTTTGATACGTTTTTTTCTTCGATAACACTCGATCAATTTTTTTTGCTTCCATTTATTATACGGCTTTTTCTTCCATTTTTTGTACGTTTTTTTTCTTCTATGCCACTCGATCAATTTTTTTACCTTCATGTCGGATGGTTTACCCAAAGTCTTATTATTCTTGATCGCTTTGATCTTGTAGGACTTGTCCCGCGGGATCACTCATTGTGAATTTGATGGGTTTTGACGCTCCTGTTTTGTCGAATGAGGCTCAGACCTTCTTGTCCAAGATGGAACACTCGGCATAACTGTCTGAAGAACTAGTATTGCTCTTGGAACTTTGTGCCGAGATGACTGTGAGCTCTAAACTTCGGCATAAATAATCCGTAGTGACAAAAATACTAATCCGTATTGTGTTCTAATTTCTGCCTTTATTTAATTACAATCAATATATGATTTTACCATACTCCTTTCCGGTAAAAATGCTGAATTCTGATTCGAAAACTGATCGTGTTCTAGTTTCTGCCTTTATTTCCGAGGAGTGTGAGTCTTTGACTCAGATGTATGTGGCCTAACAGGATTATCCTCATGACACTTCTAAACCCTTTTCCCAGCTACTACCAAAATTTATACTAAGTTTGAACCATTAACTTGTGAGGACAATAACACAACTAACGGAAAACCCAATATGACTAGCGATCGAAGAAAGGATGCCAATATTTTTAGAATAAATGTTTGTATGTGTTTTTGTAGACTCGTCCTTGTAATTTATTTAGTCGTGGCAACAACATTTTACCATGTGGTATTGGTTTTTACAAATGGGGGGTTTTGACTAGCTAGATTGTATCCCAAAGCTGTTTGGTTCGAGGTTTCGGCGAGTTTTGTATGGTTGCTTGGGGTCATGGTCGGGTTAATTTGTGCCCGTTATATATACTTTCTACTCGGTTATGCGTATGTTTGGTTTGGATGGCAAGAGTTTCTCTTTGTTTGGTTATTGTAAACTTTAGAGTCGTTTAGAGGTGACAAGTTGGTTAGGGTTGTTAGTACTATTAGTTGTATCCCTAGCATCTTGGTAATTGTATGCAAGCTTCTTTGAACATGGGTTTCAACTTTCAAGCTCATTACAATGAACCAGCTGAATTGGAGATTGTACAGATTAATCAAGAGCTATTGGCATTTGATTCAGTGGATCCAACCCCACAATGGGTATCTTAAGAAGACCAATATCTGTATAACCATTGATATTGCGTCTATTGAGTTTTTATAATGTTAAGTGAATAAAAGTTTGTTCATACATCAAACTCGGGAACAAAGTCCAAGCAGTGTACGCGCCTAAAAGTATTACTTACTTTCAAAATTTACACGTTTTAACCAAATATACGTTTAAAATGCTATAGGAGATAACAACCAAATCGGGATTACTTTATGTAATGAACCATAACCAAATGTTATGTTCTATGTAAAATGTCCCAGTAATGAGTTCAACAATGTTTAGTACACGAGATTATACATATGGTGCAACTTAAACTCTCAGCGACGCGTCTACCATTTATTCAAACAACAGCAAACTAAACAGAGTAACACTCATAGTTTGCTCTTTCCTTTTGGTGATAAACTCCCCATTGCCTTGGCCTGTTCCCGTAAAATGAATTTCTTGGTCTTCCCGGTTGACGTTTTAGGCAACTCCTTAAACACCACCGTTCGTGGTGCCATATAATGACCCATATCTCAACCAACAATATAAAAATAACTAGTTTTGTTGTACTCATTTGATCTATTTTCGTGCATAAGAGTATCATGGTCATGCACTTTGTCTTTTATCAAGCAAGTGTACGTTGAGGGTATACTACCTCCGTCCCACATTAAGTGTCCATTATGACTTTTGTAAGTCTTTTTTCTTCAACTTTGACCGTAAATATATATTTTTGTGTTATATAATACTTAATGAAAATTATACAAATAAAAATACATTTAAAAAATTAATCCATTCATATACCTTGCATCAAATATTATATAACACAAACAAAAATATTTAAAGTCAAAGTTTAAGAAAAAAGACTTAAAAAGTCATAGTAGACACTTATTGTGGGACGGAGGGAGATTATTTAAAACTCTTTAGATTACAGTATAACAAAATTTTGTATTTACATACAATTAGGGGTGTTAAGTGGGTAAGGTTGGTCAGGTTTGAGTTAATTCGGGTCAAACAAAAGTCGGGTCAAACTTAAAAATACCATATTGAACCTGACCCTATTACAATTCGGGTTAGTCGGATTCGAGTCAATTCGGTTTAAGTCAACTCGAATCGAGTCCATTCGAGTTCGGGTCAACCCAAATGTGAGTTAAACGTAATAAAAGTGTCTATTTAAACTAATTTAAATAGATAACTAAAAAAAAACATATTAAAAAAAATAGAAACACTCTTATTCTCGTTAATCGGGTTAACGTGAACCCGAGTTAGCCAAACACTTTCAACTTAATACCCGATCCTATTTAATATTCGGGTTACTCGGGTCGACCCGAGTACAATTATTGACCTGAGTAACCCGACTCAAATAAGCTTATTCGGGTTCGGGTCCCGGTCGGATTTTTTGACACCCTTAAATACGACTAGAGCTCAAGCTTCTACTGTACCATTCAACTAGACTTTCTAACACATCTGAAATTCATGAAGCTTATCAAAACTCTTGATATTACTTTGTAAATTGAGGCAAACGCGAAACACATGTTTAGTGGTACTACTAAAGCTTTAGCACAGATAATCAATCCAAATTTAAGAGCGAATTTGAACTAGACTTCATTCTTCTGAATATTTATGAAAGGGTTGGTTCGACGAGTAAACACAACCCCGGACCTAACTTAGACCATGTGTGGCTTTTTTCGAAAAAAGACCCGCACATCAAACAATGCTCAGTCATTTCAGCAAACTAATGAAGTTGGAATCGAACCCAATGCTTATTTCACAAAAGTTATGTCTTTCTAAAAAATTTGCCTTTCTCAAGTAAGTGACCGAACATCGCCTACAAGGTTACAAAATATTGTTTTCGAATAGGATTCTCTGCAACAAGGTATCAAATTATATCACTTCATAATTAAAGTACCATACTAGATCAAATGTATTCAATTATTATTTTACCAAAGGGTAATACCCCAGCGGTATCTCCAAAGTCCCCATGTGATGGGTTTGGCTCGCCCACGCAGGTTCGAATCTTGATGGGCAAAGGTTTCTCCCATTAAGTGTAGTGCTTTGCGCTTAGTTGAGGTTTTCCTCCCGTGGTTCTCGGACTCCATCGGTCGCTAGTCCCTTGCCCCACCGCATAACGCCTAATTGGATGTCATCGTGGGTAAGGTAAAGCGGCCACCGTCCGTTGAATGTTAAAAAAAAATTATTTTATACGAGGCATGATGCACGTGCTTTGTTCATCATGATTAAATCATATTATTATTTAGGGTAAAAAGAGTGTTCGGGTAAACTTGACATGTTGATTTCTTATGTATATAACATTTAGATTCATCGGTTTATTCATTGGAGCATCCACAATGGTGAAGCTTTTTATAAGTTCATAATCATTAATTTATTCATTTTTTATGTTATAAACTTATGTTCACTACGCATAAACTTTTTACAACTCTTCAAATGATTCATAATAACACATGCGTTAAATTATGAATATGTTCAAGAATTTTAACCTCTTCATGACACATGTACGTGAAACAAATGATCACTATGGTTAAAATGAAAGATAAAGCTTTATATAAATTTTAGACCTTTTGATAAAACTACCATAGTGGATGCCCTTATAGTCTGTTATCTTGTAATAGACAATACATCTCATGAAGTTATAAATCACAACTTTGAAACGACAATTTATTCCCTAAGGTCGTAGTTTTAGTAAGATTTTGTCCAATACCTCAAATATTAATTTGAGTAAAGTCCTAAAAACATCCATGTGGTTTTGCAGTGGTCAGATATCGTCACTAAACTTTTTTGCACAAAATCATCCCTCCGTTAGTAAAGTTAGCACAAATACATCCCTCCGTTAGTAAAGTTGGCACAAATACATCCTCCGTTAGAAAATTCCGTTAATAAGGACTAACGGTGCAAATTTTCTCGTTATCGCCACGTGTCGGTCGGGTCGGTAAATGGGTCGGGTCGGTCGGTAAATGGGTCGGGTCGATGGCGAACGGGTCGGGTTGCCACGTGGACCGATGAGATGGTGCGTGGCATTGGTAAATAATACCACCACTTTGTCTCCCCAAGATTCGAACCGGGTTGTGTGATTGAGGCCACGCCTTTTCAACCTGGGCAAGCATAGCTTCAATAATATTTCCTAAATCAATATATAACCTTCCAATAAGTTAAGGCGCCATTCTTAAATAACAAGCGTTCAATTTAGTTTTGGCTATCAATTTAAATGGTTATATGGGCTGTCAAAAATAAATAAATATACCGTCGGACTCGTTTTCGTGCTCTTTCCAATGGTATGCGGGAATTTTTCGACTTAGTTTGAACCTCGAAAATGCGAAAATCATCGTTTTTCTTTGTTTTGCATTTTCGAGGTCCAAAACAAGTCAAAAAATTCCACGAAGATCGTCGTCGATTTTTCGTGCTCTTTCTAATGGTATGCTCGGGAATTTTTTCGACTTAGTTTGGACCTCGAAAATGCGAAAATCATCGTTTTTCTTTGTTTTGCATTTTCGAGGTCCGCATCAAGTCGAAAAAATTCCCAGCTACCATTGAAAGAGCACGAAAAAGAATCGACGGTATCTTCGGGAATTTTTTCGACTTGTTTTGGACCTCAAAAATGCAAAACAAAGAAAAACGATGATTTTCGATTTTCGAGGTCCAAACTAAGTCGAAAAATTCCCAGCATACCATTAGAAAGAGCACGAAAAACGAGTTCGAGATCTCGTGGAATTTTTTGACTTGTTTTGGACCTCGAAAAATGCAAAACAAAGAAAAACGATGATTTTCGCATTTTCGAGGTTCAAACTAAGTCGAAAAAATTCCCGAGCATACCATTAGAAAGAGCACGAAAAATGAGTCTGAGAGCTCGTGGAATTTTTGACTTGTTTTGGACCTCGAAAATGCAAAACAAAGAAAAACGATGATTTTCGCATTTTCGAGGTTCAAACTAAGTCGAAAAAATTCCCGAGCATACCATTGGAAAGAGCACGAAAAACGAGTCCGACGGTATATTTATTTATTTTTGACAGCCCATATAACCATTTAAATTGATAGCCAAAACTAAATCGAACCTTTGTCATTTAAGTTAATTTACCTTAACTTATCGGAAGGTTATATATTTGATTTAGGAATATTATTGTTATGCTTACCAATGGCAAGGCATGGCTTCTCAATCACACAACCCGGTTCGAACTTGGGAGACAAAGTGGTGGTATTATTTACCAATGCCACGCAAGCACCATCTCACTTGGTCCACGCGGCAACCCGACCCGCTCGCCACCGACCGACCCATTTACCGACCCGACTGCACTCCATTTACCCAATTCGACCGACACGCGGCGTATAACGGAGAAAAATTTGCAACCGCTAGTCCTTATTAACGGAATTTTCTAACTGAGGGATGTATTTGTGCCAACTTTACTAACTGAGGATGATTTGTGCTAACTTTACTAACGGAGGATGATTTTGTGCCAAAAAAGTTTAGGATGTATACAAGACCACTGGCAAACCATGTGATGTTTTTAGGACTTTACTCTATTAATTTTCATGCGATAATCTTAGGCAATACGAACAAACTAATTGTAAAAATGGTATCAAAACAACTAAAACACAATGTGTAATCACCCAACCAACCACCCCTTGGTGATCAAACTTTTATTATAACAATATACACTGAAAGCTTGTCCCCAACACGGATGCAAGCATACAATACAAAAGAAAAGATATGGTCCCTCTATAAGGTGCTATCATACAAACTCACACACTAAACCAAACTGTTAAGATCAAGATGATCTTAACCCAACTAAACAATAAACCCAGTGAACAATGAAACCAAAATCAAGTATCAACAGTACCCAATCGCCAGAGAGAAAGACAGAGATGAAACTTTGTATGTGAAATACTGAGAAACCCTAGGAGAGATATCTCCTTATATAGCATGAGAAGTTACACTTTAACCCCTGCACAATATAAACTAACAAAACAAGACAGAAACTTAGATATTAGAGAAACTAGGCTTAATATATTTCAAATTAAGCCCTCATACTCTCATAAGATTGATATATTTCAACACCCTTCCTCAATCTCATGAAAGAAATAAGTTCAACATACCCAGTTTCTTTACCAAAAAACCATGTTGCATAGATCCAAGACCTTTTGTTAGAATATCAGCAAGTTGATTTTTAGAATCAACATTCACTGTCTTGATTAAACCAGAAGCAACCTTTTCTCTAACAAGATGAACATCAATATCAAAATGCTTAGTTTTTTCATGCATGACAGGGTTTGCGGCAATCTAAATTGCTGATCTATTATCACAACACAAACTAACTGGTAATAACCCAGTTTCACCCAAATCCTCCAACACTTTCAAAATCCACATAACTTCACAAGTTACATAAGCCATACTTCTATATTCTGCCTCAGCAGAAGATTTGGATAAAGTAGCTTGTTTCTTGCTTTTCCAAGAAACAAGGTTACCATTCACAAAAACACAGTAACCAGAAACAGGCCTTCTAGTAATAGGACATTTAGCCCAATCAGAATCAGAATAGGCAATAACACCAAACTTTTCCTCAGATTTATTAAATCCTATACCATTTCCAGGAGGTAGTTTCAAGTATTTCAACACTCTTAAACCAAGGCTCATATGAGACTGTAAAGGAGCATGCATGTATTGACTCAAACATTGAACAACATATGAAATATCAGGTCTGGTCATAGTTAAGTATATAAGCTTTCCTATCAATTTCTGATAACCAGTAATAATTTTCAACATCTTATCAGTATCACTTTCCTTATGAGCTAAGACATAATTTTCAGGTAAAGGAGTCATAACTGGTCTACATGCAAGTAACCCATAATCATTTAACAACTCAAGACAATACTTCCTTTGATTCAAACACAGCCCAGTTTTAGTTTTCAAAACTTCAATTCACAGAAAAAACTTTAACTCATCCAAGTCTTTTATTTTAAACTTAGTTTTTAAAAACTGTTTTACTTTTTCAATTTCTTCAATATCATTACCATTAATAATCAAATCATCCACATATACTAAAAGAAACACAATAGTTTTACCATTTCTTTTAATAAAGAATGAGTGATCATTTTTTTATTGAACAAATTTTGCTTCAAACAAAGCTTTAGACAATTTATGATTCCATTGTCTAGGAGCTTGTTTAAGCCCGTACAAAGATTTTTTCAATTTGCATACCTTATTATCACCTTTAGTAGAATATCCAGGTGGAGGAAGCATATACACTTCCTCATTAAGGTCACCATAAAGAAATGCATTATTAACATCCATTTGATAAACACACCAATCATATTTAACATCAATGCTCAACAAACACCTAACAGTACCCATTCTCACAACAGGACTAAAGGTCTCCTCATAATCAATACCCTCTTTCTGACCATAACCCTGAGCAACAAGTCTAGCCTTGTATCTTTCAACCTCACCGGTAGATTTATACTTAATTTTCCAAACACATTTGCTACCTATAGGCTTTCTACCAACAGGTAATTCAGTTTCTTCCCAAGTATTATTCTCATGTGAAGCATAAATTTCCTCATTCATAGCATTAACCCATTTAGGATCTATACTGGCTTCATCATAACTACTAGGCTCAATGGTCTTATTCAAATTAGACACTAAACAACAATTTTCAGCACTTGAAACAGCATGATTAACATACTTATTCAATCCATATTTAACCTTAGTATCTGAAACAGCACTTGAAACACATAATCATTCAATCTTTCAGGAAACTTAGAAGATCTGGAAGACCTTCTATGACTAACAAACCCTTCCTAAACTTGATTTTGCAAAACATTTTGAAACCTATTATCATCAGATAAATTTGGACCAACATTTCCCTCAGAACTTGTATTATTATCTAAAGGATGCAGTGCAATCATCTCCGATGGTAGCAAACTATCAGTATGTATATCATTCATCATTTAGATTCTGACCTCTGTTTGCCACAACATCTGGTTGATGGATCCTACCATCTCTACCTACATATGTTGCTTCCTCATTCACACTATCATCATTAGGAGTAGGGACAGGAGTCTTGGGTTTTGACACATATTAAGAATCAACAAAATAAAAAAAATTTAAGTTTGAAACTTCTAAGTCTTCTTTAAAAACATCATTATGATTCATTTTATATGGAAAGATAGTTTCATAAAACTTAACATCTCTTAAATACAAAACACTTCTATTTTCAAGACTTAGAAGCTTATAAGCTTTCTTTCCTGCAACATATCCAATTAAAACACATTTTTCAGAAAACTTATCAGACCCTTTGACAATAGCAGCAAAACACAGAAACCCAAAACTTTTAAGATGAGACAAATTATGTTCCCTATTATAGCCTAGAGAAAAGGGTGACTTACCCTTTAAAACAGAGGAAGGAAGCCTGTTAATCAAATAAGTAGCAATAAGACCACATTCAGGCCAATAAACAAGAGGAATCCCCCCTGAAACATAAGACTTCTAGCAACATTTAGCAGATGTCTATGTTTTCTTTCAGCAATACCATTCTGCTGAGGTGTATATGCACAAGTAGTTTGATGAATAATACCCATGGTATTTAAAAAATCTGACATTCTATTATTCAAAAACTCTGTACCATTATCAGACCTTATCATTTTAATCTTTTTATTAAACTGAGTAAGAACCAAATTATAAAAACTTACAAACATTGAAAACACTTCATCTTTTGTTTTAAGCTTATACACCCAGACAGACCTACTATAGTCATCCACAACAGTCAAGAAATATCTAAACCCTTCCCTGCTAACCACTTTATAAGGACCCCATACATCAAGATGTATTAGTTGCCCAAAAACCAAATATTTGTTTTCACTTAAAGGAAAAGAATCCCTTGTTTGTTTTGCCTTATGGCAAACGTCACAAGGACCTTCATGATCAACATTAGTCAAATTTAAAGATTGTTTAAGCATTTTCAAAACTTGGTTAGCAGGATGTCCAAGCCTATTGTGCCAGACCTCTTTAGAAACATGACAATCAAAAAACTCACTTTGATTAACCACAGCAGACTTATCACAATCTCTATCAAACAGATACAAACCACCAAACTCACTACCAGTCCCCAGAATATTCTGCTTTTTCAAATCCTGAATATAGCATTTAGTCTCATCAAACCCAACAAGTCAACTTACTGTCTTTAATCATTTTATGCACAGATAACAGACTAACACAATATTCAAGCACAACTAACACATCAAACAAAACAACATTCTTGTTAAGTCTCAGATTACCAACATGAGTAATCTTAGCAAGGGTACCATTAGGATGGCCAACAGTTAAATTCAAATCAGATATATCAAGTAAGCCAAACATTTTATCAGTATTATTAGTCATATGCTGATTAGCCCCTGAATCTATGATCCATCCCAAATGATAAGAAACACCCTTAACATTTATCTTAGCACAAAAACTGATAGGAGTGCTTATTAAAAAACACATTGCAGTTAAAGAAGGAACAAGAATCACTACCTGCCATACTAGCATGAGCAGCAGAACAAGTTTTATCGTTTAAAAGATTCATCAATTTTCGTAACCTGCTCATTAGTGAAAGATACAATACCAGTGTTTTTAATATCACCACTCACATTAGGCATACCCTTAACCTCAGCATTATTACTTTTACCATTATTAAAACCAGTTGCAGGTTTCAAATTAGGATTCTTTTTAAAACAAGGCGGATAACCAATTAGTTCAAAACATCTTTCAATAGTATGCCCTTTTAAACCACAGTTTTTACATAACAGATTGTCATAATTTCCTCTATTATTATTGTTTCCAGACCTATTATTATTAAAGTTATTCCTATTATTACCATTAGGCCTAGAAACAAAAGAATAAATTTGTGGTTTCTCATTTTTAGCAGAAGAAGAAGGAATCCATCTATGGGATTCTTCCCTTGACACAATCAGAAAAGCATCTTTAACCTCAGGAAGGACTTCCTAGTTAGAATAGAGCTTCGATGGGTTGATAAATGTCATCAAGACCCATCGAAATTGCATAAGTTTCAACAATTTAGCATGATCAACTAACTCAATTCTAGCCTCACAAACACAATCAGGAAGTTTAGTTAAAGTATCAAATTCTCTCCACAAAGAATTCAACTTATGAAAATATTCGCATACGTGTAAACCACCTTGCTTAAAGGAATTAATCTTTTGCATCAAATTAAACACCACAGAACCATCAATTCTATCATATGTATCCTTTAAATCTTTCCAAACAGATGCAACAGAATCAAAAAACACATGACCAAGATACACATCTTGAGATAAAGAACTCAACAACCAATTCAACACAACAACATTGCATCTATCCCATTGTGCCTCTAACAAAGGACTAGCAACATAAGCAGTTCTAACACAAGTACCATCAAGAAAACCCATTTTATTTTTAATTTGCATAGCCAATTTAATAGCACTAGACCAAACCCTGTAATTCTCAACACCAGATAATTTCACAGTAACAATAGATGCACAATTAGAATCATTAGGATGAAGATGCAGAGGATTACTCTAATCCCAACTACTAATCATAATAGCCATAATGAGAAACAAGAAAAGAAGGCACACAAACCAAACAAGAAACCTAAACACTAGCCACAGCCAAGAAACCAATCACAACTTCCAATAAACCCAAAAAACCTATCCTCCTTTGACCTAGACACCAAAACTAGCCTAAACAAAACACACACCCAGATACTTCCTAAGTTAAGCTTGTAGACTGTGACTGGTCATAGCAGGTATTCATACCACTCTTGGTGGCAGATCAAGATGTTAACCAGTCTGTTTACGCCCACTATACTCAACTTAGAAATATCTAAGAGAAGAGACTTACTTACGGTGCTTTAAACGAAAACAGCAGCGGAAAAAACACCAAGAACTTAGCCCAAGAACCACAAGATTCCCAGAAATACAAAAACCCCCAAATTCGCAATTATGGTTTTTACCAGTCGTACCAAGAAACCAACAATTGATTCAAGAAATCAACAATTGGTCTCAAGAATCACAGTAATCCACCAACAATTGCTCAAATCAACCACGAGAATCAAAACCCCCAAAAAATTAGGGTTTCAAGGAAAACCTTAATTCTTCAATTGAACCTCAAGAACTTCAATTAACCAAGAACTAACCAGATCCAAGTACTACAGTATTCGAATCGATCAATTCAAATCAAGATCCCCAAATCAAACCGTAATCAGAACCTACGGCTCTGATACCATGTGAAAATGGTATCAAAACAACTAAAACACAAGGTGTAATCACCCAACCAACCACCCCTTGGTGATCAAACTTTTATTATAACAATATACACTGAAAGCTTGTCCCCAACACGGATGCAAGCATACAATACAAAAGAAAAGAGATAGTCCCTCTATAAGGTGCTATCATACAAACTCACACACTAAACCTGTAACACCCCAAACCGACAAGGGTCTGAATGTCACATTATGGAGTCATATCAGAACGTAATAATAAAATTTTGTAAGCGAAAGTCTTATAAAATAAAATACCAAGTCATATAAACGAATGACTTACAAGGGAAAATACAAAATTCAATATGTCAAAATGAAATGAAATATCAAAACAATTGCTCTTCATAACAAGTCCAAAATGATAAGGGAAACTAGGGTCGGATAACTCAAATGCTCCTACTCTCAGCCCAACAAAGCCCAGCATCCTACTTGGTACTTGCCGCAGGGAAAAGAAAATGCGGCTGAGCTTAAAAAGCCCAGTGAACAGATGTAACAAAACAAAATCTAAACAAAATCAAAATACAAAACGAAACAAAGGAGACTGATATCAAAATCGTAACGAATGAGCACAATGAGTCCATGAGTCAATGAGGAACCTGCAGAACACAATATTAACATATATCCAGAAGGAACAGAAATCAAAGAAAGCTAAAGCCAAGCAAAGCAGCGAATCACTGAACAAATCTAAGCACATATAAATAACAAAACATACAAGTATCGGAACATAATCACATAGGAGTTGATGAACAATATCATAATCCAATCAAGTAACCAAACAATGAACAAGCAAACCAACCAGCGATTCAGCTAATCATAAATATAGCAAAACAACAAATTAGATAATCAGACATATGTAAGTTAAGCTGAATTCTATAAGCATGCGGAAGCAACTGAATAAAATGCGAGCATGGCAATCACACATGTCAAATAATCAACAATTAATGAACAGAACAAATATCAAGACAAGCAGAAATACCAGCAGAAGTATAAGCATGTCAGTCACATGTATGGGTAGGAATACCGAACGAACATCATACTTAAATAAAGTAACTAAACCAGAATATAGCATGGCAACTAAACATGTCAACTAAGCAGATAACATAAGTTGAACCAATTTCCATCATTAAACGGTAGCGAACAGAAGTGTAAGCATTGCAGGTCAACAAGTCATGTAGCATTCATTACTATGCCGAACCAATATCATAAGCAATGGAAAAATACCAACCAGAGGTACAATCATGGTAGTTAAAAATAGCAAATAAGAATACTAATTGATAATCATAGCCCGCGAAATAACTGAACTAAGTATAACATGATCAACGGATAAATCAAATGATTACATACCAGCATGGCAACCAGATGAATCAAATAGTCACATAACAGCATGGTAAGCGGATAATCAGATATTAGCGTGATAACAGATGAATCAGGTAACCACATACTAACATAGTAGACAGAGAAATCATGTAATCATAATCAGCATGGTAAACAGATGGACCAAATAATCATATAATAGCATATTCAACACTTGAATCCAATAATCATATAATAGCTCGGTAAACGGGTGAAGTGGTAATCTGAAGTATAAGCTTGGCAACCAACCGAAATAGAGTGAAAGCACAGTAAATCAAATGAAATGAAGACTGAGTCCGATAGTCAAACGAATCACATAAGAATACTGAGTGATTAAGTAGTCAACTGAATGACTGAATCGGTCATAGCAAACGAATGAATCAGAATATCAGATAGTCACATAATAACCAAAATCAGAATGTTGCCACGAGCACCTAATACTAAAGGAGATACTCCAATAGCTAAATCTACCAAATCACATATCATAACCCATATCCACAAATCATATCAAACCGCCTAATCACAAGTGCATGCGAGGGAGACCTCTCAAGTACCAAATGGAGTAGCTAGCTCCCAAATGTGAGGGGTGTATTGCACACGCACCACATCACCAAACTGAACTGAGTACCTAGGATGCATCCATACGCTCCCTGCAAAACAAATCAAATATACATATGCCAGTACGAGACTGTACATACGTATTTATGATGGCCAAGTGCACACATATCATAATTATATCAAAAGGGAACGCCGGGGACTAATCACACCGCCCCAGATAGTGTCATGCCATTGGTGCATCAATGACATGGCCATGTTACCTCCATGGCTAGTTAGCTCGGGCAACCAAATAAAACAAATCATATCATATCAACTGATCATATAATGGAATACATATCAATAAGGGACCTCAAACGGATAACATATCAAACGAATAACTAATCGAATATCAAATAAGAGGATCATACCAAAACGAATCATATCAATTGGATCATATAAAATCAAAGCAAGGGGAATACGAATCGAATATCAAAATGGACAAGAGTCATGAGAGAAAAGAAGTGTCATTACTAAAATGACGGAATATCTGTACCTCAAATGTATGTGCGTAAGAGTAAGGCACACAAGCAAGCTCAACGTTCCCGCTTCACTAAATCTACATTAGGACATATCATAAATCACATACGTGTTTCATTTAGTCATCATGTTTAACTTATCTCCCATTTATACTTAGTTTCAAGTTCATAAATTTATGTCTTTTAGTATTTCGAATCTGGACCAGACTTTAGCGATTTTTATAAAATACTTAATTAGCTCGAATAAAATCAAGGAAATTCCCAGGGGTTCCCATATGAGTTAAGAGACTCTCCAAAATTGGGATTTTATTTCCGTGTCAAATGGCCTATGAAAATCATAAGTCCGCACTGCCCGTAACTTACCCGTAATCACACACACCAAAAGTATAGCCCAAACAACCACACTCACCCTACTCCACACATCAAACCAAAAATTACAGGTGTCAAACAATATATAAAAATCATAACCACCAAAGGAAAAGTTCCAGAACCTCATGGATTTAATACTAAAAATCAAATACTACATCACAAATTTAAACTCAGAAATTCAGATTCAAACACTTTAACTCCAAAATTGTAAAAATCATACTTCCAAGTATGAAAATGCTACAAGGCTTATATTTCCAGAAAGCTAATTCAAAGTACTACAATTTAGGCTCAAGAATAACTCAAAAACATGCAAGTATCATCAGATAACACCTAGATGAATCCAACCTAAATTCTGGACAGCTTAACAAGCAATCATAAACAAGCAACAAACAAGTCACCAATCATCTCTTAAGCATGCCAAACATCACAAAACTCATCATATATCATGTTTAGGGTCTAATAGCATGAATTTCACAGAGGTGTCATCAATTTAACCAATGAAGCATAATAGCAAGCATTTAACATATTATAAGTCCATAATTTCATGTAGAAGGCTAATAACAAGTCCTAAACATGTAGTAAACCTATCCATCATCCACCAAATCATATCCACAAGGCAACCATCATCAAATATCAATAAATTACAGAAATAAAAGTCTAACCATCCATCTCATACAATTTTCCATCCTATCTCACAAGATTACAAGTTTTAGTCAAGTAAACATCACCATAATCTTCACATAGAATCATAAACTTCTAAGCTATCAAATTCATCAATAAGCATGTTATCACCAATCATTGAAAGCTCATGTACTCATTCTATATGACATATAAACATGTTATGAAAGCCGTTTCCAAATTCTTATATCCTAAGTACCATTTTTAAAGCTAACATGTCCACATAAAATCATGAGTTCATAATTAGAGTTTAACATGAAAATGGTTTATAAAACTTCACAATGATTTCATAAACAAGCATACATCACCTATATAAGTCTAATAACATATTCATAACCATAATCATATAACAACATAATTTCATTTACATAAACTCATAAATCAACAAACTAACACTATTCGTAGAATATGACACACACTACACGAAACCCTTATCCAAACACACCATACACGACCCAAACCCACACGCAACCGAACCAAACACACCCAAGTCGATCCAAAACAACCCCCACTCTTAATTTTTTCGAAACCAAACAGCCCCTTATGCCCTAACTCGATTTAATTAGGTTTTCCCATGATATTCGGTTTGTTTAGGGTTTAATTAAAGACCATACAATCACATGTTTCTCATCCATTTTCTCTAGACAATTACAATTAATTATCAAACACCATTTTTAAGCTAATAATTTCATGTTATATTATTTTTATTATGATCACATGAGGCGTATGAATTAAAAGAGAAAAAGATGTGTACCAAATCGACTAGCAACGAAACTAACGAACCATAAACTGTTAAGATCAAGATGATCTTAAACCAACTAAACAATAAACCGAGTGAACAATGAAACCAAGATCAAGTATCAACAGAACCCAATCGCCAGAGAGAAAGACAGAGATGAAACTTTGTATGTGAAAAACTGGGAAACCCTAGGAGAGATATCTCCTTATATAGCCTGAGAAGTTACACTTTAACCCCTGCACAATATAAACTAACAAAACAAGACAGAAACTTAGATATTAGAGAAACTAGGCTTAATATATTTCAAATTAAGCCCTCATACTTTCATAAGATTGATATATTTCAACACTAATAAATTTATTTAAATGGCTAAAAAACAAAATATGGATATCAAATGGATACACAACAAATCAAAACCACATTGGATATGTGTGAGACGTCAAATTAGGCAGCATGTTTAGAAATACAGGCGTGAAATTTCTTCAACGAAATATGTGGTTATGTGAATTTCGTTACATTCTTGGCATCATATGCTACTTTTGGCCTATCATCATTGTCACATGCATATATAAGTTGATATGAAACAAAATAGATGAGCACGTGTCATCTCCTAACCACTTCTCCCACCTTTCAACCCATACTATTTCCCTTTAAATACCCACTTAATTACCAATTATATATAGTTTAGTCTGCTTTTTGTTATCCTTTCCTCTCAATTGTAATTCTCTCAGAATCGAATCATAGCCTTTGATGAGTGCTTATTCACTCATCATTTTGGTCAATCTGAATCGCAAAACATCTAAAACACTCATAAATGCATCAAAATATCGAAAATATCTCAAAATTGTGTTTTATATGTTTCGGATGCAAAATTATTGAAAACAAATGAAAACGAACAAAGTTTGCATAATTGGCGCTTTCAGTCCCCAACTTTCAAAAATGGCAACTTTAGTCGAGCACGAATTTCAAAGATTGATGAATAAACCACCCTGGACATTTTAAATTGGAAAATGAACATTTTTAGTCCTTTGGTAATTCTAACTTGTCAAAATTGGTCATTTTGATAAATTTTGAAAATTACAAGTTTAGTCCTTGAGTTTCAAATTTGGCAAAATGGTCCTTACATTATTTGAGATTGTCAAGTCCAACCCTTGGATTACTTTTCGAAGTTACATGAATGGTCCCTGGATTTTCGATTTGGCACTTTGGTCCCTGGAAGTTCAAAGTGGACACATTTAGTCCTATGTAAGTGAATCCTATATTAACACCCCAAGCCCAATAAAACCCAAATCCAACCGTACCAATCCAACCCATCCCTAACCCGGTCAAACCCCAACCCAAACCCGGTCAAAGTAATAATAAACCCAACACCCTCTTCTTCCCTTCTTTGTTTTCCCGCCCACAGAACCCTAGATACCCTAATTCTTTTCCTTCTCCCCAAACACTCAACCTCCCATCTCCTCTTTACCCAACTTCACCACACCCCAAAACCACCTTCATCTCTTTACCCAGTTACACCCAAATCCCAAACCCACTACTCTTTTCCTCCTCTTTCCCCATTGCCACCATGGCAATCCTTGGCTCAAAAGACCCAATGGATGGCTAAGATTGTTCTCAATGGGTACCTACTTATTGGATGGCTGAGATTAAGCTCAAGAAAGCACAAGGTGGAGCTTTGGCTTGATTTCACTCACAAAACAAGCACAAGAAGTGAAGACTTGAAGACCCTAGTATCTTAGTTGTAGTATAAATAGGATTGTAGCCAGTTATAAGGCACCCCTAGTTTTAGTTAAAATTTAGTTTTAGTTTGTCTTTAAAATTGTTTTAGTTTTCTTGTATCTTAGTTTTATTGTAATCTCTTTTAATCAATGAAAGTACCTTTTTAGTTTTTATGTTTTGTGTTTATCTTAGCTCATTGAAAATTTGTTAAGATTGTAGCTTATTACGAAAAGAAAAGTGGTAGTATCAATCAATTTCTGCAAAAGGGTGTTTGGATTTAACTCAGTCTTGGGTCAAAACAAGTTCTACCCACTTTGACTTTACAAGTCAAAGTGGTTTTGAGTCTTCAAAACAGTTTGAGTAAGATTTAAGTTGATTCAAGTCCTTTTGGGTAAGTTTTGAAAAAAAAAAAAATTGCTGTCCTGCACAAGAACAGTAGCAGTAGCTGCTGTTCATAAACT
Organism: Chrysanthemum lavandulifolium; assembly: GCA_022545495.1. Lineage (NCBI taxonomy): Eukaryota > Viridiplantae > Streptophyta > Magnoliopsida > Asterales > Asteraceae > Chrysanthemum > Chrysanthemum lavandulifolium. The sequence goes on along the minus strand of CM040242.1, from coordinate 47,189,960 downwards.
TTCTTTTGTGGCTTATTTGGTAGTGAAAATTGGTAAAAAGTGTTTTTCTCAAGTCTTGATGTTCCTAACTCATCTTGGGGTCAAATTTAGATGCATCAAAGAGTTAGCTAGCTTAGTTAAAATTAGTGTCAAAAATCGTCCATTTCATTTTTTTTTGCATCAAGATAGAAAAAATGTCAAAAGCCATGTCGATCTCAAACTTATTTTCAAACCGAAAATAGCATGTTCTTGGCCCCACTTGATTTCTCTTGAATCTCCACTATGCTAACTTTGTTTGTTGTAGCTTTTGATTGTCTTGGAAGCTCATTTTCGACTTAAAAATAAGTCAAACAGCCCCTTCATCTGTTGTTTTTTGACCCGCACATCAAGAGTCATGTGTCATTTTTGTATTTTATTTAGCTTATTGGTGGTGAATTTGAGCTTATTTAAGTGTTTTAGATATGGTTTAGTACATTTAGATTAGTTTAAGTTAAATTCTTAGTTAGCTTATTTAGTGCTTATTGTAGTCTATTATTGCTTTTGTTTCCATTTTAGTTTTAGCTTAGGATCCCCTAGTTAGTTTTTTTTAAGCCATTTGCTTTTCCCTTGTGCTTATAGCTTATTTCACTTAGACTTACTTATTTAGCTTTTTGTTTCACTCATTCTTTTATTTGTCAATAACCGCTTGCTTTTTTGCTCAAACAGGTTTGCTAAATAAGTGAAAAGGAGTGTTTTGGTGGTCTTTTGAAAAGTGTTGCATAATAAGCATGTTTTAATCGCTTATTCTCAAGTTGTTTGCCAAAAGTTTTTCAAAAAGCTTTATTTTGATCTCATTCAAGTTTTCCAAAAGAAAAAGAAAAAAAAAAAAATAGATTTTCAAAAAGGGTACCAAGGGATTCGAACCACGGTCTCTGGCTCAAGCACACAACACAACACTCAAACACCAACGCCCTGGGACTTTATCATTATACTTTGCATTATTATATATATAAGGTCACTTAGGCGGTTTAGCTTTAAGCTCTTTTGAGCTTATTTCCAGCTTATTTTCAAAAGCAACACCCACCTTTTTTATTTTTCTTAGAATCTAGCATAACTTAAAGTACTTTTCGTGAATTTTTCGATTTTTCAAAATTAGTTTAATATTTTTAATAATTTAATTAGTGTTTAATAGATTTTAATTCGTAGTAATTATTTTAAAAGTCGAAAAAATACCCGGTCTTTTTCTAAAATTATTTTTAGTCAATTAGAACGTAGGAAAATTGATTTCACACCCGTAGCCCTTAAATTGCAAAACTTTTACGTTTATGGCTCGGGTTGTTTCTGGGTTTTTACGTTTTTACGTTTTTGCACCCTAGGACTTAGTGTAACTTCGTTTTATCATTCCTTAGGCTTAGTGATAGATTATTTTTAGTTTATTAGGGTTCCCTTTCCTTAATTACCTTCCCGTTAATTAATTTGTCGAATACGTAATTCAAATCCAAATCATTAAAAACCAATTCAAGTTCAAATCACGAAACTCAACGAATCCTTCCATTCACACCTCGTTGGGACACGACCGGAAATCACTTTTCGGTATCACATTTATCACACCCGTGAGATTTGATACGTTGACCTTTTTCCTAAAGGGTTAATTATGTCGAATTTTACGGTTAATTTGATATATATTGATATTGTGTTTTTCACCACTCACTTCACAACGAATCAAATTTTGGCGCCGCTGCCGGGGAGGTGTGTTGCGACAATATCGTGAAGTTTTTGCGATTAGTGACTTGAAGAACCTTCCTCGTGAAGTTATTGTTTTTATAAAATACAAAAATACAAAAATATTTTCCTTTTCTTTGTATATATATGTAAAAGATTAAAATTACAAAAAGATTTTCCTTGTTGTTTTAAATAAATAGAAGACACAATCAATATAACATTCTCAATCGAGGTGTTATCATTATAAGTTCCCGAACTAAAGATTTAAAACTTGCCTTTGTGTCGCTCGTGTTTTGGTTTACTTTTATCGGTTTAACAAACCGTGTGAGGGTATAAGGACGGCCCGACATTAAATTGCGGTGAAAAGAGACGGGTTTTAATAAGCTTCACACGACCTACAAAGTCTCTCCGCTCCTTTGTGCGTTTTACTTATAGAAGTGATCATTTCACGTGGGATTATTGGTTTAAGTTCACCGTGTTTTGCCTCGGTCTTGTTTTAATTGAAAGTGTTGTTTTTGAAGTGCATGCGCACTCGCCGCAAGCTCGTAGACGAACAGTAACCAAGCAAACGCATCCGAGATACGCATCGTCGAACAAATCACAATGACACATAACCTAGGGAACGGACCTCAAGTCCAACAACTGGTCCACAAAATCAAGCTCCCGATCTCCGAACGATGGAGGAGCTTTGCCAACCCACGATGGATGGACGGGCGGTCCAATTGCCCGGTCAACATCGAGGCCACGGATTTTGGACTTAAGCATCACATGATTCAACAAGTCCAAAGTTTTTGCCAATTTCACGGATCACCGGGTGACGATGCCAACAAGCATCTCGACAAATTTCTCACCGTCACCCAAAGTATGAAGCAAAATGGGGTCACCGATGACGCCCTTCGCTTATACCTCTTTCCATATTCCTTGACGCTTCATGCCACCGCATGGTTTGATCGTCTTCCCAAGAACTCAATCCATAGTTTCGATGAAATGATCTCCAAATTCTTGGCGAAATACTTTCCACCGTCGATGGTGACGAAACTACGGAATGAAATCAGTAATTTTCGGCAGCATCCCGATGAGTCCTTATTTGAGGCATGGGAACGCTATAAGCTTTCGATTGATCGATGTCCGAACCACAATATGTTGCTTGTCACCCAAATAGATACATTCTATAACGGGTTAACATTGAGACATCGTGACACAATCAATGTTGCTGCCGGTGGTACCTTTATGAAAAGGCGACCCGAAGAGTGCTACGATCTCATTGAAAACATGACCGCCCACCACAATTATTGGGATTCCTCACCGAGAGGAGTGAGTCAAGGAGATCTACCACCCTTCCATCTTGAATACACGACTCTAACCAAAAGATTGAAGAAATATCCCACCGCCGTACTTAAAATGAGTCAAAATAACAACAATCAACAAGTGAATGTCGTAAACAAGAGTTGTGAAACTTGTGGTGGTCCACATCCTTATTTTGAGTGTCCACCTCCGGTGGCTTCACTCAAGAGAGCGTTTATGCCGCTCGGTTCCTACAATACGGAGGTAATTCCTACCAACCGCAAGGGGACCGAAACCTTCTCACCTATCGTTCTAACAATTTCCTTGGACCACCCGGGTTTAATCAAAATCGAACAATCAAAATGTGCAAAATAGAAATAATCGGTTCAATCAAAATCGAGTCGAATCGAATTTTCAAAATCAAAATCAAGGTTTTCAAAATCAAGGAAATTTCAATCAAAACCGATTCCAAGCTCCTCAACAAAATATGCATGCCCAACCTCCTCAAGCTTCCATTGACATTGCTAATTACATCAAAAGCAATGAAGCTAAGATGGTGTCCATGCAAAATCAAATTACCACTTTGAAGAATGATTTCACTTCCGAGCTTAGAGCTACTAGTAACAAAATTGATCAATCTCATAGCAAGATTGAAAGCATGATTGCTAGTCTCATGAGTCAAAAGAATCAAGCTTCAACTTGGTGCTCTTCCGAGTAATACCATTCCCAACCCAAAAGGTGAATTGAATGCTATTGCCACCAAGTGGTAAGTCTTATGAGGGACCCTCGATGCCTAATCCTTCTCCGGTGAGGGATGTGGAACGAGAAACCGAGGTATCAAAGGACAAGGTGCATAACTCAAGCCCACGGTACCGCACAAGTCCAACCTCCGGTGGTCTTACCTCCAATTCCGAACCCGTTGTTCGATGACCATTCCTAAGCCTTCACTTCCTTATCCTTCAAGGCTTAATGACCAAAAGCTCCGTGATAAAACTAGTCAACAAATGGAGAAGCTTATCCAAATCTTTCAAGATTTGCACTTCGAGATTAGTTTCGCGGACGCTCTTCTTCTAATGCCAAAGTTCGGTCCAACAATCAAAAATTTGTTGAATAACAAAGAAAAGATTTCCGAAATGGCTAAAACTTCTTTGAACGAAAATTGTTCGGCGGTTATCCTTAAAAAGCTTCCCGAAAAGTTAGGAGACCCCGGAAAATTTCTCATCCCATGTGATTTTCAAGGCATAGTTCAATGCTCCGCCTTGGCCGATCTTGGTGCTAGCATTAACTTGATGCCACACTCCATGTGGAAAAAGCTTTCATTACCTCCGCTTACACCTACATGTATGATCCTCGAGCTTGCGGACCGTACAAGTTCTCGTCCGCTAGGTATAGCCGAGGATGTATTTGTGAAAGTAGGCAAGTTTCATTTCCCCGCCGACTTTGTTGTTGTCGAATTTGATGCCGATCCCGAGTACCCCTCATCCTTGGGAGGTGCTTCTTAAAAACGGGTCGGGCATTGATCGACGTTGATGAAGGGAAATCACTTTGAGGGTAAACAAGGAAGCCGTTACTTTCAATCTCAATCAAGTTACGAAATACTCCCCAATTATGGAGACAATTCCGTCAACAAAATTGATGTCCTTGACATTGTGTCGGAGGAGTATTCTCAAGAAATTCTTGGATTCTCGAGTGGCAATCCCACTGGTTGATCCCATTGTTGCTCTCTCTTCCCTCCCTCACTCCGCTTTGAGGAAGTGACTTTATTTTGGAAGAGATTGAAGCATACTTGGCTAGTGATTCTGCTCCATGGGAAATTGATCACGCCCCATCGACATTGAGGAGATATTCTTCTCATCGAGAAGATGCTCAATGAAGATCCTTCATCACTCCCTCCTCAAGAACTTCATAAAGAGGAAATCAAAACGATTGAAAAATCTAATGATCCTCCCGAGGTCGAACTTAAGGACTTACCACCTCATCTCGAGTATGCATTTTGGAGGGTGACAATAAATCACCCGTCATCATTGCTAAAGACTTGAGTGAGGATGAAAATCCGCCTCATAAAGGTTTTGAAGTCACACAAGCGAGCCATCGCTTGGAACCTTCCGACATCAAGGGTATTGACCCGAGATTTTGTACACACAAAATTCTCATGGAAGATGACTTCAAACCGCGGTTCAACACCAAAGAAGGGTGAATCCTAAAATTCATGAGGTTATCAAAGCGGAAGTCATAAAACTTCTCGATGCCGGATTGATTTACCCTATCTCGGATAGTCCTTGGGTTAGCCCGCTCATTGTGTGCCCAAAAAGGTGGCATTACCGTTGTTGAAAATGATGAAAACGAGTTGATTCCTACTCGATTGGTTACGGATGGCGTGTTTGCATTGACTATCGAAAGTTAAATGAAGCCACCCGTAAAGACCACTTTCCATTACCCTTCATGGACCAAATGCTTGAGAGATTAGCGGGAAACGAATACTATTGTTTTCTCGATGGTTTCTCGGGTTACTTCCAAATACCCATTGACCCACAAGATCAAGAAAAGACCACATTCACATGTCCTTATGGAACATTTGCTTACCGACGCATGCCTTTTGGCTTGTGTAATGCTCGATGACGCTCCAAAGGTGTATGATGGCCATTTTCCATGACATGATCGAAAAGACTATGGAAGTCTTTATGGATGATTTTTCGGTCTTTGGGGATTCTTTTCAAACATGTCTCTCCCATTTGGACAAGATGCTTGAACGTTGTGAAAACACGAATCTTAGTCTAAATTGGGAGAAATGTCACTTTATGGTTAAGGAAGGAATTGTCCTTGGCCATAAGATTTCTAAGAGCGGGATTGAGGTTGACAAAGCTAAAGTCGATGTCATTTCAAAATTACCTCCTCCCACAACCGTCAAAGGAGTTAGAAGTTTCCTTGGTCATGCCGGATTTTATCGTCGTTTCATTCAAGACTTTTCAAAAATATCCCGGCCTATGACCCGACTTCTTGAAAAAGATACTCCTTTCATCTTCTCTAGTGAGTGCGTTGAAGCTTTTCAAACTCTTAAGAAGAAGCTCATGAAGCACCAATTCTAGTTGCCCCGATTGGGAATTACCATTTGAGCTTATGTGCGACGCAAGTGATTTCGCCATAGGTGCCGTTTGGGGCAACGAAAATCAAAACATTTCCACCTATACATTATGCTAGCAAAACTTTGACCAAGCTCAAGCACATTACACTACGACGGAGAAAGAATTACTAGCCGTGGTGTATGCTTTCGAGAAGTTTCGCCATACTTGATCTTGTCCAAAAGCATAGTGTATACGGATCACTCGGCTCTCAAATATCTCTTTGCTAAGCAAGATGCAAAGCCGAGATTGCTCGATGGGTTCTCCTCCTACAAGAATTTGATATCATTATCCGTGATAAAAAGGAGCGGAGAACCTAGCGGCCGATCATCTCTCTCGTCTTGAAAATCCACATCAAGGTGTGCTCGAGAAAAGGAAATAAATGAAACGTTTCCTCTCGAGACTCTTAATGTGGTATCTCATCATGAAAATTGAGTACCCCATGGTTTGCCGACTTTGCAAACTATCATGCGGGTAACTTTGTTGTGAAAGGGATGTCGTCCCAACAAAAGAACAAATTTTTCAAAGATGTTAAGCATTATTTCGGGACGACCCTACTTGTTTAAGGTTTGTGCGGATCAAGTCATCCGACGGTGTGTTCACGCCAAGAAGCCGATGAAATTCTCAAGGCTTGTCATAATGGACCCACGGGGGGACATCATGGCCCGAACTACACCGCTAAAAAGGTGTTTGATTCCGGTTTCTATTGGCCCACGATTTACAAAGATGCCCATGACCTCGTCAAATCTTGCGACTCTTGCCAACGTCATAGCAACATCTCTAAAAGAGATGAAATGCCTCAAAATGCCATTCAAGTGTGCGAGATCTTTGACGTATGGGGCATTGACTTTATGGGTCCGTTCCGCCTTCTCGAGGAACAAGTATATACCGTGGCGGTCGATTACTTGTCTAAATGGGTGGAAGCGAAAGCGCCCCACCAACGACGCCCGAGTAGTTGTGAAATTCTTGAAGTCTCTCTTTACCCGCTTCGAACTCCCGTGCCATCATTAGTGATCGCGCACGCACTTTGCAACGACCAATTCGCAAAAGTCATGCTTAAGCACGGTGTCACTCACCGCCTTTCTATCGCGTATCACCCACAAACTAGTGGGCAAGTGGAAGTTTCGAATCGTGGTTTGAAAAGAATTTTGGAGAGGACCGTAGGTGAAAACCGTGCCTCTTGGTCGGACAAACTTGAAGATGCACTTTGGGCCTTCCGCACCGCTTACAAAACACCCATCGGGTGTACTCCTTACAAGCTTGTGTATGGAAAGGCGTGTCATCTCCCGATCGAGCTCGAGCACAAAGCCTATTGGGCCTTGAAGCATGTAAATTTTGACCTTAAGTCCGCGGGTGATCACCGGAAAGTTCAACTCAATGAATTAAATGAACTCCGTGATCAAGCCTACGAGAACTCGTTGATTTACAAAGAAAAGACAAAGAAGATCCATGACTCAAAGATTAAGAACCGCGTTTTCAACGTTGGTGACCGAGTCCTTCTTTTCAATTCTAGATTGAAAATCTTCTCGGGGAAACTTAAGACCCGTTGGACCGGTCCATTCACCATTGCCAAAGTTTTTCCATATGGCACCGTCGAGTTATCTCAAACCGACGGGCCAAACTTCAAGGTGAATGGACATAGATTGAAACATTATTTTGGAGGGACATACCATCCATGGTTGTCCCGGATCTACAAACTTTCCCCATGAACCAATGAATGCGGGATCGAGTCAAGCTAGCGACTCGGGAATCAAAAACAAGAGCACACTATATGGGTTTTCACCGTATTTCGACTTCTTTCTACTTTCTACCACCCTAGTGTGGGGAGTTGCCCATTGTTGTATATAAAGTTTTCAAAAAAAAAAAAAAAAAAAAAAAAAAAAATTCAAATAATGGCCGTAGTATTTCCCTTTACGTTCTATGTTTCGCATAACACGGTACTTTGAATATTGAGGGCAATATTCATTTCTAGTGTGGGGGAATTTCACGAATTTTATCATATGTATTACCATCTTATTCCCCATTTTGGCCAAAATTTTTTTTGGAGTAAGTGTTTTGCACTTACTCGATTATGGTTATCATCCGCCATGTCTAATAAACAAAAGGATTGGCTAATCCAGAGCAAACGGCTCTTGGTAAAGATATCTCAAACCGTTGACGGCTTGCAATTTGCCCAAAATTGTATGGTGTTCATTTCACCATATCTTTAATTAGTGAAGAGTTGGCTAGCCCGCAAGTTTATGGCTTGTGGTAAAGGCGCTTGAAAACCATAATTGGTAATCGACTCACCAAAGATATTTTATCTAAGAGTTGGCTAGTCCGAAGCAAACGGCTTCGTAAAGACAAATCAAAACCGTTGAAAGTCGGTGATTTGCTCAAAATCATATGGTTATCGATGTACCATAGTTCTTACTTGAATCGAAACATTTGGCTACTCCAAGTAATGGCTTTTGGTAAAGAGATTCAAATCCATTAAGTTTTCTCAAAAGATTGCTAGGGACTAGCAATGGTTTAGTGTGGGGATTTGATGAGTGCTTATTCACTCATCATTTTGGTCAATCTGAACGCAAAACATCTAAAACACTCAAATGCATCAAAATATCGAAAATATCTCAAAATTGTGTTTTATATGTTTCGGATGCAAAATTATTGAAAACAAATGAAAACGAACAAAGTTTGCATAATTGGCGCTTCAGGTCCCCAACTTTCAAAAATGGCAACTTTAGTCCCGAGAATTTCAAAGAAAAGTCACCAAAGGACATTTTAAATGGAAAATGAACATTTTAGTCCTTTGGTAATTCTTACTTTTCAAAATTGGTCATTTTGATAAATTTTGGAAAATTACAAGTTTAGTCCTTGAGTTTCAAATTTGGCAAAATGGTCCTTACATTATTTGAGATTGTCAAGTCCAACCCTTGGATTACTTTTCGAAGTTACATGAATGGTCCCTACAATTTTCGATTTTTGACTTTGGTCCCTAAATTCAGTAAACACATTTAGTCCCTATCCTAAGTGAATCCTATATTAACACCCCAAGCCCAATAAAACCCAAATCCAACTGGTACCCAACCCAACATCCCTAACCCGGTCAAACCCTAACCCAAACCCAACCAAAACCCAACCCCCACCCTCTTCTCCTTCCCCATTTCTTTCCCCAAAAGAACCCTAGATACCCTAATTCCCTTTTCCTTCTCCCCAAACACTCAACCTCCCTTCTCCTCTTTACCCACTTCACCACACCCCAAAACCACCTTCATCTCTTTTACCCAGTTACCCCAAATCCCAAACCCACTCACTGCTTTCCTCTCTTTCCCCTCCCGCCACCATGGCAATCCAAGCTCAAAAGACCAATGGATGGCTCAGATTGTTTCTCAATGGGTACCTAACTTATTGGATGGCTTGGATTAATTCAAGAAAGCACAAGTTGAGCTTTGGCTGATTTCACTCACAAAACAAACACAAGAAGTGAAGATTGAAGACTAGTAGTTTTAGTATAAATAGGAGTTTGTAGCCAAGTTATAAGGCACCCCTAATTTTAGTTTTAAAATAGTTTTAGTTTTCTTTCAAAAGTTTTAGTTTGTAATGTATCTTAGTTTTATTAATAATGTCTTTTTAATTATTGAAATCTTTTTCTTTGTTTATGTTTTGTGTTTAAGTTAGCTCATTGAAAATTTGTTAAAAGATTGTAGTTTAATCAAGAAAAGTGGTAAAATCAATTTCTTTGCAAAAGGGTGTTTGGAGTTAACTCAGTCTTGGGTCAAAACAAGTTCTACCTACTTTGACTTTGCAAGTCAAAGTGGTTTTGAGTTTTCAAAACAGTTTCAGTAAGATTTAAATTGATTCAAGTCCTTTTGGGTAAGATTTAAAAAGGAAAAAAAATTTTTGTCTAAAATCAAGAACAAGAACGAAGAGTGATGTCATTGTTCATAAACTTTCTTTGTGGCTTATTTGGTAGTGAAAATTGGTAAAAGTGTTTTCTCAAGTCTTGATGTTCCCAACTCAATTTGGGGTCGATTAGATGCATCAAAGAGTTAGCTAGCTTAGTTAAAATGAGTGTCAAAAACCTGTCCATTTCATTTTTTTTGCATCAGCATAGAAAAAAATGTCAAAAGCCATGCTGATCTCAGCTTATTTTCAAACTGAAAATAGCATGTTCTTGGCCCCCACTTGATTTCTCTTGAATCTCCACTATGCTAACTTTGTTTGTTGTAGCTTTTGATTGTCTTGGAAGCTCAGTTTCCAGCTTAAAAATAAGTCAAACAGCCCCCTTCATCTATTTGTTTTTGCGTGCACGCACATCAAGACCATGTGTCATTTTTGTCTTTTTATTTAGCTTATTGGTGAAGTGAGCTTATTTAAGTGTTTTAGATATTTAGTAGTACATTTAGATTAGTTTAAGTTAAATTCTTAGTTAGCTTATTTAGTGCTTAATTGTAGTCTATTATTGCTTTTGTTTCCATTTAGTTTTAGCTTAGGATTCCCTAGTTAGTTTTTATTTGCCAACTGCTTTTCCCTTTGCTTTTGCTTATCTACTTAGCTTATTCTTATTAGTCATTTTATTTGCTTATTTCATCTTTTGTCAAACCGCTTATTGCTTAATTTTTGCTTATTTGTGCAAAAAAGTGAAAAGGAGTGTTTTGGTGGTAGTTGAAGTGTTGAAAAGTGTGGGAATAAGCATGTTTTAACCGCTTATTGATCAAGTTGTTTCAAAAAGTTTTCACAAAATCTTTGGTTTTGATTCACTTCAAGTTTCCAAAAGAAAAAAGAAAAAAAAAAATAGATTTTCAAAAAAGGGTACCAAGGGATTCGAACCACGGTCTCCCGCCTCAAGCACACACACAACACTAACACCACCAACCGCCGCCTGGGACTTTATCATTATACTTTGCATTATTATATATATAAGGTCACTTAGGCGGTTTGTAGCTTTAAGCTCTTTTGAGCTTATTTCGACTTATTTTCAAAAGCAAACCCACGTTTTTTATTTTTCTTAGAATCTAGCATAACTTAAAGTACTTTTTGTGAATTTTTCGATTTTTCAAAATTAGTTTAATATTTTTAATCATTTAATTAGTGTTTAATAGTTTTTAATTTGTAGTAATTATTTTAAAAGTCGAAAAAATACCGGTCTTTTTCTAAAATTATTTTTAGTCAATTAGAACGAGGAAAATTGATTTCACACCGTAGCCCTTAAATTGCAAAACTTTTACGCTTATGGCTCGGGTTGTTTCTCGCTTTTTACGTTTTACGTTTTAGCACCCTAGGACTTAGTGTAGCTTCGTTTTATCATTCCTTAGGCTTAGTGATAGTTTATTTTTAGTTTATTAGGGTTCCTTGCCTTAATTACCTTCCGTTAATTAATTTGTAGAATACGTAATTCAAATCAAACAAATCATTAAAACCAATTCAAGTTCAAATCACGAAACTCAACGAATCCTTCCATTCACACCTCGTTGGGACACGACCGGAAATCACTTTTCCGGTATCACTTTATCACACCCGTGAGATTTGATACGTTGACCTTTTTCCTAAAGGGTTAATTTGTCGAATTTTACGGTTAATTTGATATATATTGATATTGTGTTTTTTCACCACTCACTTCACCACGAATCAACAATTTTGAGTAACTTATCATTTCATAAGAACTTGAGAATTGCGGTTCAAAAAAGTGTCAATATTCTAATCTAAAGCAGATTAATCTCATATTTGTAGTTTTAGTAAAAAAGGCGTATTAGGAACTATAAGAAAACAGGTCTGGTTCACATACATACTTTAAAAATAACTAAAAATCTTACTGTAAGTATCAATATGGGCAATAACTTCACCACGATCATCAAAATGGGTAAGAATTGGGCCCAATACATCAAGATGGGTTTGAACTTGACCCATTCATTCACACGGGTAAGAATCTGATCCAGTAATCAAAATGGGCTAAGAAAAGCAAGTTCAGTAACCATTAAGCATACTTACTGCGAACATCCCACAATGCAGTGGCAATCAAATCAGAATGCTCAGGTTCTCAACACAGCTGATCTACACTATTTGTATGCCTCTTTAGCCCAAGATCTTTATGTAAGATTGCATGTTTACATTGAAACCCGTAGGTAATATGTTTTATTGATACGATATATATATAGAGGCAATACATAATGAAACTCGATAGACCCAACCCCACATACCGGGGGCTTGACATCATCTATCATCTCGCAGCTCGAGCGAAATGCGAAAGCTCGAATCAAGTAGTAAACTAAGAAAGCAAAATAAAAATAAAAAATAACCAAAATAAAACGGGATAACCCAAAGTATCCCCTATTCTAATTTTTTATTTTTTATTTTTATTATTATTTTTTTTTAACCTAACATCACAATCGCAGACCTCTATGATGAGTATCTTCAAAATTCCTTCCTTTGTTTAATATGTATGCACGATCTCCAAGAAGATGAATAATATGCTAATGTCTCACCACAATTGCCACATCGTTGATAGTAATGTCGGCTGGGAAATTAATGCGACAATAAATATGTTGAGGTTTAGTAATTTGTGAGGGATTGAGAAACAAGAAACAATAGACGGTCGACAACACAACGGTCGACAAACGAGGACAACGCCGACAACTCTAGGTCGACAAACAATTCAAACAGTCGACAAACTTGATAAACGAACTAAAAAAAATTGAAACAGTCGACACCTTGGTCGACAAACTTGATAAACGAAAATAAAATAAAAGGTCGACAACACGAAGATCGACAAACAGAAACACGGTCGACAACTCGAGGTCGACAAACGAGAAACAATTAAAGAAAAAACTGATCAAAGATAAACCAATACTTTGACTATATAACAAACTTTGACTATATACTAATACTTTGACCATTTAATGAGTCGAATGTATTGAGGACAGGTGGTAACAAACTGATACTTTGAGGACAATGGGTTTATTTTATTCGATCATTGTATATACTAATACTTTGAGGACAAGTGGTAACAAACCGATCGAATGTTCAGTGATTGGTCGAATAAAAAAAAAACTGATCGAATGTTTTAAGGCTGTTAACGATTGGTTTTAATAATCGTAAGGGTTTAGGGAATCGTGAAACAAGGAAGATCGACAACACACTTGGTCGACAAACAATCAAACACACCTCGACAACACACAAGGTAGAGAAACAATAATACCAAACGAATAAAAAAATTGCGGAAGCAAAGAGTGGATCGGTTAGGATTGATACCATGTAAGATTGCATGTTTACATTGAAACCCGTAGGTAATATGTTTTATTGATACGATATATATATAGAGGCAATACATAATGAAACCCTGATAGACCCAACCCCACATACCGGGCTTGGGCTGTATTATCATCTAATACTTTAACCTTGCTTTGTAACAAACAACACCATATATCATACAACAGTATATCAAATTGAGTAACGGGGTGTTTGGCAATGTATTTTGACAGTGAATATGGGGTACAAAATAATCAGAATCCGACTATTAGATGTAAAAAACGTGCTGCAGAATATAGTGTTTGAATGTGTAATTGTGTTTCTAATGCTTGAAGTCGTGATGATCAGATTTCTGTTGTTTTTAAGTATTTTGCAGATTCTAATCATTAAGGATTTACATGTAATAATAACCCACAACTAATCAGATAAACAGATAAACTGAATCAGTTTTGCTGAAGTTAGTCCTAAATGGGTGCTTGGGATAGCTAATTAAAACTGCTTCTCTACTATCGCTTCTTAATATAAGCTGATTGAATAAGTGGTGTCAACCTGCTTATTTAAAACAACTTATCTCATTCACAATTCAGATCGATAGCAATCCCTGAAAACTGTTTATCTATGGATCAAAATGAATATGCAATTTTAGTAAGCAATCCTAAAGGCCACTAAAATCGATTATCCAAAATTTAAGCCATATTTTACTTCCTATTAACATTCGATAGTGAATTACCTTGATAATATTAACCTTATATTAACCACATCTTTCGTACAAAACATAAAGCGTTTTCAAAGTTGGGGCACCACTCTTATGTCTTGTCATTATGTTTTAGTATATTCAGTAACTAAATAATGAACAAAAACCAAAAGTTAGACTAATTAACCCCCAAAAATTTCAACTCATATGCAAATTCTCATAATTTACCATATAATATTACTGACAACGGATAAAACTATAGAAACCATACAACATTTAATGTTTATGGGGTGTTTGAATTACGGATGTTTGAATCAGCTCATTTTACCCGCTTACTCTCTTATTCGAATTTTGTATAAGCTTATAAGCTCACCTTTTTCAGTTATGAAAAAGCTTATCAAATTTATCCTATGTACTTATTCAAGTACAAAAGCTCAACTTAATAACATTATAAACCAAAAAAAGTGAGGTCGTAAGCTTTTCCAAATACAAATCAGCTTGTAAGCCGGTAAAATAAGCTAATCCAAACACCCCCTTAATCATCTAGTATTTGGTTAAACACTCCATCTAAAAATAACAGCAATACTACTCTAAATTCTCTAATAAATCGATGAGCCCTAAATCATAAGTTTGGAAATGGGCCACAAGCCCAAACCCCATTAGCTGAAAAAATAGTAGTCAAGGTTGAGATCAATATAGGCACGAATTTCTTGATAACAAACGAACCAATTATATTTCAATTTTTATCTAAATTAATAAAATCATTTTTCACCTTTTTTAAAAACAACATATCTTACAACGGTGAATTTTCAAAATATAAAAAATACACATGACGAGATTAAATTATCTTTTCTATGATATGCACTTTATATATTTTCGACAAACATTTTTTTCAAAATTCCGTCTAAAAAATCATATATGATTTTACGAATCATATATGATTTTCAAAAATCATGTATGATTCGATTTTATGAATCATATATGATTTTTACGAATCATATATGATTCTCAAAATCATATATGATTCGTAAAAATCGAATCATATATGATTTTACGAATCATATATGATTCTCAAAATCATATATGATTCAGAAAATCGAATCATATATGATTTTCACAAATCATATATGATTTTGTTGACCAAATTTTGAAAAAAAATGGTTAAAATATATAGTAGTGCATATCTATGAAAGATAATTTAATTTCGTCACACAGATAATTTTTATCACGTAACGATTAACGGTTTGCGATATATTTAATTTTTAAAAAGGGTGAAAGTTTATCATAATAAAAACGAATTGGTATTATTGGCTCATCGGACCCACAGAATTTGAGATCTATATCAACTTTGTCAGGAACATGGAATGATGGAATTGCCAAAAAGAAGTACATATATAACAAGATAACTTTGCCAGAACAAAAAGTCAGGGACTGATTCACGAGATAGGAAAACAAGAACGATTGTTAGTTAGCAGCTGGACATAAGGTTTTGTTTTAAAACTTACTAGACACACATCTTAGAGATGATCGAGAAGGGTAACAAAAAATAGTCAGATGAATACAACAGTTAGTTCACGTACATTTCACTCAGATACTTGTACACGCTGGATAACCTGAATACAAAATGAATATGTTTAGTAGAAATAGATATGCAAACCACCTTAATATATATAAGATGTGTGCAACAAGTCTATTATCATTAAAACTATTCCCTGTGACTCCCTTGATTGATTCTTTTTAGCAAATGCCAAATGGAGAGGCTTCAAAATTTATACTTTGTTGAATACCATCAATGTCTCATTGGGCAAAAATTTTCGTTTAAGATGTTTATGATCACTTAAACACATATATGACTTGTTTAGTACACCGTAGTTGTTTGTGATTATATGAATTAAACATGCACATGGCCGGGTGAAGCTAGGATGTATGGTTAAGAGTGACCTTAACATCATAGTTATATAGCATCCTAAAATATTGTATGAGATTGGAGATACCAATGAGCGCATCTTATCTACTGCCTTAAGTGCTCCAGCCGCTCGCTATAATAGCTTGCTTCTCGAGCAGGGATTTGAGATACTTCAACGTATGCCTCAAGTTCAAACTCCATTGGCAGAAACGTCTTTGTGAATCTGGAAAAATGAGAATGTTTGCGGAATAGATTGTGGATTTCATCCCAAGTACATCTAGTTTGTCAAAATAGTTAATGATTGATTGAAGTTCCTGAAAAAATATTTGCATTGTATTCAAAATGAACTTCAGTCTAAAGTTGGTCGTCGAACCAAAGTTTTTTCACGATCATATGTCGTAAGCAACATTTGTGCATGTTACGTGCAAGACATTTATCCATGTATGAAAGGTTCGCATAAGTTGTATTGTTATCATTTTCAATGCTCTCTTAAACATTTGTGCATGTTACGTGCAAGACATTTATTTGAGTTAACATTTTGTTAGCCCCCAGTATCGGATGCCTACGTGTCCGGGGCTTGACCACTTTTTAGCACAGCAAGTTTCGGATATGCACTCTTGTCCGCGGTTTGAACATTTTTTTTAGCTCGAACATTTTGATAGCTATCAGTTTCATATGGCATTCGTGGTCGCAGCTTGAACAATTTTATTTTAGAAGTCTTACGCATATGAATGAGTAAAAAACTAAACAAATTGCTTAGTCCTCCAATGTCACATGTATAAGCTGCTTTAAGATTTGCTTACCAACCTATATATGGATTTGCATTGTCAAAATAGGAAAATTGTTATCTCATCTTATCTGTTAGTTAGACGTCAAATAAAATTATTTGAACACCTTTTTGGTTATATATATCACATCATATACTCTTTACAAAATGAATGATTAATATGAGGTATTTATTAGATGATAGATACTTTGCCCAAGCTCGATCGATTTGTTCCATTGGCGCATAACTGAAGTTAGTGTCTCAGTTACAAAAGATATATGTCATATTCATCTTAAATCAAAATTTTGAGACTGTGAATGGTATTATGGCTGAGCACCGAAGGTTCAAAACCGAACCGGACCGACGAAACCGACCGAACCGACAAAAACCGAACCGGACCGACAGCCCGTCGGTTCGGTTTCGATTCGAGTCCCATGCTTCGGTTTCGGTCGGTTCGGTTCGGTCCGGTTCGGCCCAAAACCGACAAAAACATGCCAAAATACACATAGACCGACAAAACCGAACCGAACCGACGAAAAACCGAACCGAACCGACAACATTCGGTTCGGTTTCGGTTCGTGTTTTTAACGGTTTTCGGTCCTCGGTTTTGTCGGGTCGGTTCGGTTCGGGTCGGTTTATGACCGACGCTCAGCCCTAAATGGTATTATAAAGTGGTTTCTTTTTCTCTTCATATGAATATAATATGCAAGTACATGTCAGCACTAAAAACTGCATGCAGTTAGGTGTCTCTTTTCCAAATATGAATAGAAAAGCAAGTTTACTAAAAACTGCAACTTTTATCATCAAAGTATGCCATCCAACCATCTCCACAGGTGGATCTTATCACGAATCCATCAGATGCTTTATTGATAATGTCGGGACTCATCAAGCTATAAATTAACTTAGTGGTGGGCGGATCTACACACAAGGGTGGGTATGCACGTTCTTGGCGTAGTGTAAACGAAAAAAACATTTCTTAATTTTCTAGTAGTTTTCTTAGCTGTGCAAAACAAGTGAAAAAACAGAGTGCACACCTTATTTTCTTTTGATGAAGATGAAGGAGAAGATATTACAAGTGAAAAAAAAGAGGATGAAATGATTCGTGAGTGAGAAGATATTACTTCGTAATATGTGAAATTAATGTCTTGTAATATCCACTCTACTCTAAGGCTAAACATAACAAGAACAGGTTCACGACGTCACATCGCTTTTTCTCTCCGACGATCCGACGACGACCTTCTTGCACATGGTGATTTTTTTTTTTTTTTTAACAAACTGTAACATTTTTGGCATTTATGTGGCTTTGATACTCGGTTGAGAAGCCAACCTAGTTCACCCCAACCTTGCCCTCAACCTTGCTCAACCGATCACCCCACAATAGGGCAACCTTGCTCAACCGACCACTCAACCGAGTGGGTTGACCCTCCATTGTGTTTAGCCTAACCCAAGTTCTCGCCTCCCTATGTCACATTATGTCCCACCACCACTACCACATAAATTCAACTATATTTAATTGGGTCTATTTGGTTTTAAAATTCTATAAATACTCCATCCGTCCCAAATTTATTGTCCTCTTTTGATTTTTTAAAGTCTATCTTTATCAACTTAAATATTTAATATTTTTGTTTGTGTTATACAATACTTGATGAAAATAATATCAATGATAAATACATTTTAAAACCAATCCATTCATATATTTTACAACAACAATTATATAACACAAATGAAAATATTTAAGATTATAATTGAAAAAATAAGACTTCAAAAAGTCAAAAGAGGACACTTATTTTAGGACGGAGTTAGTACAATTTTAGGTACTTTGATGACATGTTATTTTCATTTTGCAATTTTATATCATGGTTTATAAGTTTTGGTTTTATACTGTATCATATTATATAAGATTTGTAGCATCATGCATGGTATACTTCCCAACTTTAATATGATTTATATTAAAAAAATAATAAAAAAAATAAGTTTTGTTAGCATCGAATGTCATGAAATCTAATATGATAGGTCATGTTGTGAACTATTGTGAGTAAACAAAATAATAAATCTTATATTTTTTTACTTCGAAGTGGATCTATTTTCATTTATCAATTTTTTATTGGTCAACATGATGTTTCGTGTTCATTTAAATATTAAAGCATCTTAATCATTCTTTTTAATAGATTTGTCAACAGCAATCTATATTCTATAACGACCACGTCAATAAACGCTTACAAATATTTGGCCATTGCCCTTGTAAAATCATCTAGTGCAGTAACTCTCACGTAAATCATCTAATGCACTAACCCTTTTCCCTTACATGCAAGAGCTAAGCCGACTCAAGTGAACCTAGAAAAGGATCTACATTACTCCGAGTTATTCACTAGGTTATTTATGTCACTTAGTCATTAGACTAAAATACAAGATACACTCATGTGTATATAAACCATATATCCGCTAAACTCTAATGACCCGGTTTAAAAAAAAAAAAAAAAAAAAAAAAAAAAATCTTACAGAAAACTAAATTTTTATAAGTATTTTTTATTAAGAAATAGCATCGTTAACAAGTGCATATCCTATTACAAAATCCTAGATCCGCCATTGGTGGTAGGGGGTGGTGGTGGTCGTGTGGTGGTAGAGGATGATGGTGGTGGTCATTTGGTGGTAGAGGGTGGTGGTGTAGAGAAAGAGTAAACTACAAAAAATGACCCTGTAGTAGGCGAGGGTAAAATAATTATTTCACAGGCCTTTGACTTTGACTAACGTAGCCAAAAAAGGACATTTTTCACATTTAAGTTTTGTTCAAGGGCATAGTTTGCAAAATAATGTGCAAACGTTAGATACACAGCTCACACAATTTTTTTTCAAAAGTATTTTTCACAAAAATGACAAACTTTAAGTACACAATTTTCAGTTTACCTATAAAAAACATTTATCATTCCGAACCTTAAAACTCAAATGGATTCCTTTCTTAGTGTAACTTTGTATTAGACTAAAACGGAGTGGAGACAATTCCTCCGTGAGTGAGTGACTCACGGTCGTGAGTTTCAAAACGTATGCCAAACTCACGTGTGACTTAGGCCAAATATTGCGTCTGTATGGTGAGTTACTCATCATATTGAGAGAAGTGAAAAAGTGAGATTTTATTAATTAAATATTTGGTTTGTGAGTATATGCGAGTTATTTAGTGAGGTATAATTTTATAAAGATGAGTGGGAGTGACCAAAACGGATGTATGGTGAGTGAGAGTGACTGGAAATAAAAGAAGAGAGAAAGCTGATGAGGTGGCGCTGAGATGACGGTGAGTGACTCACCACCAGTGATTTGCACACTCCATAATGTTATTGGGACACTCATATGTACAAACAGTTGAAGCACAATATTAATATTGTACAAGTATTTAATGCACAAATAGAGTGTCTCAATCATTTTTGAAAAAAATTGATACCTACACGATATCCTTTGATACATGCACCACAATTTGTGCATTACAATTTGTATCATATAATACTGTAATGCACAAATTATAATACATGCATCAAAAGATGTGATTTAAGTATCACATTTTTAAAAAAAATGTGCCAATCAATTCTCCTACTTTCAGCCTTAGACTAGTCGGCAAGGCTAAGGTGAGTGCCAAGGTGAGTGTCTACTCACTCGTGAGTGCCATGCCAACCCAAAGTAGTCACACGTGAGTCACTCAACCCAATGCAAATTAAGGTGAGTGATTCACCTTGTTGATGAACGTGCCCAATCTTCCATTTAATTATCCGACCGTTTGGTTTGTAAAAAAAAAAAAAAAAAAAAAAAAAAAAATCTCCACTACCCCATTTTTCCTATATAAATACCCACTAAATTTATTTTACAAAACTAACTTTAAACTCTTTATAAACAAATCTCCTCATATGTCTCATTCCTTTAATTTTCAAATGAATTCCGAAACGTTTATATTCACCGACTCTGAAGAAGAACAAGAAATTGAAAGTCGGAATTTGACTTTTATTGCAAAAGCGGTGTCGTTTATTAGAAATAGCCGAAAACCAAATCGGCCGGCAATAAAACGGATTAATTTCATGTTTTATTGTAATATTTTTAATTTCTCAAGTATATGTAATGGTTTTAGTTTATGAATAAAAGTTTTTCTATTTCGTGCGGTTACGTTTTAATTTCGTACGTTCGCGTTTTTATTTTCATTAGACTACATGGCAAGAGATAGGTGAACCCAAGGTGAATGCCAAGTGAATGTGTTGGTCACCCGTGAGTTCCATGCACTCACCTTGCAATCACGCGCGAGGCACTTAGTTCAAAGCAAATTAAGTGAAGTATTCACCTAGTTGATAATCGTGCTAACCGAATTCATCCCAATTTATTAAAAGAAAAGTGTGAGTTAAGGTGAGTGAAAGTGAGTCTCTTGTCCGCGTAAAGGTGAGTGTAAGTGAGTGGAAGAGAGAGGAGAAGAAGTTGAGGCGATGTGGCGAGGTGAAGGTGAGTGATAGTGCACCTTGCCTTCCAAATTTAGTTACGCTTATATATTTTGTAAAAATAAAAATAAAAAATTAAGGTGAATATAAGTGAGTGCCTTGTCCACAGAAAGGTGAGTGTAAGTGAGTGGAAGAGAGAGGAGAGAGAAAGTTGATGTGGCACTGATGTGTAAGATGAGTGTGTACATACCATGCCATCCAGCCTTAGAGAATACTTTTAGGAGAACATACCACGTGGTCATTTTCTACTGTAATATTATTATTCGTGTGACATTTTTATACACGTCTCACAAATTCAAAAATTGAACTAATAATAAATCCCATAGTCCTACAAAGTAATTGAAATGAAAGTAATGGAAACGAATGTTGAAACCGAGTTATAAAGACCAAGACAAATACTACGGTTGGTATTTTTATTTTAACTGTGAATTTATTAGAAAATAGCAAGTTGCTAGAAAAAAATTACAAGCAAAGAGTACAAAGATTTTTCATCCAAGTAAAATCCAATTTAGTTTAGAATTACAACTATTAGAACACCAATTAAAAGAAATTTGAACCAAGTTATTAAAAAGGGCAAATCACCTAGAAATGTAGTTAACTTGCCACTTTTTCCCATCAGATGTAATATTTTTTTTTTCTCATTCTCACAATAAACTTCTATCGTTAAGACTTTGTGTGTGCTGCTACTAAAAAACACCGCATCGTTAGTCCTTTATGCTAACGATCGCTAATAAATAACTTAAAATTTGGTTATCTTACGCTAAACTTCGTCGCTGGTCCTTTATAGTAACAATATTTAAAAATAACTTAAAATTTGGTTTCTTCGCTTTCGTCCGCTTTTTCACGTTTGACGCTTACGTTTTGCGCTGCTCGTTTTACACGCCGTCCGTTTTCACGTTTATATCCGTTTTACGTTTCATTCGTTTTCACGCCGTCCGCCTTTACACGCTTTGGTCCATTTAACACGCCAGAAGTTTTTCACGTTTTCATCCGTTTTACGTTTACATCCGTTTTGCGCACGCCGACTATTTTTGCACGATTTCGTATGTTTTACACAATTTTTCTGTTTTACACATTTCGTCCGTTTTCGTTTTCCTCCGTTTTTACACGTTTTCATCCGTCTCTGCAAGTTTTCGTCTGTTTTTTTTCACGATTTCATCCATTTTTACACAAAATGTGCAAACACGAACGAAAACATGAAGCAACGGATGAAAACGTGAAACAACGGATGAAAACGTAAAACAACGGACGAAAACGTGAAACAACGAACGAAAACGTGCAAAAACGGATGAAAACTTGTAGAAACGGATGAAAACGTGAATAACGAACGAAAACGTGTTAAAATGGACGAAACGTTTTAAAACATACGAAAATGTGTAAAAACATACGAAAACTCGCGAAATGGGCGAAACACGCAAAAGCAGATGAAAACGTAAAACAGATGAAACGTGAAAAAGCGAGATTTAAACCATGTTAAACGGATGAAACGTAAAAGCAGATGAAAACGTGAAAAACAGACGAACCCGTGTTAAACGGACGAAACCGTGTTAAAGCGGATGAAAACAAGTAAAACGATCGAAAACATGCAAAATGGACGAAATGTGTAAAATGGATGAAAACGTAAAAGCGGATGAAAACATGACAAAGCGAATGAAACGGGGAAAACAAAAGAAAATGAAAAAAGATTTAAACCGTAAAACGAATGAAAACGTAAAACGGATAAAAACGTGAAAAAACTGACGAAATCGTGTTAAACGAATCTAAAATGTGTAAAACGCATTTAAAACGTGAAAACCGGACGGAAACGTAAGAAACCAAATTTTAAGTTATTTTTAACGATTGTTACTATAAAGGACCAACGACGCAAGTTTAGCGTAAGATAACCAAATTTTAAGTTATTTATTAACTGATTCGTTAGCATAAAGGACTAACGATGCAGTTTTTTGGTAACGGTACACAAAGTACTAACGATACAAGTTTATTGACAGAATGAGAAAAAAAAAAGAATGCTACATACAATGGGAAAAAGTGGCAAGTTAACTACATTTCTAGGTGATTTGCCCTATTAAAAAGAAGCCCCTTACGCGTATTTGTAGCACCAAAAAGCAATTAATTCCTTAAGCGCCAAATTAACCACCACTTCACATAACAAACACAAAAAATGTGAGGTTCGCCCCTAGATAGATTTGTAGGAATAAAAGCATTCATCTTTAATGCTTAGTGAGTATACCGGTAGTATAATAGATTCTAGAACTTGTTTTGTGATGCATTCCGAGATCGCTAGTAAGACTACATTCGTGTAGTTAAAATTAACTAAATAATAAGAGGCATACTCATATTTAGTACACGATACCCCTAATAAACCCCTATAAACCTATGAACTCACTAGCTTTTTGCTGACGTTTTAAGCATATTTTTCTTAGATGCTTAGCTTTACAGAATTGGTATGCATGGAGTCTACATCGTGATCATGACATCATCGCATGGATTTTATGTATTTAAAACTTTATCTCGTTGTACTGTACTGGATTGTGTTTTCTTTTCTTTTGGGACACCTTCTGTTTAAACTCATGTTGTCAACTAATTTAAATTTTTGTATTAACGAGATCTTTTAAAATGACTCATGTATGTCATTCTCTATTACTGTGTGATCGTTTTCCATGAATTCACACCCCCCCCCCTCGGGTTACCTTTCTACATCGATAATCTGGGGGTGTTTCATTATCAAAGCCATTTCCCCATTGATAAAGTGCACATTCACAATTCGTCAATTGGCATACGACACCATTCCTGACGCCCATGATAAATATTGGCAAATGGGTGAAGCAAATGCTCATTTTTCTCTTGATAATTTTTGTTAGGCTGTTATGAAATTTTTGGAGCAGAGTCTTTGCGAAAACCTACTATCAATGATGTTCAAAATCTATACACGTTTCATGAAGAAAACCACGGGTTTTCGGGAATGTTAGGAAGCCTTGATTGTACAGATTTAGATATTATCTTGTTAACGAGATATATCCGGAATGGGTGACACTTGTTAAGTCGATTTCAAATTTGGTTGACAATGACCACAAGTGAATACGGTATAAGTGAATGCAAGAAACGACAATGAAAGATGTGGAACGAGCGTTTGGTGTTCTAAATAAAACTTTGGTTATCTAAGTCAATCCCACATGACCAATGCGTCCGGAAAGAATAACTAATACGATGTATACATGCATCATATTGCATAATATGATTAATAAAAAGACAATATCTCCCAATTAGTATCCGAAAGAAGAACATCAATCGGACAAACTCGTGCGACCCCATGAACAAGTGCTACACGTACTCTGACAAATCAAATCGTCACAAGCGTATCAAAACCTTCGTGCCGATTTGGTAGTACACCTTTTTCGTGAAGTTTAATTTAAGTTTTTTTTTTTTTTTTTTTTTTTTTTTTAATGTAACGCTTTTAATTATGAATAAAAGTTTAATTTAGTTTCACCACGTAATTAAATTTGTTAAAAAAATGGGTTGAAAGGTGAGGGAGTGATGACTATCGAGGTGAAATGTGAGAATAAATGAAGGCATGTGAATGATGATGTAAAACTGAAGTGGAAGGTGATCACCACTTCTAGTCTGTTAAGATATATGATTGGGTCGGTAATACGAGTTAGAGGTCTTTATTTTGTATTTTCTTTTACCTTTTTCTCTTGTTAGAGCATGAATAATGGTAACGCCATAACGGCATTGAAGACCCATTAACGGCGTTGAAGCTGTTATTACCTTTGGAGACACGGCGTTATTTGCTCAAAATGGTGGAGACGTTATACGGGCAACGCCCGTTATTTGCTTAAAATGGTATTGTTGTGGGTGTTTTTTGGGGATGTTAAGGTGAAATGTTATTGATGTTATTGGGATGTCATTGTTGTGAGTGTTTTTGGGGATGCAGGTGAAATGTTAAAGTTCGATGTGGCGGCGTGACGCGGTGTTATGAAATAACCCAAGTTATCATTGGGAATGCTCTTAAAGTTATAACTTTATCACCATCTATATGTATACTACTTTATAATCGATTTGGCTTCTAAAATTGTAGCGCTTAAAAATCGACTTTTTACTTGCTTATTATGGAAAGAATTAATAAAATTAAGATAACGAGCCCAATCATCGAAATGACGTGCACAATTCTCTAACTAAAAATAACAAAAGGAGAAATTTCTAACAAACTAAAATAAAGAGCCTCTAATAATGGGTTGACGTATCAATTCCTAACATAATTAATCATCTTTATTTTAAATTTAAATATCTTTAATCCGCTTACCTTTTTACGATCTAATTTCACCATATTTTTAAAATTTTGTCTTTCTTTAATTCAACATCCAGTTTCGATATATTTTTATGAGTTTTCTTAAGAATCGGGAAAAATGGAAATGAAAGAGAGAACTTACTTGAATTAGACGTAAAACGAAAAAACATTTGTTCGCCATAAAATACCATCGTAAGACCCTTCTAGTTTACTCATAACACGCTCAAACAAATGCAACTCACGTACACACACAAAAATTTAAATTCTATCATGGAGCTGATTAATTTTTCCCATGTAACTTTGTTTCACATGTGTACTACAAAGTTTGTTTTCTTTCCCATTTTCCAAAATGTTGATTACCAAATGTGAATCGCTACAAACTTTAACAGATCTTTTTGCGTATTGCTTTTGATTTCCTATGTTAAGTCAAGTGGGCAATATTATTGGTTGGATTCATTCTAACATCATCATCTTTTATATATCTCTCTAATAAACGACAATTGCAAAAGGACGCTTGTCGCTCTATTAGATGATCTATTTTACACATATGTTACAACGCTTATTTTTCTTTGCTAAGAACGTTACGTACGGTTGATGCCTTGAGATGGTGTCATGGATAAAATGGTGTTACTTCAGTATTTTTTGCTTATGGCATCAAAACATCCATCTCTGTTATAAAAGTTGTGTTATAGATTAAAAGTGATGCCAAAGTACACACACAACCGAAAAAAAAGGTTGCCATGGCGTGAGTTGTTGATTACCAGCCGAAAGACGACGAGCCGAGCCTAGGTATGGTGTTTGTGCCATCGTTGTGAGCTGGTGGGATGACGCCACTTTACCCGCCATTGTACTCTAGGCTCTAAATATCTTTGCCATCCATCGCAACTATTCGCGTGAACTGCCCGTCAAACCGTGGCGTCTATTTGTTTCAAATCTATAGGACTATGAGATTTTATAACTCGGTTTCAACATTCGTTTCCATTCCTTTGATATCATCATTCATTTCAATTACTCTGTAGGACTATGGGATTTATTATTAGTTCAAATTTTGAATTTGTGAGAACAACATAAAGAGTAGAAAACGACCACGTGGTTATGTTCTTCTAAAAGTATTTTCTAATACCAAGTTACATTAAAAAGGAATCCATTTGAGTTTTAAGATATGTGCATCAATGTTTTAGATTGACGAAATATTTGTAGTTCAGAATGCTTTTTTTTTTTTTTTTTTTTTTTTTTTTTAGCAGAGTGTTTCTAACTATATACCGTTTATATCACTTCCACAATACAAACTTTTTGTAACGAGTGACTATCGAAGCTACAACTTTTTTGTAAACAGTGACTATCAAAGCTACGATTAAAAAGAGTTGTTTATGGGTTGGTGATTGTGGTTTTGTTTGCTGGGTGATGAGGTTTGTTTTGGTTGGTATTTATCTTATAATGGTTCGCTTATGGTGCGAATGGGGTGTTTGTTAAAGGATTATTTAGACTGTTCACTTATTGATTGTTAAAATTATTCAAGAAATGTTATATTCGATAAAAGATTTTCAATATCAACGTTAACCGGTGCACATGTCACATTCTGATAATAATATGTCAAAGATAATAATGATTTTGTGCTCTACATGAGCTTAGTAACCAGTTGATACTTGATAGTGTCAGACCACATAGTGTCATGACCAAATTTACAAAGTTTTCACGTGTTATGTAAGTAAAGTGTAAATCATTTTTATTGCACTTTCTTTCAGGCTAGCTCTGGGCAGGGCGCATACACACGAACCCATTTTGAGTCGGATCCGAGCTCCGGTAGACAACTGTTGATACAAAAGTTGGACGTTCCTTGTTTGGGGCTCCGGCTCTCGTACCAATTGAGTCTTGATTCTTGAGACCTGCGCACTAAGTAACAGAAAACACCGTTAGGCTTATCGTGGGATTGTCTCCCACGATTATCCTCCGGCGTGAGAGTAAGTAATCGGGTTTAGGGTTAAAGGAGAGTTAGGGTTTAGATCGTACCTTTAATGAAGGATAGGGTTCCTTTTATATACACACGGAATCCTTGTTGGTCCCGTGTTCCCCAACCTTCGGCGTATCCCGCCTAAGTCGGTTGGCAAAGGATTATCTCCATAATTAGGAGGTATCCGATATCCTATTCCATAAATAACTTTGGGCTTGGGCCTTCGTGGGCCCAAGCATTTATCGCCTTAGCCCAGTTCGTGTTGGGCTCGTTAGTATCGGACTTTAGTTGGGTTCGTGACCCGAATGTAGACTATACGTCATCATGTCCCCCCAGTCTAGTATGCGCAGTGACTAGCTGCGGATGCTAGACTAATAACTGCAGCCAATTAATAACTGCGAAGCGTAACAAAGAAGCCAAAAAAGGCCCCCGTGTGGAAAGATAACACGTGGTATCTAAACCTAATATGTAAAATAGATGCCTCGTAAATCGGGGGAAAGCAACTGTACCGCCGTCCCATCAATGTATCTGATCCACACATTGAAGGTAGTGGGATCCACGTGTCATTCATCGCGTGGATGAGAAAACTTAGATAACCTTTGTCCTTCATTTCACTGTGATTATCACAGTAAAAAACTCAATCCGCCATTGTTAACCAACCTTCAATTTGCAACCCAGAAAATTGCTATTCAGAAGGTAACCGCGACTGCGCTTATAAAAACAATACAATGGTCAAACAGTTATCTGATTTCACCTTCGATATAACTGAAGACGAACTTCAAGAGTTCGCTTCGGATTATTAAATTCCGTCGCGATGCATCCGGAAGTTCGGTTGCGCGGGCATCGATGCGGATTTTCCGATGGGAAAATAGGGTATATCTGGCGTTTTTGAATTCGCGAATCAACGTGCCAATATCTTTATTCCCGAGCGGCGTGTTAAACTACTACCGTGCGCATATATCCCGGTACCACCGCATAGGTGCGGCAAAATTACAACTCGAGGTTAATTGCCGATTCGCGGCAATTAACCCGACTATCCACCTATTCCGTGCGTTCTACCACACAACGTGGTCGCGCGGGTGGGTATCATTCGCGAAACGCTACCGTTGGCGCCTTCGATGTTATCTGAGTAAAAGCGGACGCCTCGTAAATTGAGAGAAACTTTTTCGGGTAGACGGCGTGTGCTTCCCATCGCGCTCGATTTCTACACTCGGGGACATCGCCGAGGATGCGCCCCTCACGGATCGTATAATGCGGAAGGCGGATACAATCAATGCCAACCGTATTCCCATCAGTGTCTATCCAGAAGAATTTTTGGTACACATGGGCATAAGCCGTAATTATTTTGGTAGACCTGATGAGGTGCCAATCTTCGTGGGCGCGGATGGCCAGGGTGGGTGCTCATCCTTTACGCAACCCTTGTGCTTTATTAGTGTGAGCCATTCCGATCATTTTCATTATTTTGTAACCTGTTGTGTTGTGTGTTTGCTGTTGCGCAGAGATGGACCTATTCCAAGTCGTGCAGCTAGCGAAGCCGCTTTAAGTTAATGTAGGGACCCGTCCGCTGAAAGAGGGAGAGGAGCCCATACTTGATGCCACCGCAGGGCGTACCCTGGAAATGAATCTGGGAGAAACAGGAACCAGCTCCTCTGTTGCAATGGAAGCGACGCCGCTGCAAAGCGTACCGAGCCCCAGAGGGCAATCTCCATTAGCGCAGCCATCACCAGTAGTAGTGGCGCAACATATGGAAGAAGAGGAAGAAGAGGAGGATCCCGGGTTGAAATGTAAGAGATCACTAGGAGAGGATGGCGCAAGTTCATCGAGGAAGAAGCGCCCTGTTATCCTAACAGTGGAATCATCATCAAACGATGTTGCGTCACCTCCCCCCTCGGTTGATGCATCTGGTCCACAATAAGTAATACCATCAAAGTTGTTGTTACGCCGCTCCTTGTTTATGTGAAACATTTATTAATTTGCTTTCTTGTGTACAGGTTTGAACAGTCTGCGGAGTCGCCCCCAGAGATGGTCCTGTACTCTCTGCCTTTTCTGAGCCGCATAGCCAAAATTCTGAGTCATTGGCGGCTGGGGATGCGCCAATGGAGCAGCTTATGGAGGATTTGGTGCAAGCGGCTGCGCATCAAGCTTCAATAGTAGAGAAGCTAAAGGCTAAGGTTTCGGGAAGGCGGTCAAGGCGCAAAAGGATCGAGAAAATTGCGTCATTGGAGGCGCTTGGTTGGCTAGTGCCAAGGCCAAGTAGAGGCCTAAGTTCAGATGCGCCAAAAGCTTGCGGAAGATAAAATGGCGATGGACCAAATAGGCCAAGAGCGTCTTTGAGGCATCGGTATAAGTCTTTGTATCTTTGGGTGAAGTATCCGGAGGCGGTAAGGAAAACTTGGTCTCGCAGTTGGAAGACTTTGGTGCTCTTGTGAGCAATGCTTTGGAGTACAGAAATGAAAGCTAGCAAGCTTAGCTTGGAGTCTGACGAGGAGTTATATCCCAACTCTTGTCTACTATAGTGAGCGAGATGGCTCATAGGCCATGGTCTTCGTCTTCTTGCACTTAGTACCTTGGAGTTACAAGTGGTGGATGCTTTCGGTGGGGTGGTTCGGTGCGCCTTGGAGCATGGTAAAGTAGAAGGCGTGGAGAAGCTTCATGAGGCGGATCTTTTGAAGGTGCTTGCTGAAAAGGTACCTGGATACAACGCTAATGCGTATGATGATCTGGTTGCAGCAATGGAGAAGATGAAGGTATTAGAGCTGCCTTTAATTGCTGAATTAGAGCGCGACCAAGATTATCCTATAGGGGTAATAATGGAGGGGCTAACATTGGCTAGGCATCGTTCTGAAGATGCAGAGGCGCAACATGATTATTTTTTGAAACCCAATGAGTCCCAGCTGCAGGTACCTGTGTTTGTGCGCCCTCATAATATCTTGAATCCGTTTGCGTTGGAGAAGGAAATTCCATTGAAACAAGTCTTGGAAGCTCATGCTACAAGGCTCGCCAAGAAGGAAGGTATTAAGGGCAAGGCCATTTTGTGCGGCGTTGGTGCAGCTCACCTCCCCCGGTCTGACGGGGTGCCGGTCAGTGTTGGCACGGTATCTCGTCAAGACTCTGATTTGTTGAGGAAGCTAAGCGAGGTTAAGGGTGCAACAAACCGCGTGGGTAGTTCTTCTCTTGAGCGTTGTAATAGTTGGTAGGTTGTAACTTGTAAAGTAAACATCCTTTTGTAAGCACGCATGGTACTTAATGGAACATTATTTTTGTTGGATGGTGTTGCGACTTATAATTTTTGTACTTAGTTACTTGTCTTTCCATAAAAAACGTGTGTATTATCTAAGAAGCAAACTTTTGTATAAGCGCAGAAGTTCATAATCATGTATGAGATTCATGGTATACTTAAGAAATAATCTCTAAGTACTTTTTTTTATCATAGTCGTGTATGTTGTGATATGCAGCGTACTGTAAGTATCATATCAAGGAATCAAGTGTCTTGGTTCCGAAGTTGTTAAACGTGCATCATATGCGTTGTTGCGCACCCGTCGTGGGATGCGTACAGAACTTATTCCAACGTCTTGAGAACAAGGTGTTTAACAAGGATACATGATCCAATGTTGATGGGTTTGCAACCCTCTTACTCAACGAGTTGTTTAGTAGGTTAACTCATCCTTTTACCATCGTGGGTTTATTAAGTGCATGCACGCCATGTAGGCAAAAGATCAAAAGTGTTAAGACATAAAGTATATAGAAATAACAAATTGAAATGTGTCGTGGAGTTAGCTAGAAACCGCGACGTTTTATTAATACTTGCAAGTTGTTATGAAAGAAAATAAATAAGAGATATGCCTAAGTAAAACAAAAAGTAAATACACGGATATTTATTGGGCACTTCACTAAAGTGCAGGAGTGTCGTCTTGTTGGGCCGTAGCCATTCCTATAGGTAACACCTCTTAAGGTTGCAGATGTTCCATGTGCGTGGTAGTTCGCGACCATCCATGTCTCGTAGCTTGTACGCGCCTGTTCCTAATGCTTCGGTAACCTCATAGGGTCCTTCCCACTTTGGTCCAAGTTTGCCTGTGTCTTCTGCATGGCTCGCATCATTGGCGCGGTGAACGAAATCACACAGTGCGAATGAAACACTTCGTACTTTAGCATCATAGTATCCCTTCATCTTTGACTTTGATCTTGCTTCGCGTATAGCTGCGCGTTCGCGCCTTTCTTCCAGCAGGTCTAAGTCGATGCGCCGCTCGTCGTCATTGGTAGCCACATTGATTTCAGCAGTGCGAATAGTTGGCATCCCAATTTCGGCTGGTATGACGGCCTCAGTCCCATAGACTAGAGAAAAGGGAGTGTCCCCTGTGCTGTTTTTGATTGAAGTGCGGTGCGCCCACAGAACATGCGATAGTTCTTCCACCCACCTTCCTTTGTGCTTGTCCAGGCGTGCCTTAATTCCTTCACCCAGGCTCCGATTTGCCCGTTCTACTAAGCCGTTGGTTTGTGGGTGTTTAACTGATGCGAAGTGCTGTGTGATTTTTAACTTCTCGCACCAGTCCTTGAAAGGGTTGTCGCATAATTGTTTCCCGTTGTCCGAGATGATTTCCCAGGTAGACCAAGCGGCATACAATATTTTCCCGGACAAAGCGTTTCACGGTTGCTAGTGATTGTTACCACCGCCTTTGCTTCGATCCACTTGGTGAAGTAGTCTATGGCGACTACGAGGAATTTTAATCCTCTTGTTTGTGAGGGAAAGGACTGCGATGTCGATACCCCACTTGTAGAATGGCCATGGTGTCGAATTGGTGTTAGCTCTGTTGTGGTTGGCGTGGAGCGGGTGCGTGTACTTGGCGATCGTTGCACTTTCTTATTAAGTCCCGCGCATCGCGGTGCATGGTGGGCCAATAGTATCGACCTTAAGCGCGTGCCACCACGGACCGTGGTCTGAATGCATCTTGCATGAACCTTCGTGGATTTCCAGCATACATAATTTGCTTGTAGGGGCCAACACAGTGGAGCCATGGTTGCGAGGAAGAAGCGTCGATATAGTATGTTGTCCCGGTTCAAACCTCTCGTCGTGCGCTACCGTATCCTTCAGCTTCTTACGCTCTTGGGGTAATACTCCTTGCTTATGAATTCGCTATCGGTGTCATCCACGTGGGGCCGTCTTCCTCTATTATTGTGGATATTTCCATCTACGAGATGGATTTGTTTTTAACGTTTCCACGGCACTTGTTTTGACGGTGTGCAAAGCTTGTCGATGCGATCTTGCTTAGTGCATCGCCCTTCGATTTTCCCTCTAGGAACACTCGCTTGATATTAAACTGTCAAAGCCTTGGATTAGTGCCTTGGTCTTGTCGAGATCATGAATCATGTTTTCCTCTTTGGCCACGTACTCGCCCAACACGTGGTTGGCTACTAGCAGGGAATCTACATTCGCTTCCGTGTTACGTACACCCATTCGAGTCGCTATCGAGTCCGTGATTAGGGCTTCATACCGCCTCATTGTTTGTTCTTTGTGAATTCAAACGCGATGCGTGGGTGAATTCCATTCCTTCCGGATTTGTGAGGATGAGGCTGCTCTCGACCCATCAACGCATGAAGATCCATCCGTAAACAAGATCCATGGATCTTGTAGTTCATTCTTGCGTGGTGCGGTGCATCATCGATGCACCGCTTTTCGATGATGAAATCGGCTAGTATCGCCCTTTTCTTGCGGTTCGTGGTGCGTAGGAGATGTTGTGCTCACTTAGCAACACGCTCCACTTCGTAGTCGCCCGATCGTCGGGTTTGGAGATGATTTGCTTGATCGGTTGGTGCAGTGATTCTCGCTATCGGGTGCGCTTGGAAGTACTGCGGACGTTTGGCGGCGAATACTAATGCCGTGACCAACTTTTCCATTGCGCTATAATTCATCTATGTCTTCTTGGCGCTTTGCTTACAAAATAGGCGGTGTTGGCACCGAGTCCCCGTCCGTCGAGAGTATCGCGCCGTTGGCGCCTCCTTGTGTCGCTGATAAGTAGATAATCAGTTCTTCCCATGGTCGGGGTGCGACTAGCGTGGGAAGCTCTGCCAAGTGTTGTTTGAGCGTGTAAAGGCTTCTTCTGCCTCCGCAGTCCAGCGGAAATCTCCTTCTTTATACACTTCTTGAGTGTTTTGAAGAGGGTAATGACTTGTCTCACGACTTAGACAAAAATGCTTAGGCCGACCAACTTTCCATTGAGAGATTGGACTTCCTTCAATGCGCGCGTGAAGGAAGTTCGATGACGGCCTTGGTTTTTTCTAGGCATGGTTTAATGCCATCAGGTTCTATCAGGTATCCAAGAAACATGCCTTCTGTAGCGCCAAAAGTGCATTTTTTAGGATTGAGCTTCATGTTGATCTCTTTAAGGGTCCTAAACGTTTCCTCAATGTCGCGCATCAGTCCCTCTTCAATATGGCTTTTTATGACTAAGTCGTCGACATAAACCTCTAGGTTGCGGCCCACCTGTTTGGCAAATGCATTATCTACTAACCGCTGGTAGGTGGCGCCTGCGTTCTTCAAGCCAAAAGACATTTTGGTATAGCAGTAGACGCCTTGGCTTGTATGAAAGGCCGTTTTTTCCTCATCTTCCTTAGCCATCTGGATTTGGTGATATCCCTTATATGCGTCTAAAAAACATTTGAGTGGATATCCGCATAGGGACTCGACTTTCCAATCTATCTCCGGTAGTGGGTAGCAGTCTTGTGGGCATGCCTTGTTGAGATCCATGAAGTCCACGCACATCCGCAAGCTACCGTCGCTTTTCTTTACCATTACTGGGTTGGAAAGCCAGTCATGGTAGTAGACTTCTCGCATGATTCCTGCCTCCATAAGCTTGTGTACGCCAGATAGCTTGCGCGCTGCTGGAGCTTGGCGCGCTTCTTACGGCGGATCGGTGCGTATCCTTGCCGGATTCGCGGCTTGTGTTCTGTGATTGAGCGTGGTACCCGGTCATGTGCTTTGGTTCCCATGCAAAGATATCCAGGTTCTTTTGCAAGAGTGCACACAATGCTTTACCGTTGTCTGACAGTGATCCTCCTATCGATACTTCCTGTTCAGGGTAATCGGGATGAATTGCGACCTTCAGGTTTGGAACTTTGGTCGCGCGCTGTTCTGTAATGGGTGCGGTTTCGCATGTGACCGCATTACATTCTTTAGGTGGTATAGCAGCGTTGTAGAGGGTAACAATACCTCCTTTCCACCGGGAATTTAAGCATCCCGTGTCTTTGTAGATGGTCATGGGCGCATGGTCGATATCCCTAGTCGTCCGATAATGCCATTGTATGGCGAGGGGATTGATCACCATAAAATTCATCCGGTGTTGTGTAGTGGTTGTTATTACCCACTCGACTAGTAGTCGTAATTGCCCCATAGGCCATATCTTTTCTCTGTGAAGCCGGTCGGTATTGTCGTGATCGGGCTCAACTGATCTGCGTAGATTCCGCGATCGCTTGAAGCGATGTTCGTACATTATATCATAGACGCCCACCATCAACATACATGCGGTGGATGTCGTGACCCCCGCGTTAATTTCGATGATGGCGGCTCTACCACTGCGTTGTGCGTAGTTAAGGTAGGGAAAGTGATTGCACTGCCGTGGGAAAACTTCGCCGACCTTACGCACGGTTACTCATTGCCATGACTGTATCATGTAAATGGTGTCAGCCTTATCTTTGGGTCCCTCCTTCTTATTCCCAGTCTTCTGTCTATCTTTCCATTCTTTGATGTTCTTGACCAAATGGTCCAGTCTTCCTCCTTGACTAGTTTGTCGATGAGCTGGCGCAGTTGGACACATTCATTAGTAGTGTGGCCCTTCTGTCCGTGATAGTCGCAGTACCCACTTCCTACGCGCCGATCCTCTGGGGTGCGCATTGGTGGAGGTCTTGGGAAATTCGCGCCTACATTGCAGTATCTCCTTTGAGTCTTTGTCGTGAGGTATACTTGTCGTTGTCCCGCTTTGCTCCCAGGCCGCGATAACTCCCGGTACGGTTACTACTCCGGTCGGTGGATTGTCTCCCGTGTTGTTCCGTGACCGGTAGTTCGAGTAGCTTTTCTTGCTATCCGCCGCGGCGGCCTCTCCTTGGACGAAGGACCGTGTGCGTTTCATGAGTTCATCAAAGGATTGGGGAATCTTGTCATTCAACCTTTTGATGAGTTCTGGGTTATTGATCCCATTCATGAACCCTGAGATTTTTAGCACTTCGGGACATGCTTTAACTTGTATGCATTCGTCTTTGAAGCGCTCCATATAAGCGCTTGTAGATTCCCCTTGGCGCTGTTTGACCCTGGCGAGTTCAACGGGGTTCTTAGCACACTTCTTCCGTTGAGTAAAGTTTAGGCGGGCGCCTTTCTCAACTCTTCAAAACCATTGATGCTTCTGCGTGGAAGCTTCTTCGAACCGGCCCGCGCATTTCCTACTAGTGTAGAATTGAACATGTGGCACCATACTGTGTGGCCGGTTTTTAATTGTGGCGGTGATTCAAAATTTTAGGTGATCATCGGGATCACTGTTCCGTCATAGGTTTTACGTTGGCGGGCATGCGCCTCCTTTTGTTCTCGAGAAATCACCGATGCGCCGGTGAACGCATCCACTTTTCGAGCGACCACGGGAGGATATATCTTCATCCTCCCGGTTACGATATTTGTTTACGGACTTCCGGTGTCGGTTTCGCTATCCTCGTTGTCCGAGGAATTACCAGAGGACAAACTTTCCCTTTTTCGACGTTTGCGCCGACTGTCCTCAGAATCTGCACTTGAAGAACTTTCACTTGGGAGTGTTGTCGCCATGCATCTGAACTCTGCGGCTACCAAGCCTGGCGTGGACATTGGTACGCCGTTCATCTTCCTCGCTTCCTTCCAGATGCTGCGAGTTAGATGTCTCATCATCCTCAACTCTCCTCCCAATTCTGTTAAACACTGGGGGTCGGCGGCTATCCCTTCCGCGCTTCTCCTTCTGACGGCGCGGTGGGGACATTTCGTATTCTGAGTCGAAATTGAGTCGAGCATGCAGGCTTCGACTCGACCTCTTTTTTGCTTCCTCTTGCATGAGGGCTGCCAAGCTTTCGTAATTTTGAGATACGAAATCTCCCGATGCGAGTTCCGGTGCAACTCCTTCCAGAGTGAGGGTGTCTGCTTCTACTATCGGGCCCTTGTTTCTGTCAGGTGCATCTGGTGCCTTCGAGAGGTCAGTTTCTAATACTGATTGAAGGGGAGTAGCAAAAACGGTGCGCAACGGATCTCCCGCCACAGTGGTGGTGGTAGTTGCACAGGTTGTCCCCAGCGTTGTTCCACCGTAGGGAAGACCGTGTCAGGGCTAACCTCGATTTTTAGCGACCTTTGGTTGTCCCAGAGTTCGCTGAAGGCGATCCGATGTGCGACTTTTTTCCGTAAGGTCTGTTTGCGATCGCCGATTTCCGTGTTTCGCCATTCTAGTTCTTAGTTCTTAGTGATTGGTCCCACGGATGGCGCCACTTGTTGATACAAAAGTTGGACGCCTTGTTTGGGGCTCGGCTCGTACTCAATTGAGTCTTGATTCTTGAGACCGCGCACTAAGTAATGAGAAAACACCGTTAGGCTTATCGTGGGATTGTCTCCACGATTATCCTCCGGCGTGAGAGTAAGTAATCGGTTTTAGGGTTAAAGGAGAGTTAGGGTTTAGATCGCACTTTAATGAGAGATAGGGTTCCTTTATATACACACGGAATCCTTGTTGGTTCCGTGTTCCCCAACCCGCCCGCCTAAGTCGGTTGGCAAAGGATTATCTCCATAATTAGGAGGTATCCGATATCCTATTCCATAAATAACTTTGGGCTTGGGCTTTCGTGGGCCCAAACATTTATCGCCTTAGCCCAGTTCGTGCTGGGCTCGTTAGTATCGGACTTTAGTTGGTAAACGGGAGCAAAGCAAAGGAAAGAGAGGTGAGTGACGCCAAAGGGAATTCCAACACGAAAGCTACTTACGTATCTAAAGGTTGATCCTGAAGTAATAACATGTGATGATCGAGTTTGGGACTCCATTAGAGAAACTCCATTAACAAAAATAAAAATAAAAAATAAAATATAAAAAAACTATACTGTGAGGATGAATGAGAGTTCAAATGCGTGGCATTAGATTTTATAAATTTTTGAACATTTACTTTCTTCAATTCTGACTTTGACACAAAAGAAAATGTTTTTAAATTTTGTTGTGTGATTGTATACTCCGACATGTTTATTGCTAGCTGCTGTGATATCCAAAGGTTTTTTTTTGCCCTTAAAGTCTATAAGAGATCAGTCATAACTCAAAAAGATGTAGAAAACTTGATATTCATTTGTGCTCGAAGATAATATGTGTTTTTATATTTTTGTTGGTTATAACGTAGTTTACTATAAACTAGCGGGTTAATCCGCGCATTGCCGCGGGAGTGCGTTGGCCTCTATTATTTTATGTACGGGAGTCTTTGTCATATTTTTTTTTTATTAAGGACTAAATTTGCAAAAGAATGATAACGGGGACTAATAGCAGGATTTATAGCTAACGCGAGGACCTTTTGTAAATTTCTTAGCTACAGACACGCACTATTTCAAACTAGTAGTGGTATTTTCGGTTTTAGTCCCCAGAAACAATCGGTTTGTTGCAATTTTAGTCCTTAAGGACTAACGTGAAAATTAAACTTAACCATAGAGGTTGCTTTTTCTCAATATTTTAATGAAAATCCCTCAAGTTATTTTTGTTGCAACGTTAAGTCACGATCGTTAGGTAACTACCGTAATGACTAACTTTGTAATGAATCAAAAGCTTCAGGGGCTAAATTGCAAATTGGCTCGTACTGTAGCTACAGTGCCCCCAGATGCTTTTTAGTATATATAATAATATCGGACTTAAATTGGCACCACCGTAATACGCGAGAACCTAATTACTCGTTAATTTACAAAACACAATATTTATGATCTTATATCTTTCGATCTCAAATTTTTAAATTCAAATGAAATCTAAATCAAAACCCAATTTTGAACCCGGCTACATATTGTTTAGAGTAAAATATAATGTTCGTCCTTAAACTTGTACACACGCATCACGTTTAACCGAACCTTGCCTTTTTCATCGTTGGGAGTCCAAAACATGGTTTTTATAGTCTAAATTAGTCCCGTTACCAATTTTCCGTTAGTTAACGTCTGTTATTTTCCCCATATGCCTTGCACATGAGGGCAAAATGGTCATTTCATTGTTTTGGTTAATTATTTTGGTGGTAAGATTTGTACAACCTTAGGGACTAACGGTGTATTTAATCAATAAAATTATACCATCACTACCACCACTCTCCTTTTATCTCTTTTTTCTGCTTCTCTCTCTAAAATTAACACTATCACTATTCTCAAATCTCATAAATTCATTCACAAAAAAACATAATCTCAATCAAACACCATCACCATTCTCTCTCTAAAATTAACATAATCACCATTTTCAAATCATGTAAAATACAGTAAAATTGATGAGTTGAATACAGTAAAACCCAAAACAAAATGATCAACAACTACTACATGAAAGCAAAATTGATGAGTTAAGCATGACGGTCCATCAAAGCTCTAGATTTTGTTGAAAGCAACAATGTCACACCGCACATATTCGCTGATGGGCTCAAGAAGAAGACGATCCTCGATAAGATCATCCACCAAACAAGATCATCCACAATTGTCAACATGATTGTCATTTTCTTGATTCAGAACTAAACTGGAACAAGTTTTGCCGCAAAAAAGGGCAAATGTCACAACTCATTGGTCACAAAAAACTTATCGTTATACACATAACATGATTCTTTCTTAAAAAAGACAAGCTTAAAATTGGGTAAATTTTGATTTATACTTTATTTCAAAAAAATTGTATACTTGCATAACTAAGAGGAAGTGGTTTGGTCATCTTGAGCGCAATCAAGTACATAAAAACAAATTAAGTTTGCTTTCTAATTGGACCATTTTTGTAATATAATTTTTGCCATCTAATTAAGCACATTATGTGTTTATAAAATAATTGAAAAAATTGTGGGGTGGACAATGGCTCGTGTCAAAAGACACTCGGGGTCAGGGTGTTCCCGCCAATCTACACCTTTTGTGGAATAGACTACACAATTTGACCCGATAATGATTTGGCAAGTACCTAACCTGCTCATTTTGCCACCCATCTTTTTTTAGAAGGGAGACAACTTGAGCCTTTATATTTTGAACTCACATTGCAAAAAAGATGATTTACACGCAAGTTTAGTTAGGCATTTAAATTAAAGAAAGTAGGATTAAAAGAAGAAACCATACATGCACCCCACAACAGCCCTTCAATTTCAACAGTGCGTACAGCCTCTTCCAACTTCTTTATGTCTGTCTCATCATCCTATGGCTTTACATCCATAAGAACCGATGATTCACCATTCTCTCTATAAAATTAACTCCAAATAATTGTAAATTTTTGGGTCTTTAATTTAATCTACATGATTTGAAAATGGTGATGATGTTAATTTTAGAGAGAGAATGGTGATGGTGTTTGATTGAGATTATGATTTTTTTGTGGAGGAGTTTATGAGATTTGAGAATAGTGATAATGTTAATTTTGCAGAAAAGGTAAATTTGTAGAGAGGTATGAAAAAGAGATAAAGGGAGGGTGGCGGTTGT
Source organism: Chrysanthemum lavandulifolium (assembly GCA_022545495.1). Taxonomy (NCBI): domain Eukaryota; kingdom Viridiplantae; phylum Streptophyta; class Magnoliopsida; order Asterales; family Asteraceae; genus Chrysanthemum; species Chrysanthemum lavandulifolium. Next base: position 47,149,928 of record CM040242.1, on the reverse strand, counting down.
GATGGTATAATTTTATTGATTAAATACACCGTTAGTCTCTAAGGTTGTACCAGTCTTACCACCAAAATAATTAACTAAAACAATAAAATGACCATTTTGCTCTCATGTGCAAGGCACATGGGGGAAATATTAGAAGTTGACTAACGAAAAATTGGTCAAGGGACTAATTTAGACTATAAAAATCATGTTTTGGACTCCCAACGATGAAAAAAGCAAGGTTTTGTTAAACGTGATGCGTGTGTACAAATTTAGGGACGAACGGTGTATTTTACTCTATTGTTTATCATTCTCTTAAAACTGTTTATTTTCTTTACCAAAAAGTAACCAACATATTGCTAATAGTTTTAGAAAGAAATACCAAACAACCCTTACCGGTTACTAAAGCTTAAACATTTATCTTGAGCTTAAACATTTATCTTTTTTTTTGAAAGGTGAATTTTTATTAAGTCTTCGTGTCGCGGTTCGACAATGGAGGTCTACACTACGTTGTTCAAACCGGTCCGCTAGAAAGCTCCTCAAGCGAAATGCTATTTCAAATACCCGATGGGGAAAACCCCTATTAATCCGCCAGAAGGCACGACAATTAATAGGGTAAACCTCGCTTTTCCAAGATTCAACCTAGGGTTACCATGCCCAAACCCTTCATTAAAGTAAGAATTTATCTTGCCTTTGATTTTCATTGGTAAAGTAAGAATTAATGTGTGTCATGTCACATTTTTTATGTCTTGTAAGCATTAATCATTTAAATATCTAAATTTATAATTGAGATAAAGTTTTGTTTCGTTTCTTTACAAAAAAGTAACCAACATATTACTAGTTTTAGCAAGAAATCCCAAACAACCCTTACAAGTTAACTAGCAGGGTATCTGCGCAATGCGACGGCATGTACCCTATAATTAAATTTTATGGCGACAGGTACACTCGGCCTTATTGCTGATGTTTTAAATGTCTGTGAGAGAGACATAAAATGGTTTGTGTGTATTTATATAGTAGATGTGGTTATATGTTTTTAATAATCATTACTGATAATAATGATTTTTAGCGGTTACACATTTTTAATAATCGGTTGTAAATGATTTGAAAACTGTATTTAATTTAGTGAAAACGTCTGTATTTAATTTTGAATAATGGGATGTATTGAATTTTAAGTCTTCCTCTTATAGTCTGTGTGCATGCTTATTTTTTTAAGAATTCCGTTTTATAGGAATGACCTAAATACATTATAATGTACTATTTAAAATAGAGCTTAAACCTTTATTTTGCCTTTGATTTTCATTGGTAAAGTAAAAATTAATGTGTGTCATATCACATCCTTTATGTCTTGTAAGCATTAGTCATTTAAATATCTAAATTTTTGATTGAGAAGAAGTTTCCTTTACGAAAAAGTAACCAACATATTACTAGTTTTAGCAAGAAATCTCAAACAGCACTTACCAGTTAATAGAGATTAGACATTTATCTTGCCTTTGGTTTTCATTGGTAAAGCAAAAATTCATGTGTCAATCACTTTAGACATTTATAGAGCTTAGACATTTATCTTGTCTTTATGTCTTGTAAGTATCAATCACTTTTAAACATGGACGGACCCACATGTATGTCAGGTGTGGCACGGGCTACACCTTATTTTAGGTTATGAAGTGCAAAAAAATTTCAAAAACTACCGTTTTTGTGGTATGTGTAACCCCCTAAATTTTATTTGCTACTTTCATTTCTTACGGTGTAATTTTAGTTAGTTCAACATTTTTTTCACAAGAACACTCTTTAAAAATCCCTATGAATCCCCGCTTTTAAATATCTAAATTTATGATTGAGAAGAAGTTTTATTTCTTTTCTTTACGAAAAAGTAACCAACATATTACTAGTTTTAGCAACAGTAAGAGCTTAAACCTTAGAACTTTGATATATAGGCCTAAAACTTGGACTTAAAAGTGGACACAAAACATTTGCTAAAATCGACTACCGTGTGAAGCGAGGGCCGCTTTATTTTACAACTCGTCGTGATCTTTGCAAGTTTGCTTTTAGGCCCACTTTTGCGCCAAATTTAAGCGCAGTATCATTTCTCTCAACCTTATCTTGCCTTTGATTTTCAATGATAAAATAAAAATTGATGTGTGTCATGTCAAATTAAGCATTAGTCATTTCAATATCTAAATTTATGATTGAGAATAAGTTTTGTTTCCTTTTGATTAAACAACATGCAATTGGTAAGCAAGAACTATGGGCCCATTGGGTAACTCATTTACTAGCAAACTATTTCCTCTTTCAATTCATTTTCAACAATATGACTTGTTAAAGCCACCACATATAGGGTAGCAAAGTAGCAACTACAAGTGTGTTTGTTCTTGTTTTGAAAGTGACAGCAATCTATACTACATAATACGGAGTAATGTATTTAGAACTTTTTTAGAAAAGAAAGTTTTAAAAATGTAAGCCTACATATTTTACTATAATTAGTAATTCATATAATTAAATTATACACTATAATAATTGTATTATAATGTACACTAATGACACATTATATTTTAGCAGTGTTCTAAATCATAGGACCCTTTGTTGTTATTCAAACCATAGTTGTTAGGATCCTGATTTTGATTTTAGGATCTTACGAATTTACGATTCTATAAAAGAAAAACGATCGGATCCTACGTATGATCTTAATAAGCTTAAGATCGTATAGGATCCTGATGTTAACCATAAGATCTTAAGATCTTCTCCGATCCGATTTTACTTTTCTCGAATCTTAAACTAAAAAACTACAAATTTATAGTTTATGTTTATATAAAATTTAAAATACAACATACGATTTTTCCTAAACATTTTATATTCATAATTTATGAAAACTTTTTCATGAAACATTAATATAATTTCGTGTTTATAAATTTATAATAATTTGTAAATATGAATAATATTACAAATATCATTTAAAAATGATATTATGATAAGATCTTAAATTCTTGATCTGATCTTACAATCACAATCATGCAAAGACAAAAACAATTCAAAATAAAATCCCGATCGTAAAAACTTTGATCCAAACAATTTAATATACATCACTATATATACATCACCATCCCACATACCCAATTCAAACACTTTTAGCCTTTAGTTAGCGGGCCCCATAGCATGATGCACCAATCAACAACTCCCTCAACAAAAATCCAATACTCTCCCATTTATGGCGAGCCCCATGTGACAAAAATCCCTGCAACGTCACTGGTCAGAGTGGGTTCGCTATGGGTGCAATCAAGACCCTATCGTTTTTCCTTCTTTAGTAGTCTACATTTTTATTATTTTTAGTACTAGGTATCAAATTTACGTTTTCCTAAACCCTGGGCGATCACTATCTCATAAAGATAAGGGTCTCCTATGCAGCACCGTAGTAGAGGTGGGCTACATTTTCAGGTCTTCGATTTAGCCAATCATTAAGATTCAATCATTGGCCGATTTCGTCATGTTTTTTTACAACTTATCTTTTACCACTTATACCACTTCTTTTACAAGTTTTTGTTACATGTTTTTATTTGTTTTACAAGTTTTATAACTTTTTACAAGTTTTTTTTGGTTTTACAATTTTACAAGTTTTTATAACTTTTATAACAAGTTTTTTATGCTATAAATTCGGTTTTAAACTAATAAAAACCGTAGTGAAAATTTTGGCGCGGTTCGAAGGTTGTAAAAGTGAGATTTTATCCCACTTTGCCGTCCATTCGGTTTTCATCATCGCCTCGGAAAATTTTTAGGCTCAAAATCATCATCGCTTTAAAATTTTTAGCTCAAACTCGAAGGTTGCAAAGTGAGATTTGATCTCACTTTACCGCCCATCGGTTTTATCATCATCGCCTCGGAAAGTTTATAAAGTTTTAGGCTCAAAATCATCATCGCTCGGAAAAGTTTTAGTCACAATCGCATCAAGTCACCAGTTCACATGGCGCACAAAACCGCACTCACAAACCGCACAAGCCTCACAACCGCACAAGCATCACAATCCGCACAAGCCTAACAAACCGCACAAGCCTCACAATCGACAAGCACAAGACTCACCCAGCCACGGGTTCACAAGTTACACAAGTTACACGTTTTGAACATGATTCTCACAAATTACCACTGCAAAAGTTCACAAGGTGTACTAATATTCTCAAAAGTTCACAAGGTGTACTAAGGCACCCCATATAATCCAAGGTGAAAGCAACAACACCAACAACAATCAACCAACAATCCCAGGTGAAAGCAACAACACCAACAACAATCAACCAACAATCCCAGGTGAAAGCAACAACACCAACAACAATCAACCAACAATCCCAGGTGAAAGCAACAACACCAACAACAATCAACCAACAACAAGCCTACGTGAGCACCCCATGAAACTGGCGGGCACCCCATAAAATAACGGTGAAAGTGCTACACCAACAAGTGGTCGGAAACAACACCAACAAGTGGTGGGATCAACAACAATCAACCAAGTGGTCGGATCAACAACAATCAACCAACAAACCAACAACGGATCAACAACAACAATCAACCACCATGTCTAGTTTACCATTTAACACACAAGAGGTAAACAACTTATCAAAGGCTCGGTTATTGGCTTTATAGCTCATGTTGGTCAGAATTCGGTTTGCCTCGCTAAAACTCTTTTAAAGTTTTTTAAAAAAATCATCATTGCCTTTTTATTTCATTAAAGTTGCAAAATGACCTTGAATGGTCACTTTACCATCCAAGAATGAAATTTTTATACAAAACACTAAGTTTTTTTCATTAAAGTTGCAAAGTGAATCACTTTACCATCCAAGAATGACTGAGATTAAATGAGGGCCCGCCAAGGATTTCATGGGGTGCTGCGAGGGCTTTCGAGGTCGTCTTGTCAGCACCACAAACTCGCAAAACATAATGAAACATATTACTTCTAACATATAATCAAACTTTAACAGTAAAGTTTTTAGATCTGAAATATTTTAAATTAATCAAAAAAAGTAAACTTTTTTTTTAACCAAACTCAAGATTAATCAAAAAAAGTAAACTTTTTTTTTAACCAAACTCAAGATTATTTCAAAAACACCTACATATTCAAGATCTAAAAATATTTCGGATCTAAAACTTTAACGAAAAAGATACTCACCACAAAAACCATTATTAGTTCAAGATCTAACAAGTGTAAAACTTGTTAGATCAAAGTTTTAAATCGAAATCTTTTCAAATAATCAAAAAGTAAAGATTTTTTAACCAACCTCAAGATTATTTGCAAAACACCTTGCCTTCAAGATCTAAAACGAAAAGATACCGGTCATAAAACCACCACGGGTTCAAGATCTAACAAGTGTAAAACTTGTTAGATCAAAGTTTTAAATCAAATCTTTTCAAATAATCAAAAAGTAAAGATTTTTTTAACCAACCTCAAGATTATTTGCAAAACACCTTGACTTCAAGATCTAAAAATATTTCGGATCTAAAACTTTAACAACGAAAATATACCAATCACAAAACCACCACGACTTCAAGATCTAAACAATATTTCGGATCTAAAAACTTTAACAACTAAAAATATACCGGTCACAAAACCACTGATGACTTCAAGATCTAAACAATATTTCGGATCTAAAAACTTTAACAACGAACAATATACGGTCACAAAACCACCTGACTTCAAGATCTAAACAATATTTCAGATCTAAAAACTTTAACAACGAACAATATACCAGTCACAAAACCACCACTTCTTAACAATATGCCCATTCATATTCATGATCTAACAAGTTTTACACTTGTTAGATCAAAGATTTTAGATCAAAAAACTTCAGATCTACAACTTTTTTAGAGAGAGAGAGTGGTAGTCTCGCTGTCGAGAGAGAGAGAGATAGTTTGCCGGTAAGAGAGAAGCAAAGGACGAATATCACCAGCGCGAGAGAGGTATACAAAGAAACACGTACATCGTTCGAGAACCACACACGTAGCAAAAGAAACACAAACAATAAACGTTGTATTATAAACGTTTTTTATAAACGTTTTTTTTATAAACGTTTTTAAACAATTTGTAAAAGTTTGTAAAAGTTTTATAAAAGTTTGTAAACATTTGTAAACATTTTGTATTTATTAAAGTTTGTAAACAATTTGTATTTATAAAAGTTTTTAAAACAAAATTGTACAAGGTTGTATTTTTTATCAAAGTTTTTTATAAAAATTTGTACAAGTATTTTTTATCAACGTTTTTTATAAAGGTTGTTGTGTTTTTATATTGTATAGGTGTTGAGTCTTCAAGTTGATTTAATTAATTGGGTTCGATCCCATCTTTGAATCGATTGGGTTTGTTATTGTTATTGGAAAAGTAAAAGCAGATAGGGCTATAAGTACTCTATCGAATTTTTGTGTTCTAGACATGGGACGCCTTCACGCGTGAAGGGTTAAGATGAACTTCAACGCAGACTAGTACCGACAAATGTAATTGCCCATTGCATTACTAGCGAAATATATAAAAGCTTTTAATGGTTGGATATTGAGGGTTAAGCGTCCGAGCATAATCATAATTTTCCGACTCATTGCATGGTTTCTCACGTGCCATGCGATTAAAAGAAAGCTTTAGTTAGTTTTGTGAGGCAGATGACAAACAAAGCAGTAGCACCATGTAATTATACTTTCTTCAATAAAAGAGATGGATCCTAATAACGTGTTCACGATTAAAACGATTGTATAATGCACAAGAAAAGATACGTCATGACGATCGTGGTGATTTGACTCCGATACAACCGCTTTTAGTACATTTGCGACGTAAAGGTTATACGATACCCTAGGATAAATGACCACACAAATGAGTTGGATGAAATATTTTTGTTCACCCGGCGTCATATGCCCCGTGGACAACATATCCTAAATCATGTCGATGGACTCCACATACAACACCAACATGTTTAAACCGCCATTCTTTATAGTTGTTGGGTTACTCCAACAAACACAACATTCTCAATGGCGTTTAGCTTTTGGACAAGGAAAACCAAATTTCAAATGGGATTCGATGATTACAGCTCCGAAGAAGAAGTGTTCAGCATTATTATCAAGAACTCCGGTTGTTATTCTTCGCATGGGAACGAGGAAGGTGCTCACTCGTTCTTGCGGTTCTTGACGAAGACTCACCACTCCCGTATAATCACCCACAATGGAGTTATCATAGAGATGCCGTGGGTCACAAGAATGGGAACACGTGTTTACTCAACGACAGAGGATGTTTAGATATACGTGAAAACGATTATTTATTTATATTGTAAATAACAAAACATGTATAGCGACATCGATCTATATTGTAAATGACACAACATGTATAGACGACATCGATTTATAGCAAACGACTCGCCATCTTTTGTTACGATTTACGCTCTCGCTCCGGTTCTTCCTCATGTTTTGTTACAGAATCGGATGACATTCAATGGAGGGACATTCATTGTGTCAACCACACACCCGCTCGTGTTGAGAGTCCAGTTATGTGCTTTCTTCACAATCTTATGTGCCTCCTCTCCGCCTATATCTCCGGTGCATACGAGGACAATTTTATACACCGTCCTCCGGTTCTTCCTCATCTATCGATACAACCGTCTCGCGTTGATGTGACGAGCGAGATTGACGGATCGAGGAGACGATTTGAGTTAGAGTCTCGTGTGGGACGGATGGCGGTATCATTGGGCGACTACATCGGGCGTGATTGATCTTAGTTTCTAGTTATATTGTAATTTTGTGAACCATGTATCAACTATTAATCTATAACAAGATTGGTTATTTATGTATTCAAGCTTCTAATTTTGCGAACCATCATATTACTAATTTATGTTGTGAATAATTATACAAATTTTTTGGCAGATGCAACAACAAAATCCTTACTTGTGTCGTTGTCAACGTGGATTAATAATTCAAAGAACATCCCACCAAATTTCCATACTTGTAGTGCAAGTATTATGTACGTCCTTTCTCAAGGTAAATAATTAAGCGTTTGCTTATTTAAGTAAATATATCAATAACTTGTTTGTTTAGAATACATTTCTTATAATTGTTTCGCCACGTAATGACCGGGGACTAAAGACTATGGGTGTCGATACTTCATGTGGAAGGAAATATTTCAAGAAAGGTACTTTGGTGAAGCTTCTTCTTCGACGCAGTCAGCTCAAATCATAAAACTAAAGATACAACGATCAACATGCTATCAATGAAAAGACTTTGTTGCGAGGCAAAAATAAAGGCGTTGGAAGCATCAATCGAACCGCAACTAATCCATTGATCACGCATGTCACCGAGTGGAATACTCTATGAAATTATAGATGACATTAATAATCTTCGTATGGAGAGACGTTGTAATATCGAAAACATTTGTTGTTTTAATTGTTTAATGTTTACATTTGTTGTTATACACTATTAAAAACATAACCTAAAATAAATACCACATAAAACACTACATAATTAAATACACTATATTTAAAAACACACACAAATTAAATACACTATATACACTATACACTACACTAATTTAATACACTAAAAACACTTCACACAATTATAAAAAAAAAAAAAAAAAAAGTCAAATCTGCCGACAGGGGGTCCACACTAGTGAGGTACTCGCCATGATTTCATGGAATGTCTTGCAGGCTTCCCAAAAGATAAAGGTCCCAAAACACAATTTAAAGTTAGGTGCATACATCACATCATCACATGTCACTTTACGTTATCTAATCATATTAACTAGGCACGTACCTGCTTTCGCTTTGCATAGCAATGCCCATAAAATTGCACAACCCACGAGTGTTGCCGATTTTTACAGAATTATAGTGAATTACCAAAAGTCGTATTGCAATATGTCATTACGTGGTGTGTAATGCATATTCCATTTGCTTATATATTTTATGTAATGCCTACTTTATTACATGCCTTATTGTAGAGGGAACTTGCCAACTTAAAAAATATATACAAAACAACTTATCATAGAGTTAGGATCAAATAAGAAGAAAAATTAAAATAAGAATGATAAGAAGAAACTACAACCACTCATTTTATATGCATCTACAAAAATGGATGCATCTCCCCTTAAAATTCTCCTCCCTATTAGAAATGTGTGGCTAGAAATCCTTCTTATTCTTCTCATTTTAGTTTTTCTTCTTAATGAATCCCTTCCCATCATAATATAACCTGAGTAAAAAACATTAAATAATAGACCATGTTTACAATAAGTGAGTTATCTTAAGATTATTGAGATGTAAGAAACATAATTCCAACAACTTATATTAATGAAGTAAAGCTCCAATTAATTTTGGTCTGTAAAGTATCGGCTTTTTTTTTTTCTTTTTTTTTCTTTTTAGAACTTCATAAAAGTTATTTTTTTCTCGTGATGGGCCGAGCGAATATTTAACATTAAATGACACAAGTACATGTAAATGAATTATTGGCATGCCACATGCATATTTGATAACAAATGTATATGGTAGGCACTACAACAACAATTAGTTGGGGAACTCTTACAAGACACATCGCATGTTAAGAAAAGCCTTAAAATAAAAGTATGAGATCGCATGTTAAGAAAAGCCTTACACTAAAAATATGAGGTTCAAAAATGAAAATCGTGTTAAAAGAAAATAAAATAAAGCTTGTTGAAAAGAAAATTGAGGTGGTTAAATGAAAATTGAGTTATAATATTTGCGTTTGTTAAAGTGCATGTTATCTTTTTGGGCGATGATATTTACACATAGCAAAATTTATTCATGCACATAAAATTATCTTGTAAGGACTATTTTGCCCTTGGTTAATTTTTACCTTCTTTTATTCTACCCTAATAACGTGACAAGCCTCTTCCTCTTTACCTGCGCCGTTACAAATATACCCACCATGACCCACTAATCCATCACAGGTTTGAATGAATTAACATACTTGCGTATTTATTCTTTCTTTCGCATGAATTAATCACTATTTTTTACAACTGTAATCTATCGAATTTATATACATGGAATGGAATTACTTTTCATGTTTGCCCTGTATGATAGCAATAAGACCTTTCTAATTGTTTGCATTTATTAATATTGGTTAACTTTTCATGTTAGCCATGCAAATAATACATCTATCATACTGTTGAGTGCAAACAGTGTGTGTCATACTGAAGATGCTGATCATACATGAACTATATGTGTCATAAACATGTTGATCATACATGAACTATATGTGTCATACTTAACTTACAAATCATGCATATAAACTAGCTTACCCTTTTAATTCATCATATATTTTAGGAAACAAATGAACTCGATGGACTCGCCAAGCTCAATAACTCAAAATGAAGAACATTATCTTACTAGCTCTACTTTCGAATCGTGTGATGAACTACTAAAGAGCGTGCGGGCCTTTTATTACGCTATAGGATATGGCCTATCTATTCGCGATTCAAAAAAAGACGACTATGTCTCTTTGCAGTACCGAAGTGGTGCCTACCGAGAGGGACACTCTGTTGGAGAAAAAAGAAAAAGGAGCACAACATCTCGTTTGATCAAATGCCCCTTCCACATAGTAGGTAAACAAAGAGGCAGTGGTTCTTGGGTTTCTAAGATAAACGACTTGACACATAATCATGAACCATCTGCCGATATGTCTGGGCATCCATCGATCGAACTGTTGCAAGTGTTATTTTATTTATATGATTATGTCAATGTCTGATCATTAGTTATCTTCCTATATGTCACGTAGTTTGATCATTGGTTATCTTTGATGCATGTTTACAAGCATTAGGTACTGATCTATAACTAGTAGATTCCTTGGAAGTTGGAACTTCGTGAATTTTGTTATCACTTTATTGGTTTTTTAAAACATTATAGTTGTGTTTCATGTTAGTAGAAATTTAGCTTTGTGATTTGAATCAGGTTTGGATAGAACTAATGTATTGAAAAAGGATTGGTGTAAATTGTGTCCCTATACAAATCTTCCACTGAATGATGTAGACAGTGAAATCAGGAAAAAAGTGACAAGTAAAAGGAAAACGGAGGGCTTACTGAAAGTTTAGAGAATAAAAGTCAAATAATACACAATAATATAAGGAGGGCATGATTGTCAACTCACAAAAAAATTTATGTGCAATGATCAATTTGCTATGTGTAAATATCAATTCCCTATGTTTTTATAGGACCCGTATTTAGTTTCTAAATTACGTACGTGTCCTTCAAAGAAAAAAGTTAGTTGATTTTGTAGTAATAAGGGTATATTTTTGTGGGTGGGATTAGTTATTGTAAAACAACTCTTTAACGTAAACACCACAAAAAGTTGCCACTTGTAGCAAGTCATAAAGGGTAAAACAGGAAATCGAAAATTGAAAAAATTTGGTCCATAATATCTTCTTAGTTCTCTTTTTTTTAGGACTAGAATACACCGTTCGTCCCTAATCTTGTACACACGCATCATGATTGGACAAAAGTTGACCTTTTCATCGTGAGAGGTCCAAAATATGAGTTTTTAATGCCAAACAAGTCCCTTGACCACTAATGCCAAAGTCAATGTCTGATTTTTGTTATGTAGTCGAGGGTATTTTTGTCCATACACATTTATACCTGAATCCCATTCACTTAAAGAAAAAATCAATCAATGATTCTTTCATTTGCTTGGCCATCAATTCTATTTCATTGATTGTAATAACATGACTTGAATCCCATTCATTTAAAGACAAAGTATATGCGACATGGAATGTAGCTCAAAAAGCATCAGTGAGCTCAACGGTTCAAAATTGGATTTCAATGAAAAGAATCAAAATTGAAAGACAAAGTAAAAATTTGATTATGGGTTTCCCTTGATATGAGGAGAAATGGAAACGGGTCTACAAATTAGAGATGTCGGAAAGTTGTTCAACAGATGAAACCATTTTTTTTTCTTTATAGAAATTTAGGAAAATAAGAAGTAGAAATGAATTAAGGAGGGTAGGAGGCAAAGGATCACCAAACAGCTATCAAATGGCCTTCTAAATTATCTTTGTACAGATGTTAACTTTAGACCCACAATAAGGAAGATCAGAAACTTCATGAAAATCATGAATGTTATTTGTGTATGGAAAAGCAAATATAAGATCTGTGTGACAGACAACTTTTTGAAGAAGTAAATTACTATAAATATATGGGTAAGAAAGAGGTAGACACCTCCTAAGAATTAGGAATGCACTATTGTAGAAGGGATGTAGATGTTTATTTGGTCAAAACTTTTATGAGCATGCCCCTAAGCTATATATTACATACTACAACAAATGGTTCACACTCCGACCAAATGAACTGTAGGAGAGTTTCTGATTCTTGTGGCTCATTATATCTACTAAAACACCAATAATTGAACACATAGATCAGTCATGATCATTTTTTTTGCCATGGGAAACATCAAAATTTCATGCAAACTGACAAATTGAGTAATGACAAAGTATAACTCACTACTTCGTTTATCTTACATCACTAATTTTTCATGATTATATCTTCGTATGCCATTTCTTGCCTTATCATGGTGAAGCCTCTTAGTTCTGCATTGCTGATTGCCTAATATTTTCATTGTGTATTTTTTTTTTCTATTATTTGTACTATTTGACCATCCTGGGAATCTAGGATAGATTGAGTAATAACATGTCGTCACATTTGTTTCACAAATTGTAGGTTGTCGCATTAATACTAGAGAACACTTTTACATCCATCCTAGACGTGGCTGGTGTTTTACCACCCTTTTTGAAGTATTTTATTGGAGGAAGTCTCTCTAAAGGCCCAAACATTCTTAATTTTGTTGTTCGTTCTCCATGGAATACCCTCGATATTGTTGGCCAGGTAATAGGGGTGAGCACCGGTCCGGGACCGGACCGGACCGGACTGGACCGTCAAGACCGAGGACCGAATTAGCCAAAAAACCTAGACCTAGGACCGGACCAAATGTGGTCGGTCCGGTCCGGTCCGGTCTCGGTCGGTCCGGTCCAACAAGGCCAAAATAGTCGGTTTGTGGTCCGGACCGGACCGGACCGACCGGACCGAGGACCGAATTAGCCCAAAATCCTGGACCGAGGACCGGAACGAATGTGGTCGGTCCAGTCTGGTCCGCTCCAGTCTCGGTCGGTCCGGTCTATTCGGGTCGTTTGCTCACCCCTACCAGGTAACGAACTCCTGGTAGAAATTTCTGAAACTACATAGTTTGTTGATGTTTCACACATATAGGAGAATACTTATGTCCTGTTAATTTTTAATGGTCTATTATATATAAAATGTTGTTTATTATCAAATAATTGATTGTAGCATTTTGTACACAGGTTAAACAACCAATTCTATTCCGTTGGACAACGAGATGAGATTATTACTCCATTGCACATGCAGATGTTATATGCTAAAGCAGCTGCACATAACAAACGTTGCACATTTGTTGAATTCCCTACCGGCATGCACATGAACACCTGGATAGCCGGTGGTGATCATTACTGGAAAATCGTCTAGACATTCCTACAACAGATTTTCAATGAAAAGAAGGTTGCCATTAAAAGAAGACAATGAAAAGTAAGTAATTTGAGATGGAAAAAATTGTAAAAATAAGCAAATAACGCAAAACATAGCGCTTTTCATCAGAGATACAACAACAGAATATTGTGTACATTTATTGTCGGCGTGTGCTCATGGTTTATTTCTAAAAAATGTAGTATGTTATATCGACCAAGATATTAAATTTTATATTCAGTTGGTATGAACATCTTCTCTTATTACAATCAAGGAAATAGAATTGATGGCCAAGCAAATGAAAGAATCATTGATTGACTTTGTCTTTAAATGAATGAGATTCAAGTATAAATGTGTATGGACTAAAATACCCTCGACTACATAACAAAAATCAGACATTGACTTTGACATTGGTGGTCAAGGGACTTGTTTGGCATTAAAAATGTCACACCCCCAAATTACCTGTTTTGCAGCGGAATAAAATACCAGGGGATGACTGCCATAGCATCACAATTACAGTTATATTGAACGACCTAGAGTGTCGTTTGGAAAATACATCGTTTGATTTAGTAAAATAATCAGAGTTTACAAAGTATAGGTCCCAAATGATAGTCAACATGTACGGAAATAAATTTGATACAAGTGAAATGATGTTTTTAAAGTGCATAAATCCCATGTGAGACGCGTCGTCACCACGACTCTATGATAAGTCCACATGTATGCCATGAAGTGTATGCCTTAGATACCTGAGATAAAACATGCTTAAAAGTGTCAACACAAAGGTTGAGTGAGTTCATAGAGTTTGTATTTTCATGAAAAACCTTTAAAGAACGTTCATGCAAAGAAAGGCATTGCAAATCCACTCGGCCCAAGTTCGCCCATACAAAACTTGCAACTTGTGTGTTCACAACCCATCGCCAAAATATGTATAGTTTATGTTCAAGCACATGTTGTCAAATGAATTCACATAATAATACATAACTTAATGTATCAATAGTCAATTGATATAACACATAATAAGTATTGTTTCAAATAGTTCCAAGACCATTAGTTCATGTTTGTACCAAGTCCGCTAGTTCAACATTATACCAAGTCCGCTAGTTCAACATTATACCAAGTCCGCTAGACCGTGATCATACCAAGTCAATTAGCCCAATGATGTATGATATAGAAACTCTAAGTATGGCAATACTGTTACTTCGTATGACTAAACATTCAGTTCAGATAAACATATAGTTTGCAAATAATCATGATTGTCATAAAAGTAGTTGAGCATGTATCTCCCCCAAAATAGTACAAAACAATTGAAAATAGGGCTATGAAAACTCACCTGATGCAATGATTATGATGACAAAAGTGGATACACCAAATGAGGTGCAATCTCTATCCGCAACCTAATATGAATGATATGTTCTAATGTAAGTCATGAAACAATGTGTGCGCAGCAAACTCATATGATATCCATACCACTTGTGTATTTGAAAATAATGTTTATCGTCGAAATATATGTTTATGACATCTCGTCATGTTATAAAATACTTTACAAGTACTTACGTTGAAACAACATCCTACGATAGTCGTTTAGTGATTTATCAAGAAATTATAGTTTTTCGTCGCAAAACAATATAATTTGACAATTCATGAAAGTGACTAAATGGCCTCGAAAAGCTAGTCGTAAAATAGTGAATATCGAGTGTTAGGAAACAAACTCAATGGTTTTGGAAAGCTTGTCACATTATCTAAAGGTCTTAGCATTTAACTTTTGATCATAGAGGTCTCGATCATGGAGAAAAATATAGATGAAGTATGGTAGTCGGACTAAAATTATTGTTTAAGGTTAGTTTTCAGCAAAGTTTGAGTGACCAAATATTATTCGTTACAACTCCGTTTGACAAACGGTTGAACATTTTGGAAAATAGGCTAGGTGAACTCACTTTTACTAGAAGACATCGTTTTCTCAAAAGTATTCTATCGATGTGAAAAACGACTCTAAACATGGTCACTTGCGACAACTATTTTGACTAATAGAAAATATATATATAAGTGTTTATACATGTGAAAATAGTTACGATAACTCTATTTAAATCGCGTGTAACTTAGTCGTTATAAGTCCGTTTTCTACGTTTTATATATCATTGGTTTCGTGTTAACGTAAACTAATATATATTTGATAAATCGACTCATTTAGACAATGTTTAAACTCGTTTTTTCCCTTAAAATAACTCTTGACAGCTTACCATTTTTCAGGAAATATAGTTTTTGCCGCTAAACTTGAAAATAGCGTATCTCCTTCGTTATAAATCCGTTTTAACCCGTTCAAGCGACCACGGTTTCGTTTTAAAGAATACTTTCTGGAAATATAACCCAAAATACTTCATGACCTGCTGAATTTTCCAGATTTTGCAAAAACGATCAGACCACAATCTAAAGTTGTCGAAAATGATTTTTCTTGCGTAATACTTGTTTCAATCACTTCAAATCAACGCCAAATCTATTCTAAACCTACCATACACCTTTTCAGGGTGTCATGGGTTCCTAAACATCATCAACAATGATATGTTTCAAGGGATTAATTATAGGATGATTAAAACTCATAATAAGCACTAAAAATATGTAAAAATTGTTGGGTTTTACTAATCATAACAATTATATAAAACAAGTAAACATCATCAAAGCATGCAGCGGAAGTAATAGGAATAATACTTGTAAATTAACTAACCGAATTAAAAGTATGTGCGTACCTTTTGCGAATCAATGCAATTAGGGTTTATGGAAAAACCCCAAATTAGGATCAAGAACAAGAAACCCTAAACCCTAATAAATTAGGGTTTGTGAATGTCGACCAACACCTATGTCGACCCACCAATGAAATCAACCACCAAGATTCACAAGCTCAAGCGTGCTTGTTCTTCGCTCTTGTACACACGCATTTAATAGCGATTTGATGTGAAAAGCTAGTTTCTTGATCACGAAACAAACCAAATACTTATTCTTTAGTTAAGCAAATCGAATCCCATGGAAAGAGAGTTCGACCGCCACACAAAAGAAAGAGGAGAAGGAGAGAAATTAGGTTTGCAAGTCACCAAGATTAGGTTTAGAATGAACACAATAGGATTGTATTTATAGTTAACCAATCTTGGAGGACAAGAATAATGTGTGGGTTGGGTTAGGGAACCCCAACCGATCGGCCAATCAATCCCAAAGGATTCTAGATCCTTCCCGACTTATAATTTCATCTCTAGTCCTTTAAGTTTACATTTAACGACCGTTAGCCAAACCTCATTAAATATTAACCACCGTTAAGTATTTATTTCGTGACTAATAATTAATAATTATAACGTTTTATATATTATAATTATTTACATCAATTCTCATACGTAATGTGTGCAATCCCGAAGTCTCGAGTTCGAATCCGGTCATACTAATATTAATAAGGGGAAATTCTAAGAATGCTCTTTTCGCTCAAGGTGTCATCACTTTTTAAGAAAAAAGTTTGGGTATTTCCAAAATATACTTTGAGACTTGCGACTTTTCTACTTTTCATATAAGCTTGACATGTGTCCTTCGAAGTTTGTGTACCCAATCATTTTTTCTGACTTTTACAGTTATGATTTTCCAAATGATCGAATCTAAGCGACCGCTTTTAGAATCTAGCGAAATTTGGTTTTGTCCTTTAGTTAAAAAAAGTCAAAGATACAAAAATATTTTTTTATACATATAGTTCTTTCCCGAGGTTGAGCGACTTAAGCGTAAAAACATAAGCGACTATTTTGTGTACATTAACAGTACCTAAAGTACTGTTTCAAAAGTAGTTTTACTACCTTTTTATAAAATTTTTACCCTGTTTTCAAATTTTTAACCCAAATACAAACACACACAAGCAACACTGCTACCAGAAAAAAACACAATTGAAAATTGTGAAATCCTAAATCAATCCCTAATTATTCAGTAAATTAAACTCGAAAATGGCTGACATTCCCCAATATTTTGATGCTAAGGTAACTGTTCGTTCCAAGGTACACTTGTTTTCGGAAATTAAGTCTAAATTGTCAAGGAATCCAGATCGAATGAGGCTGTTCAGAGCAACTGTTTTTGGGCCATGGTTAGATATTCCTGACCTAGGTAAAGGCAATCATATTGTTAATTTCGTTTTACAACACCAGGTAATTATCGACAAACTTCTTGATTCTTGTCCCCCCATTTTATACAAAATTGGGAACAATGTATTGAAATTCGGTCGGGAAGAGTTTCTATTGATGACTGGATTTCGTTTTGGTCGTTTGCCTCCCCATGTACAAATTGATCGAAGTCCTTTTGCTTTGCGTGTCTTTCCTGAGAAACAATTAATAAGAAAGGTAACTGTAAAAGGCAATGAGCTTTTAAATTTGTTTGGGAATGACACGGAATTTTCAAAGTTATCAGCTGAGGATGCTGTAAGGGTATGTCTTTTGCTAGTCGCTGAGATCGTGTTCATAGGTCGTGGACCTTGGTACATTGTTGATGATCATTTGTTGCAATTAGTTGAGGATTTTGGGGCATGGAATGCATATCCTTGGGGAGAGTTCTTGTGGACCCGTTTTACAAAAATTTAGCCAATTTGGTACCCGGCATTACAATGCTCACTGCAAAGAGAAATTGCAAGAAAACCCTTCTACAATTGCAACATATAATATTTCTGGCTTTTTCTTGGCTTTTAAGGTTAGATGTGTATACATTTATGAACATATCAGTTTTTGTTTACTAGCAGTTCATACAATGCATTTATAATTTTCGTTTATTTTAGATATGGATTCTTGAGAGTTATCCCACTAGCGTTCATGGTGGAACAAAGACCACAAAGATACCACGTTGTTTTTGTTGGTCAAAGGTAAAACATTTTAAACGCCATTATGCCAAACTTTTGGTCCTGTAAGCATTTCCATTTGTTTGTATTTGTCAAATAAGTTAGGACTTCGTTATATTTGTTTTAACTTTATAATTGTTTGTTTACTAGGGTTCTAATCCGTCTTGGATCTTCTTCCAACAAATGCGGAAATGTTACAACCATGGTTTGCACCAAGTAATGCATATTTGAGCCGTTGGCTAGTCTACCTACCGATGATCCCACTAATGAGGTAAGTTGGCTGTTTGTGCAAACCATGGTTGTATTCACGTTGACAATTGACCATTGCACATTCTGCTTCGATCTTGCTTTGTAGGTGCACAAGGGGTGGTGATAATCGATAGATGTGGCGTTAGGTGATAAAGAAGTGGCTATAGTCAATGATGATGTGGCAAGATGGCGATAAAGGTCAAAGTTCCAATCGACTTGACGATATTAACAATAGACTTTCATTGTAGAGGAAGCTCTAAAGATACAACCCCGAGCCAATAAAGATACAACCCCGACCAAGCTAGACATTAATGTGGGAGTCCTTGATGAAATTGAAAATAGACTTGCCGTTGTTGAGGAAGTTCTAAAGATACAACGTCCAAAGGTGAACATGGTAATGTATATTACAACTTATATTACAATTTCTTTTAAAAACTTGTTGGAGTTGACCTGATAATGTATACTTTGGGGGGTTGTTTTATTAATTTGATCTATCCACTGCTAGCGTACATCAAACCCCTGCTAGTGGTTTTCAATCCACTGCTAGCAGGTTCCTGTTAATGTATCGATTGGGGGTGTTCGTGAATTTGATGTATCCATCGCTAGCGTCTATCAAACCCCGCTAGTGGTTTTCAACCACCGCTAGCGTGTTCTCGGTAATCTATCGGTTGAGGGTGTTTTGTAAATTTGATGTATCCACCGCTAGTGTCTATCAAACCATCGCTAGTGTCTATCAAACCACCGCTAGTGTCTATCAAACAAGCGTGAATCCACCGCTAGCGTGTTTCTTTAGTAGTATAATTGATTGTATATTTTAAATATCGACTTCAACTCATACGCACGCAAATCGGATGAGGCTTGTTCTGGACAAAGTCCCGTTGATAATGAAAACTGGAATGGTAGTTCTAGTTTCTTTGATCTTCGTTGTCGTGATGTTCATTCGGCTGATTATAATAAGGTTATGTTCCTTTTAGTAGTACTTTTTTTTTTCGTTTTTTGGTTACATACCTAAATCAGTTTGGTTAACTACAGAATGGCGACAAATCGAGTTGTGTAAATGCTGAAAACGAACAAGCTGGTCTTACTTATATAGACCCTGCCGCTTTTCCATCAACTATGTCGCAGCTCGTGGAATATTGTCTTCACGACGGACCATTGCCGTTAGATGATCACATTCCGGACCATGATCCCGATCATTTGAATTTACCTAATTTGAATGAAACGTTTTCTCAATCAATTTGTTGAAGTACGTATATATAAATTCCACCGCACTATCTATACATATTTGATATAGTTGGTCATCCATATAGATGTGTTATTGTTGTATAATTACGGGAAACAGATGCGACTAGATGAGCAGTGGATATGGAAGATGATTTCTCGATTATTGTCTTCACGACAAACAGTTGGGATAGATGAAGAAAACCTGCGAAAACAATGAAGATGGTGAAACACCGAGTGAGGCGGTTCAAGCACATGAAATACTGTGCTCATGAAGGTGTGTTGAATGTTGATGGTAAGTCCAGAAGGTCGTTCACGGTAAGGAAGATGCCATTGTTCATTGCATCGCCGGCCGATCAACACTCTCATGATCATGAAGTACTTTTAAATCTTGATGATAAAACTATAGAGGGTGTTGAAGTTAATGAAAATGTCATTGTTAATTGCAATGCTGTTGATGAACACTCTCATGATCGTGAGGCAGTGTCACAAATGGCAGGGATGGGGGACGAAGCATACAATGTTGATGCCCACGTTAAAGAGAAAGAAACCGGGGTTGAGTTACCGGTTGCAAATCAGTTGTCAACCAAGGCGGTAATAGACAAAATTGATAATGATGCTGTGAAGGCAAGACAGAAGATGATTCATACCTCTGAGGTACAGCTACATTATTCATTAAAGTTACCACATGTACTTCAAAAGTTTGATGTTATTTCAATGATGAATTTTTTCAGACAAGATGTTTTCATGCGGGGTAAAGGAAGAGAAACGCAACTAAGTTCGAGACAATCACGTTATAATGCCCTACCAAAAAGAAAACTAGAAAGGCCAAAGTTACCAAAGAGAGTGATGAGAAAGTTACCCAAGAGAGTACTCTGTTTTCAAAGAAGATGATGACTCAAAAGGACAAAGCGGTGGGCAAGTGTTTGCGGGAACCATACGTGAATCTCCTCCCACGACTCCACAGTTATCAAACGACGCTCCAAAAGGCGAGAAAGATATTAATCCACCACCGTGAAGATAATCGTTGGAATCATGGGTAGAGGTATAGAAGAACTACATTTACAAACAGACATCTTAAAGACATATACATTAATGTTGTTTTTAAAAATTTCGGGATCATCACGTCACGAAGGTTGCGATATCAACAAGATTACTAAACCGTGTATGGATACCTTTTTAAAAAAATTTGAAGTCATCGATAGCTTTCCTTGGGGTCTTGGCGACATTGTTGTTGATCGAAAATTTTGGTTGGCTTTGTTGGGTTATGGAAGAGGCAATAAAAAGGATGGCTAGGAGATGAGGTAGATAATGATTTTTTTTGAATTAGTTTACCGTATTTTGCTTATAAAATTTTTCTGCAAAGATCCGGATCTGGGTTGATCTAATGTGGCGATTCAGCCGCGCAATGCCGATTGGGCTATGGTGGACCATTTTTCTTCCTCTATCCTTGAAGGGTCTATGCGTGCCTACTACGCCATCGGTGAACGCTATCCATTGCCATGGTCTAGTGTTGAGAAGGTTTGTATATAAAGACCATACTTTCTTCTATATATTTGGGTAAATATATGTACATGGTAAAATGTGATGAATTATGACAAGGATTATTTGATCACATTTAGGTATACTTTCCGTTAACGCATTCGAGTGCACCGGTTTCTCGCCGAGTTGCAAATTGCGTCGGAGTTATAACAATTTATGACACACTAGGTACGCCAGAACACGAGACGAGAGAAAAGAATTTAAAATGGAGGTCACTTTTGAGAGAAAGCTACCACGATATCTAAACTTGTGTAAAGTTCTTCAAGCTAAATCAATATCATTTTCGATTATAAGATCACATTTCAAGTTGCGGATGATGTCCCTATACAAGCCAATGCATACGGTGATTGCGGAGTTTGGGTATGTATTTTTTGCACAGTGGGTAACAAATTAAGTATGAAGGTTGATGACCTCTTCAAGTTGCTTTGGCGATCGAGAGCATATGGTGGAGTACTTTTGGAAGTATAAGATGTCTGTTCATACAAGTGATGAATAAAGATGCATTTCATCTATTTGGGTATGGCTTGTATGTGGTTTTATACTTTTGTTGTTCAACCAAATGTAACCGCAATCTGGATGTCTGTGAAGGGCATCAAAAGACAATTTCTTATGCATGTATGTGTAGCGCTACTTTGTATATTCCTAACACCCATGCATACCATCCAAATATACGTGTTGTGATACTGTTGATTTGCAACAAACATTTTGTGTTAATTGCTAAAACGTTTGTTTTTTACAAACATCCATTTGATTTGAAAAAACGACTACATACAATCTTATTGGTAAAAGACTATAACATACTTATTACATAACACTTATTGGTAAGCAGTTACCATAACCAAACTACAAAGATCAAGAGAACAATCAAACTGAAAACCAACACAACTTTGTCATGAACTTGCACTCTTGACTTGATAAAAGTCAACTCATCCAACACTTTCATGATATCATTGTTTGAAACCTCGTAACTTCATCCGAGACCGAACTCTTTCCGTCTTCATTAAATGTTTCTTTTCCTCATGTTCCTTGTAAAACAAATCTTTGTAATCTTGACTTGGTAGTTCCGGGTCTAGGAAACCATAGAAGTTACATTTGGTATTTTTGTCCTAAAATAAAAATTTGTTAAATTCACATATTCAACCTAACAAGTAAAATAAGTATAATGCATAATAATATTACATAAATTGACAGCCTTGAATCTTCTACCGGGATGAGTCCGTGTCCAAGAGGTTTGTACTTCCACCGTAATGGTTTTGGACATTCGCAGTGTGTAGCATTGATGTAGTATTCCAATGGTTTTCGATTGGATCTGGAGGTAGAGGCAGAGGAGGGAGCCATGGTTTTATTTACCCAATGAGTAAACTTGACGCTTTTATAGTATAGTCACATCTTATTTGGCGGGAAATATACTTTGTGAATGAGCGGGTAATGAATATTGTGGAGGGAAAAGTTTAAGCGAATTTTATATTGAGCGACTTAAAGGTCCTATTTTCAATGAAGTTTTTTGTTTATTGTTTTGTACAATCCTAGAACAGTGAACACAAATCCCGAACACAAAATCCGAAAAATGACTTGGCTAATTCCCAAAATTCAAACTTTATTTGGATTTTGAGACATCAATCGTGGAGTTTTACTTCCGGTTAACATCACCTACCTACATTGATTACCTATCTCACTAACAAATATCGATTAAAGATAAGATCATCGTTTATACTACATGTCCGCTTCAACCAAAATTCATGTGAGTGACGATGATGATGTTTCTTTCTTCGTTCATGAAATATCAGTAAGCAAGACACGATCCAGACGCTATACATCAAACTTATCGAGAAATCTTCCGAGGTAAAGCCGCCTACTTCTTCTAAGACTCTTGATATTGATCTTAATGTTCCTTTGTTGCCTCAAGAATATGATTTTCAAACACCAAAAGTTGAAGATCATAATAACGAGGGTGCGAGGGCAAACGTTAATGTAGATGTGCATCCTAGTTGGCAGAAAACAACATTTCTAAATATCCCTGATCCACCCAGTTCAGCTGATCCCATAATTAAAAAGGTAAGTAACCATAAACACCCTGTAGTATCTAAATTAAAGGTGGGTAGTCGGTTTGATGATAAGCAAGGATGCATTTATGCAATAGGAATAAAAGCGTTGGTTGATATGTTTGAGTACAAAGTTACAAACTCATGTAAGAAAAGGTACAGTGTAGGTTGTTTTGTCGAAGGTTGCAACTGGTACATTAACGCACG
This sequence comes from Chrysanthemum lavandulifolium, assembly GCA_022545495.1. Taxonomy (NCBI): domain Eukaryota; kingdom Viridiplantae; phylum Streptophyta; class Magnoliopsida; order Asterales; family Asteraceae; genus Chrysanthemum; species Chrysanthemum lavandulifolium. Next base: position 47,126,376 of record CM040242.1, on the reverse strand, counting down.
AAAAAGTGTTGTTAGCCGATACTTCTATGTTACTTCCATTAACGACTCTCATACATGTTCCAGAACAAAAATTCATCCTAATCATCGAAATGCTACCCGAAAATTATTGGGTCACATACTTGTTGATAAATTGAGGAATTGCAAACGGTATATACTGGTGCGGACATAAAAACGATTTTAATGTTGATTGGAAAGTAGATATTTCCTACTACCGAGCTTGGGGTGGGAAAACATTGCATTACAGTTGTTGAACGGTTGTCCTAGGGAGTCTTTTGAGCGATTGCCGACATCGCTATAACTTAAAGTTGGAAAATGAGGGACAAGAACTCACATTGAGACAGATGAGACAGATCGGTTTAAGATGGTATTCATTGGTTTCGGTGTTCTTTGTAAGTTTTTCATAAATTCTATTATATTTTATTTATGATTAATACCTTCATTGTTATCGAAACTTTATTAATTAAGCAAATTTCGATTGTTTTAAAATAGATCCGAGCTTTACGTTTTATGCGACCATTGCTAATCATTGATGCCGCACATCTTAAAGGGAGATACCTTGGTACGAATCGGTTGTTGTTGGGATGGACGGCAACAACCAGATTATACCTATTGCAATGGTGTCTCTCAAGGTGAGACCAATGAATCATGGACATGGTTTTTGACCAAACTTAAAGAATGCATTGGTGAAGTAAAAGATTTGGCCATCATCTCGATGAGACATCCGGCAATTGCACATGCATGTAGTACCGTTTTCCAGTAGCGTTTCATGGTTTTTTTGTCGGCATTTAATGATGAACTGCAATTTGAAAACTAGAAAGTGGAAGGCTATATATTGGAGGACATGCAAAGCTTACACAGAAAGGTGAGTTTGATGCTTCAATTTCGAGATTCAATCATTAAAACAGGATGTGTATAAAAACTAAAAGATGAAGTGGATTTGATAAATGGTCGCGTCTTATCGCCGCAAACAGTACAATTATTTGACCTCAAATAGTCTTTGAATCGATAAACTCTTTAACGAAAGATGTTAGGAAGGTTCCAATAACCCGACTAATGGAGTACTACCAAGGCTTCTACAAAGATGGTATTTTGAACGTCGAGCAAAATACAAAGGTAACTTAAAAAGCGTATATTATACTTGGTTTATTACATATTTGCACGTCGCATGAAAATGTATTATTATTTTTTGATTTCGGATGCTCCAACCGATGAACTTAGCGAATGGGCAAATGCAAAAGTAAACAATAGAATGGCAAAGAGTGCTAATTGGGTGTTAACGGAATTGAGATGCACAAGATTTACCAAGTCACCGATCCGAAACATGTTCATATTGTTGACTTTGACAACAGAGAATGCACTTGCCGCAAATGGCGCCTATCTGGTCTACCTTGTGGTCATGTTTGTCTTTGTGTCTAGAGTTGAAGGATGACCGACACTAGCAGGTTGGGCTATGGATTGGTTTAACAAAACGTCACTAAAAATACATACGAAGCAAGGGTTTATCCTCTAAAAGATGTATCCTTGTGGCGTACTCGATGACTTGCAAACCGTAAAACCTCCGCTATGGATAAGCGACAACCGGAAGACCCAAAGAAAAGAAACGATCCGATCACGGGGAAGAGCCAGAAGCAAAACACATGGCGGTGTGGAAAGGCGGGACACACAAAGACAGTCATGTCTTGAACCGTTGATGACAAGGAAGGCAAGTGTGTTTCTATCTTTTTTTCAATGTGTATAATTTTAATGTTATTACCGATATGGTTGTTTGAACTAATGCCACATGTCGAAACGTAAAAGAAAGTCACAATCGTGCACCCCTACAACTAATGAAAGCGGTGGAACAAGAACGACACGGTGGACGGAGAGGACGTGTAGAGGTCGAAGAGGGAGAAGCAAGTGGTCAATCAAACAATGATTTCGTATGGAAATGTGAATCATCTACTCCTGAAAACATCGTTTGTAACAACATTCAGTCACAACCTGTGACTGAAAATGTTGTTCATTTGGACGATTTATAGTACTTCAATTTGAACTTTAACACAATGGAAGCACAACTTATCAGTCATTTAGAATTTTCAATGTTTGTTACTTGAATAATAATAGCTACAGGAGTGGCTTGCTTTTATTGTTCCCTTGTTTTTTTATGTTACTTTGTGAGAATGTTATACAATAAACTGTTGAACATGTGCACATTTTTTGTTCTTTTCTATAAAAACATAGAGGAGTCAGGCATATAGTGTAACGTCAATGTATGCATGATCGCTTATTTACCTTTCAATCATCTATTTAACAAACAAACTTGCAAGTATATTTTCACACAACATCATTCCATAAATAAGTAAGCAAAACAATGTCGTCCGCTAAATGTGATGAGATAAGAGCCGCTTCTAACACTAACAACCGGATGAGACATGATGATTTACTATCGCTGCATCACGCAATCGAAGATGTTCAATTGGCAAGAAAGGTGAACATCCTAACTCAAGAATTGGCTAGACTTAATGGTCAAAGGGTGCCGTTATTCAAGAGATGGAAGCGTGTAAGAAGGTGCCACAAAAAGCTGTTGACTTTCTCAAGGCGGAGCAGCCCTTAGTGAACACAAAGTGATGCAAATGAATATCTTGGCGGGAGAACTCGAATGAGTGCTCAAACAAGAATTTCTTTATTCATAAGCTTGAGGGTACGTTGTCGCTATAAGCACTTTATGCGATATGCTAAGTACTAACTGTTATTGTCGTATGTGATATCCTAGTAACTAAGACTACTATATGCCCCAAGTAAGAATTTAGTGGTATAATGTATCTGATTTCCAAGTACTTAGTGTTATATCCTGCGTGCTTTCCTAGTAACATACTTTATTCAATAAAGTTTCCTAGTAAGTAGGAGTTTAACTCACATTTTATATTGTGTTCAATAGTTGGATGGTCTTGAATCTTCTGTCTTTTCATCATATCCAGCGTATACCTATGGAATATATGGGATTCTAATTTAAAATGAGGTTGCGAAAATAACAAAAATTGAACAATCGAAGACATTAAATTCACATTGTTAAAGTATCGTCTGACCTTTACTACTAGCCTCATTCTAACATCAGCAGTGGATTGAATCTTCTAGGATTGGTTTAATCACCACTCGCAGTAGGTTCCTTGTAGGTCTGCAATCTTCTCTATCTTTTTAAACAGTGGATCAATTATAGGATGTGTCTCCTTTGTTCCTCTTGAATCGAGTTTAGCTTCCAAAGATTTGTCTTGCCACATTCTTTGATAAAGGATAATCCCTATCAACGAACATGAAAAACCTATCCTCTTTTTGTTTTACACCATGAACCTTGCGGTATGAGTACAATATCCATTCAACCACCTCACAATCATACCAATATTCAGCCTCAAGATCGAGTTCAAACATGCTCTTTATAGCATTTCACACAAACTTAGCTAACTCTCCATTTGGACCTAACTTCCCATATCTCGAACTTCATTAGTTTCCACAACTCGTCCAAATCACCCCTAGTCAAACAATCCAAGAACATCCCAAATGACCAATAAGTGGATTTGCATCCATCACCTCTTGTAATCTCAACTACTTTCACGCCTATGTTTGACAACCGCCAATCGATAATAGGATGAAGCGCTTTTAAAGGAATAGGATTAATAGGTTCGTGGATTAGGACTATTAGTCTCCTTAAAATCTTGTTGAGTTCTTTCTTTCTTTTCAAAGCTTCGCCCACCTTTTGTCTTTTATATCCGGATTGCTTCTTTAACCATTCTATTTCTTTCTCAGAATTCATAGGAATGTGATCTTCATTAACCCTCATACACTTCTGACTAAGCTCCTTCAGCCTCTCTGTTGAACATGTTCTTAGATCTACACCAAGATGTACGCCTGAATTCTTGATAATCTTCATGTATGTATTTCTCATATCGCTCTTTGTAGGAGGTTTCTTTCTTTTGACTTGCTTTTTATCTTCTTTGAACTTCGTGAACCATTCATCCAAGATTCTTGCTTTTTGATTATTAGAGAACATTTCCCACACTTCACGAGTGTACTCAATCCCAATATTATTAGAAGCTTCAAGATAGGCTTGTGAATCCTCCCATTCATCTATCCATCTCGATTAGCTTCCTCCTCTTCTAGCCTTTTCCTTTTATTTCTTCTTTTCTCATGACTACCATTCTTACACCAAGGTCATGATCATAAGCAATCGCTCTTCTTTATTCTTAAACTTTATATCGGGTTCAAGAATACCTTTTCCCTTTCCAATATCCGTAGAGCCACCTCTTCTTCAAAGGCTCACCAATAGTCAAACTTGTAGTCAAGGGTTTAGGTCCAGTTGGTTTAAGAAATATAGGAGCCGGTGCAATGGTAGGTGTAGGTTTGATGAACTTTGCTTAAATTTATCGTTGTCTTGCGACCTCCTTCTCAACTTCTTTTGATTTAGGTGGTGAAACAGATGTAGTTGTGACAATTGTAGATGTGGTAGTAATAGCGTTGTGTGAGACTACTCTATTGTCTACTACACTTTTCAAACTAGGTGGGGTTAAGGTTACGCTAGCCATGGATGTCTCATGCGCCCTCCTTCTCTTTAACTTCTACATCACTTGGTGTCGTTACCTCATAGAAGTTGTAGCCGTGGGTTCCGAGTATGTGTCCTGCACCACCTCATTCTCCTTAACTTGTACATCGCTTGTTGTCGCATTTGAGATAGACAAGTTGTAGCGATGGGTTACAGTATGTGTCTGCACCGCCACCTCTCTTTAACTTGTACATCACCGCCGGGTTAAGGTTACGTAAACACTAGCGATGGATGTGTCCCGCACCACCTCATCCTCTTTATCTTGTGCATCGCTTGGAGCAAATGGATGTGTCCCGCACCACCTTCTCTTTAACTTGTTCATCACCGTGGGGTTAAGGTTCTGAAACACTAGCAAATGGATGTGTCCCGCACCACCACCTCCTCTTTATCTTGTTCATCATTGGGAGCGATGGATGTGTCCCGCACCACCTCATCCTCTTTATCTTGTGCATCAGTTGGAGCGGTGGATGTGTCCCGCACCAATTCCTTCTCTTTAAGTTGTACATCGGTTGGTGGGTTACCTCGGTTGAAGTTGTAGCGGCGGGTTCCGAAAGACTATCATGGATGTTTCGCACCAAATCCTTCTCTATATCATCAATACATTCTTCGCGATCTCGAGTACGCCTTCATTCCCATCTTTATCGACACCACATACCCTCCATGATCTACACTATCCACATCCTCATCCATACGCACAACTCTAGCGGTGGGTTTCGAAAGACTATCATGGATGTGTCCCGCACCAAATCCTTCTCTATATCATCTAATACATTCTTCACGATATCGAGTACAACTTCATTCCCATCTTTATCGACACCACATACTCCCTCCATGATCTACACTATCCACATCCTCATCCATACGCACAACTCTAGCGGTGGGTTCGAAGACTATCGCTGGATGTGTCCCGCACCAAATCCTTCTATATCATCTAATACATCCTTCTCAGATATCACCAAATCCTTCTATTCCCATCTTTATCGACACCACATACTCCCTCCATGATCTACACTATCCACATCCTCATCCATACGCATTTCATGCAAGCGACAAATTGAGTAATGACAAAGTATAACTCCTTGCCGTTTATCTTACATCAATTTTTTCATGATTATATCTTAGTATGCCATTTCTTGCCTTATCATGGTGAAACCTCTTGGTTACGCATGCGGTTGCTAATATTTCATTGTGTATTTTTTTCTATTGTATTTGTACTATTTGACCATCACGGGAATCTAGGATAGATTGAGTAATAACATGTCGTCACATTTGTTTCTGAATTGTAGGTTGTCGCATTAATACTAGAAACCTTTTACATCCATCCTAGGCGTGGTGGTGTTTTACCACCCTTTTTGAAGTATTTTATTGGAGGAAGTCTCTAAAGGCCGAACATTCTTAATTTTGTTGTTCGTTCTCCATGGAATACCCTCGATATTGTTGGCGAGTAATAGGTGAGCAGGTCGGGACCCGGACGGACGGGCTGGACCGTCAGACCGAGGACGAATTAGCCAAAAACTAGACCTAGGACCCGGACCGTGTGGTCGGTCCGGTCGATCGATCTCGGTCGGTCGGTCAACAAGGCAAAATAGTCGGTTTGTGGTGGGACGGACCCGGACCCGACAGGAAAGGACAGTGGCCCAAAATCACGGACAGGGCCGGAGCAGATGTGGTCGGTCGATGCAGTCATCGGTCTCAGTCGGTCCGGTCTGACCGGGTCGTTTGCTCCTTTACCGGTGCCGAACTCTGGTAGAAATTTCGAACTACATAGTTTGTTGATGTTTCACACATATAGGAATACTTACTCATTAATTTTAATGGTCTATTATATATAAAATGTTGTTTATTATCAAATAATTGATTGTAGCATTTGTACCGGGTTAAACAACCAATTCTATTCCGTTGGACAACGAGATGAGATTATTACTCCATTGCACGGATGTTATATGCTAAGCATTTTGCACATAACAACGTTGCACATTTGTTGAATTCCTACCGGCATGCGCGAACACGGATGGCGGTGGTGATCATCTTTGGAAAATCGTCTAAACATTCCTACAACATTTTCAATGAAAAGAAGGTTGCCATTAAAGAAGACAATGAAAAGTAAGTAATTGAAATTTGGAAAAATTGTAAAATAAGCAATAGCGAAAACATGGCGCTTTTCATCGGAGATACAACAACGAATATTGTGTACATTTATTGTGGCGTGTGCTCATGGTTTATTTCTAAAAATGTAGTATGTTATATGAGCCAAGATATTAAATTTTATATTCGAGTTGGTATGAACATCTTCTCTTATTACAATCAAGGAAATAGAATTGATGGCCAAGCAAATGAAAGAATCATTGATTGACTTTGTCTTTAAATGAATGAGATTCAAGTATAAATGTGTATGGACTAAAATACCCTCGACTACATAACAAAAATCGAGACGTTGACTTTGACATTGGTGGTCGAGGGACTTGTTTGGCATTAAAATGTCACACCCCAATTACATTTTACGGCGGATAAAATACCGGGGATATTGCCATAGCATCACAATTCTGAGTTATATTGAGCGACCTGGAGTGTCGTTTGGAAAATACATCGTTTGATTTAGTAAAATAATCGAGTTTACAAAGTATGGGTCCCAATGATAGTCAACATATGCGAAATAAATTTGATACAAGTGAAATGATGTTTTTAAAGTGCATAAATCCCATGTGAGGCAGCGTCGTCACCACGACTCTATGATAAGTCCACATGTATGCCATGAAGTGTATGCCTTAGATACAGAATAAAACATGCTTAAAAGTGTCAACACAAAGGTTGAGTGAGTTCATAGAGTTTGTATTTTCATGAAAACCTTTAAAACGTTCATCACGGCAAGGCATTGCAAATCCACTAGGTTCAAGTTCGCCCATACAAAACTTGCAACTTGTGTTCGCATTACTTTATAAAATATGTATAGTTTATGTTCGAGCACATGTTGTCAAATGAATTCACATAATAATACATAACTTGTATCAATAGTCAATTGATATAACACATAATAAGTATTGTTTCAAATAGTTCCAAGACCATTAGTTCATGTTTGTACCAAGTCCGCTAGTTCAACATTATACAAGTCCGCTAGTTCAACATTATACAAGTCCGCTGAGCCGTGATCATACCAAGTCAATTAGCCCATGATGTATAGAAACTCTAAATATGTAATCATTGCTAAATATGACTAAACATTGGTTAGGATAAACATATAGTTTGCAAATAATCATGATTGTCATAAAAGTAGTTGAGCATGTATCTCCCAAAATAGTACAAAACAATTGAAAATAGGGCTATGAAAACTCACGATGCAATGATTATGATGACAAAAGTGGATACCTTTGAAATGAGGTGCAATCTCTACGCAACCTAATATGAATGATATGTTCTAATGTAAGTCATGAAACAATGTTGTGCGTGCAAACTCATATGATATCCATACCACTTGTGTATTTGAAAATAATGTTTATCGTCGAAATATATGTTTATGACATCTAGTCATGTTATAAAATACTTTACAAGTACTTACGTTGAAACAACATCCTCGATAGTGGTTTAGTGATTTATCAAGAAATTATAGTTTTTCGATAGCAAAACAATATAATTTGACAATTCATGAAAGTGACTAAATGGCCTCGAAAAGCTAGTTAATAAAATAGTGAATATCGGTGTTGAAACAAACTCAATGGTTTGGAAAGCTTGTCACATTATCTAAAGGTCTTAGCATTTAACTTTTGATCATAGAGGTCTCGATCATGGAAAAATATAGATGAAGTATGGTAGTCGGACTAAAATTATTGTTTAAGGTTAGTTTCAGCAAAGTTTGAGTGACCAAATATTATTCGTTACAACTCCGTTTGACAAGCGGTTGAACATTTGGAAAATAGGCTAGGTGAACTCACTTTTACTAGAAGACATCGTTTTCTCAAGTATTCTATCGATGTAACGACTCTAAACATGGTCACTTGCGACAACTATTTTGACTAATAGAAAATATATATAAGTGTTTATACATGTGAAATAGTTACGATAACTCTATTTAAATCGCGTGTAACTTGTAGTTATAAGTCCGTTTTCTCGTTTTATATATCATTGGTTTCGTGTGCGTAAACTAATATATATTTGATAAATCGACTCATTTAGACAATGTTTAAACTCGTTTTTCCTTAAAATAACTCTTGACAACTTACCATTTTTCGGAAATATAGTTTTGCCGCTAAACTTGAAAATAGCGTATCTCCTTAGTTTATAAATCCGTTTAACCCGTTGGCGACCACGGTTTCGTTTTAAAGAATACTTTACGAAATAACCCAAAATACTTCATGACTGCTGAATTTTCCAGATTTTGCAAAGCATTCAGACCACAATCTAAAGTTGTCGAAAATTTTTCTTAAGTAATACTTGTTTCAATCACTTCAAATCAACGCCAAATCTATTCTAAACCTACCATACACGAGGTGTCATGGGTTCTAAACATCATCAACAATGATATGTTTCAAGGATTAATTATAGGATGATTAAAACTCATAATAAGCACTAAAAATATGTAAAATTGTTGGGTTTACTAATCATAACAATTATATAAACAAGTAAACATCATCAAGCATGCGTGGAAGTAATAGGAATAATACTTGTAAATTAACTAGCAAGAATTAAGTATATGCGTACCTTTGAATCAATGCAATGGGGTTTATGGAAAACCCCAATTAGGATCAAGAACAAGAAACCTAACAACCACAATAAATTGGGTTTGTGAATGTCGACCAACACCTATGGAGCACAATGAAATCAACCACCAAGATTCACAAGCTCAATCGTGCTTGTTCTTAGGTTCTTGTACACACGTACTAATAGCGATTTGATGTGAAAAGCTGGTTCTTGATCCTGCGAAACAAACCAAATACTTATTCTTTATTAGCAATCGAATCCACATGGGAAAGAGAGTTCGACCGGCACGCAAAAGAAAGAGGGAGGAAGTGGTTTCAAGTCACCAAGATTAGGTTTAGAATGAACACAATAGGATTGTATTTATAGTTAACCAATCTTGGAGGACAAGTCAATGTGGGTTGGGTTAGGGACTGACGATCGGCAATCAATCGAAAAGTTCTAGATCCTTCGACTTATAATTTCATCTCTAGTCTTTAAGTTTACATTTATGACGTTAGCCAAACCTCATTAAATATAACCACCGTTAAGTATTTATTTAAGTGACTAATAATTAATAATTATAACGTTTTATATATTATAATTATTTATCAATTCTCATCGTAATGTGCAATCCAGAAGTCTCGAGTTGAATCCGGTCATACTTAATATTAATAAAGAAATTCTAAGAATGCTCTTTTCGCTCAGGGTGTCATCACTTTTAAGAAAAAAGTTTGGGTATTTCAAAATATACTTTGAGACTTGCGACTTTTCTACTTTTCATATAAGCTTGACATGTGTCCTTGAGGTTTGTGTACCGATCATTTTTCGACTTTTCTGACTATGATTTTCCAGTGAATCTAAGCGACCGTTTTTAGAATCTAGCGAAATTTGGTTTTGTCCTTTAGTTAAAAAGTCAAAGATACAAAATATTTTTTATATAGTTCTTTCCAGGGTTGAGCGACTTAGCGTAAAACATAAGCGACTATTTGTGTACATTAACGATACCTAAAATCTTGTTTCAAAATAGTTTACTACCTTTTTATAAAATTTTACCTGTTTTCAAATTTTAACCCAAATACAAACATGAGCAACCTTGCTACAGAAAAAACACAATTGAAAATTGTGAAATCCTAAATCAATCTAATTATTGATAAATTAAACTCGAAAATGGTGACATTCCCCAATATTTTGATGCTAAGGTATTTAGTTCCAAGGTACACTTGTTTTCGGAAATTAAGTCTAAATTGTCAAGGAATCCGGATCGAATGAAATTTATTCGAACAGCTGTTTTTGGGCCATGGTTAGATATTCTGACCTAGGTAAAGCGATCATATTGTTAATTTAGTTTTACAACACGGTGATGTCGACAAACTTCTTGATTCTTGTCCCCATTTTATACAAAATTGGGAACAATGTATTGAAATTCGGTGGGAAGAGTTTCTATTGATGGTGGATTCGTTTTGTCGTTGCCTCCCCATGTACAAATTGATCGAAGTCCTTTTGCTGTCGTTCTGAGAAACAATTAATAAGAAAGGTAGCGTAAAAGGCAATGAGCTTTTAAATTTGTTTGGGAATGACACGAATTTTCAAAGTTATCGGTGAGGATCTTGTAAGGGTATGTCTTTTGCTAGTCGTTGAGATCGTGTTCATAGGTCGTGGACCTTGGTACATTGTTGTGATCATTTGTTGCAATTAGTTGAGGATTTTGGGGCATGGAATGCATATCCTTGGGAGAGTTCTTGTGGACCCGTTTTACAAAATTTAGCCAATTTGGTACCCGGCATTACAATGCTCCTTTAAGAGAAATTAGAAAACCCTTCTCAATTGCAACATATAATATTTCGGCTTTTCTTGGCTTTTAAGGTTAGATGTGTATACATTTATGAACATATCGGTTTTGTTTACTAGCGGTTCATACAATGCATTTATAATTTTCGTTTATTTTAGATATGGATTCTTGAGAGTTATCCCACATGGTTCATGGTGGAACAAAGACCCGTCAAAGATACCACGTTGTTTTGTTGGTGAAGGGTAAAACATTTTGACGCCATTATGCCAAACTTTTTGGTCTGTAAGCATTTCCATTTGTTTGTATTTGTCAAATAAGTTAGGACTTCGTTATATTTGTTTTAACTTTATAATTGTTTGTTTACTAGGGTTCTAATCCGGTCTTGGATCTTCTTCCAACAAATGCGGAAATGTTACAACCATGGTTTGCACCAGTAATGCATATTTGAGCAGGTTGGCTAGTCTACTGTGATGATCCCACTAATGAGGTAAGTTGGCTGTTTGTGCAAACCATGGTTGTATTCGTTGACAATTGACCATTGCACATTCATTTCGATCTTGCTTTGTAGGTGCGCAGGGGTGGTGATAAGCGTCGGATGTGGCGTTAGGTGATAAAGTGGCTATAGTCAATGATGATGTGGCGATGGCGATAAAGGTCAAAGTTCAATCGACAGCGATATTAACAATAGACTTTCATTGTAGAGGAAGCTCTAAAGATACAACCCAGGCAATAAAGATACAACCCGACCAAGCTAGACATTAATGTGGGGTCCTTGATGAAATTGAAAATAGACTTGCCGTTGTTGAGGAAGTTCTAAAGATACAACGTCGAAGGTGAACATGGTAATGTATATTACAACTTATATTTTTCTTTTAAAAACTTGTTGGAGTTGACACGATAATGTATACTTTGGGGGTTGTTTATTAATTTGATCTATCGCGCTAGCGTACATCAAACCCACGCTAGTGGTTTTCAATCCCTTACTAGCGAGTTCTGTTAATGTGTCGATTGGGGGTGTTACGTGAATTTGATGTATCCCTTTAGGCGTCTATCAAACCCACAGTGGTTTCAATCCTTGCTAGCGAGTTCACAGTAATATCGGTTGAAATTTGTTTTGTAAATTTGATGTATCCTTGCTAGTGTCTATCAAACCCTGCTAGTGTCTATCAAACCGCGCTAGTGTCTATCAAACAGCTGAATCCGCGCTAGCGGTTTCTTTAGTAGTATAATTGATTGTATATTTTAAATATCGGACTTCAACTCATACGCGCAGCCGTCGGATGAGGCTTTACGGACAAAGTCCGTTGATAATGCGGAATGGTAGTTCTAGTTTCTTTGATCTTCGTTGTCGTGATGTTCATTCGGTGATTATAATAAGGTTATGTTCCTTTTAGTAGTACTTTTTTTTTTTTCGTTTTTGGTTACATACCTAATCGGTTTGGTTAACTGGAATGGCGACAAATCGAGTTGTGTAAATCTTTGAAAGCGAACAGTGGTCTTACTTATATAGACCTGCGCTTTTCCATCAACTATGTCGCGGCTCGTGGAATATTGTCTTCCTGACGGACCATTGCCGTTAGATGATCACATTCGGACCATGATCGATCATTTGAATTTACCTAATTTGAATAAAGCGTTTTCTCAATCAATTTGTTGAAATGCGTATATATAAATTCCACGCACTATCTATACATATTTGATATAGTTGGTCATCCATATAGATGTGTTATTGTTGTATAATTACGGAAGCAGATGCGACTAGATGAGCGGTGGATATGGAAGATGATTTCTCGATTATTGTCTTGACAAAGCGGTTGGGATAGATGAAGAAAAACTGCTGAAAACAATGAAGATGGTGAAACACCGGTGAGCGGTTCAAGCACATGAAATACGAGGCTCATGAAGGTGTGTTGAATGTTGATGGTAGAGTGCGTAAAGGTGCGTTCGGTAAGGAAGATGCCATTGTTCATTGCTGCTGTGATCAACACTCATGATCATGAAGTACTTTTAAATCTTGATGATAAAACTATAGGGTGTTGAAGTTAATGAAAATGTCATTGTTAATTGCAATCTTTGTTGATGAACACTCTCATGATGGTGTCACAAATATGCGGGGATGGGGGCGAAGCATACAATGTTGATGCCAGCGTTAAAGAAAAGCGGGGTTGAGTTCTGGGTTGCAAATCGATTCAACCAAAGGCGGTAATAGACAAAATTGATAATGATCTTTGTGAAGGCAAGGCAGATGATTCATACCTCACGAGTACAGCACATTATTCATTAAAGTTACCACATGTACTTCAAAGTTTGATGTTATTTCAATGATGAATTTTTTATGCGGTTATGTTTTCATGCGGGGTAAAAGGAAGAAAGCATAACTAAGTTGATCGTTATAATGCCTAAAAAGAAAACTAGAAAGGCCAAAGTTACCAAAGAGTGATAGAAAGTTACCCAAGAGTACTCTGTTTTCAAAGATGATGACTCAAAAGGACAAAGCGGTGGGCAAGTGTTTGCGGGAACCATCGTGAATCTCCTCCTCTCGACTCCACGATTCCGAAGCGGCGTTCCAAAGGCGAGAAAGATATTAATCCACCACAGTGAAGATAATCAGTTGGAATCATGGGTAGAGGTATAGAAGAACTACAAGCAGACATCTTAAGACATATACATTAATGTTGTTTTTAAAAATTCGGGATCATCACGTCACGAAGGTTGCGATATCAACAAGATTACTAAACCGGTGTATGGATACCTTTTAAAAAATTTGAAGTCATCGCATAGCTTTCCTTGGGGTCTTGGCGACATTGTTGTTGATCGAAAATTTTGGTTGGCTTTGTTGGGTTATGGAAGAGGATAAAAAGGATGGCTAGGAGATGAGGTAGATATGATTTTTTGAATTAGTTTACGGTATTTTGCTTATAAAATTTTTCTGCATCACGGATCTACGGGTTGATCTAATGTGGTTCGGGCCGCCAATGCCGATTGGGCTATTTGGACCATTTTCTCTTCCTCTATCCTTGAAGAGTCTATGCGTGCCTACTCGCCCAGGTGAGCGCTATCCATTGCCATGGTCTAGTGTTGAGAAGGTTTGTATATAAAGACCATACTTTCTTCTATATATTTGGGTAAATATATGTACATGGTAAAAATGTGATGAATTATGACAAGGATTATTTGATCACATTTAGGTATACTTTCACGTGCGTGCCGAGTGCCTTGGTTTCTCGAGTTGCAAATTCGTGCGGAGTTATAACAATTTATGACACACTAGATGCGCGGAACACGAAGACGAGAGAAAAAATTTAAAATGGAGGTCACTTTTGAGAGAAAGCTACCCGAGTATCTAAACTTGTGTAAAGTTCTTCAAGCTAAATCAATATCATTTACGATTATAAGATCACATTTCAAGTTGCGGATGATGTCCTATACAAGCCAATGCATACGGTGATTGCGGAGTTTGGGTATGTATTTTTACGCAATGGGTAACAAATTAAGTATGAAGGTTGATGACCCTCTTCAAGTTGCTTTGGCGTATCGAGCATAATGGTGGAGTACTTTTGGAAGTATAAGATGTACATTCATACAAGTGATGAATAAGATGCATTTCATCTATTTGGGTATGGCTTGTATGTGGTTTTATACTTTGTTGTTCAACCAAATGTAACATTATCACGGATGTCTGAAGGGCATCAAAGACAATTTCTTATGCATGTATGTGTGGCTACTTTGTATATTCTAACACCCACATACCATCCAAATATCGTGTTGTGATCTTGTTGATTTGCAACACATTTTGTGTTAATTGCTAAAGCGTTTGTTTTACAAACATCCATTTGATTTGAAAACGACTACATACAATCTTATTGGTAAAGACTATAACATATTACATAACACTTATTGGTAAGCAGTTACCATAGCAAACTACTGACCTTTGAGAGAACAATCAAGCGAAAACCAACACAACTTTGTCATGAACTTGCACTCTTGACTTGATAAAGTCAACTCATCCAACACTTTCATGATATCATTGTTTGAAACCTCGATAACTTCATCGAAATGAACTCTTTCCGTCTTCATTAAATGTTTCTTTTCCTCATGTTCCTTGTAAAACAAATCTTTGTAATCTTGACTTGGTAGTTCGGGTCTAGGAAACCATAGAGTTACATTTGGTATTTTGTCCTAAAATAAAAATTTGTTAAATTCACATATTCAACCTAACAAGTAAAATAAGTATAATGCATAATAATACATAAATTGGGCGGTGAATCTTCTACGTGATGGTGTGGCTTGATCATCTCTATCAAAGGTCTTCAGTGAAGTTTTGTTTATTGTTTTGTACAATCCTAGAGCAGTGAACACAAATCCGAACACAAAATCCGGAAAAATGACGGCTAATTCCCAAAAATTCAAACTTTATTTGGATTTTGAGACATCAGTCGTGAGTTTACTTCGGTTAACATCACCTACTACGGTGATTACCTATCTCTAACAAATATCGGATTAAAGATAAGATCATCGAGTTTATACTACATGTCGCTTCAACAAAATTCATGTGAGTGGCGATGATGTGTTTCTTTCTTCGTTCATGAAATATCTTTATGGCGACACGATCGGTATACATCAAACTTATCGAGAAATCTTAGAGGTAAAGCCGCCTACTTCTAAGACTCTTGATATTGATCTTAATGTTCCTTTGTTGCCTCGAGAATATGATTTTCAAACACCAAAGTTGAAGATCATAATACGAGGTCGAGGGACAAGCGTTAATGTAGATGTGCATCCTAGTTGGCGAAAACAACATTTCTAAATATCTGATCCACGATTCGGTGATCCCATAATTAAAGGTAAGTAACCATAAACACCTGTAGTATCTAAATTAAAGGTGGGTAGTCGGTTTGATGATAAGCAAGGATGCATTTATGCAATAGGAATAAAAGCGTTGGTTGATATGTTTGAGTACAAAGTTACAAACTCATGTAAGAAAAGTCACAGTGTAGGTTGTTTTGTCGAAGGTTGCAGCTGGTACATGCTTAACGCGAAAAAGTGTTGTTAGCGATACTTCTATGTTACTTCCATTGACTCTCATACATGTTCGAACAAAAATTCATCCTAATCATCGAAATGCTACCGAAAATTATTGGGTCGCATACTTGTTGATAAATTGAGGAATTGCAAGCGGGTATATCTGGTGCGGACATAAAAAGCGATTTTAATGTTGATTGGAAAGTAGATATTTCCTACTACCGAGCTTGGGGTGGGAAAAACATTGCATTACGAGTTGTTGAGCGGTTGTCCTAGGGAGTCTTTTGAGCGATTGCCGTATTCTTGCTATAACTTAAAGTTGGAAAATGAGGGCGTAACTCGCATTGAGGCAGATGAGGCGGATCGGTTTAAGATGGTATTCATTGGTTTCGGTGTTCTTTGTAAGTTTTCATAAATTCTATTATATTTATATTAATTAATACCTTCATTGTTATCGAAACTTTATTAATTAAGCAAATTTCGATTGTTTTAAAATAGATCCGGAGCTTCTACGTTTTGTCGACCATTGCTAATCATTGATGCACATCTTAAAGGAGATACCTTGATGCGAATCGGTTGTTGTTGGGATGGATGGCAACAACAGATTATACCTATTACAATGGTGTCTCTCAAGTGAGACCAATGAATCATGGACATGGTTTTTGACCAAACTTAAAGATGCATTGGTGAAGTAAAAGATTTGGCCATCATCTCGGAGACATCCAGCAATTGCACATGCATGTAATCTGTTTTCAGTAGCGTTTCATGGTTTTCTTTGTCGGCATTTAATGATGACGCAATTTGAAAACTAGTGGAAGGCTATATATTGGAGGACATGCAAAGCTTACAGGCGAGGAGTTTGATGCTTCATTTACGAGATTCAATCATTAAAACAGGATGTGTATAAAAACTAAAAGATGAAATTGGATTTGATAAATGGTGGCGTCTTCGCCATAAGCAGGTACAATTATTTGACCTCAAATAGTCTTGAATCGATAAACTCTTTAACGAAAGATGTTAGGAAGGTTCCATAACCCGACTAATGGGTACTACGAAGCTTCTACAGATGGTATTTTGAGCGTCGAGCAAAATACAAAATTAAAAAGCGTATATTATACTTGGTTTATTACATATTTGTACGTCGCATGAAAATGTATTATTATTTTTGATTTGGATGCTCAGTGATGAACTTAGCGAATGGGCAAATGCAAAAGTAAACAATAGAATGGCAAAGAGTGCTAATTGGGGTTATAGAATTGAGATGCACAAGATTTACCAAGTCAACGATCAAAACATTCATATTGTTGACTTTGAGGAGAATGCACCCGCAAATGGCGCTATCTGGTCTACCTTGTGGTCATGTTTGTCTTTGTGTCTAGAGTTGAAGGATGGTGACACTAGCGGTTGGGCTATGGATTGGTTTAACAAAGCGTCACTAAAAAATACATACGAAGCAAGGGTTTATCCTCTAAAGATGTATCCTTGTGGCGTACTCACGATGACTTGCAAACCGTAAAACCTCCTGCTATGGATAGCGACAACACAGAAGACCCAAAAGAAAAGCGTATCCGATCACGGAAGAGCGGAAGCAAAACACATGGCGGTGTGGAAAGCGGACACACAAAACGGTCATGTCTTGAACCGTTGATGACAAGGAAGGCAAGTGTGTTCTATCTTTTTTTTCAATGTGTATAATTTTTAATGTTATTCTTGATATGGTTGTTTGAACTAATGCCACATGTCGAAAGCGTAAAAGAAAGTCACAATCGTGCACCTACAACTAATGAAGAAGCGTTGGAACAAGAGCGACACGGTGGACGGAGGGCGTGTAGAGGTCGAAGAGGGAGAAGCAAGTGGTCAATCAAACAATGATTTCGTTGGAAATGAATCATCTACTCTGAAAACATCGTTTGTAACAACATTCGATCCTGACATGGCTGAAAATATTCATTTGACGATTATAGTACTTCAATTTGAACTTTAACACAATGGGCACAACTTATCGGTCATTTAAATTTTCAATGTTTGTTACTTGAATAATAATAGCTACGAGGTGGCTTGCTTTTATTGTTCCTTGTTTTATGTTACTTTGTGAGAATGTTATACAATAAGCTGTTGAACATGTGCACATTTTTGTTCTTTTCTATAAAAACATAGAGAGTCGGGCATATAGTGTAACGTCAATGTATGCATGTATTGTTTATTACCTTTCAATGTCTATTTAACCAAACTTGCAAGTATATTTTCACACAACATCATTCCATAAATAAGTAAGCAAAAACAATGTCAGTGCGCTAAATGTGATGAGATAAGCCGCTTCTAACACTAACAAGCTGGGCGAGACATTTACTCTTCTTAGTGCCGGCAATCGAAGATGTTCAATTGGCAAGAAAGGTGAACATCCTAACTCGAATTGGCTAGACTTAATGGTCAAAATTTGCCGTTATTCAAGAGATGGGCGTGCGTAAGAAGGTGCCACAAAAGCTGTTGACTTCGAAGCGGGGGCGGGCCCTTAGTGAACACAAAGTGATGCAAATGAATATCTTGGCGGAGAACTCGGTGAGTGCTAAACAAAATTTCTTTATTCATAAGCTTGAGGTGCGTTGCGCTATAAGCTTTGTGCGATATCACGATACTACTGTTATGTCGTATGTGATATCCTAGTAACTAAGACTACTATATGCCCCAGTAAGAATTTAGTGGTATAATGTACGATTTCCAAGTACTTAGTGTTATATCTGCGTGCTTTCCTAGTAACATACTTTATTCAATAAAGTTTCCTAGTAAGTAGGAGTTTAACTCATTTTATATTGTGTTCAATAGTTGGATGGTCTTGAATCTTACATCTTTTCATCATATCCGTATACCTATGGAATATATGGGATTCTAATTTAAAATGAGGTTGAAAATAACAAAAATTGAACAATCGAAGACATTAAATTCACATTGTTAAAGTATCGTCGACCTTTACTACTAGCCTCATTCTAACATCGCGTGGATTGAATCTTCTAGGATTGGTTTACCCTTGGCGATGAGTTCCTTAGTAGTGCAATCTTCTCTATCTTTTTAAGCGATTGGATCAATTATAGGATGTGTCTCCTTTGTTCCTCTTGAGCGAGTTTAGCTTCCGACATTTGTCTTGCCACATTCTTTGATAAAGGATAATCCCTATCGAACATGAAAAACCTATCCTCTTTTTGTTTTACACCAGACCTTGCGGTATGGTACAATATCCATTCAACCACCTCACAATCATACCAATATTCACCTCGAATCGAGGTTCAAACATGCTCTTTATGCCACCAAACTTAGCTAACTCTCCATTTGGACCTAACTTCCCATATCCCGAACTTCGTTTCCACACTCGTCCAAATCACCCCTAGTCAAACAATCCGGTAACATCCCAAATGACCAATAAGTGGTTGCATCCATCGCCTCTTGTAATCTCGCTACTTCTATGTTTGACAATCGCTTGTCGATAATAGGATGAGCGCTTTTAAAGGAATAGGATTAATAGGTTCGAGGATTAGGACTATTAGTCTCCTTAAAATCTTGTTGAGTTCTTTCTTTCTTAAAGCTTAGTCCGCTTTTTGTCTTTTATATCGGATTGCTTCTTTAACCATTCATTTCTTTCGAAATTCATAGGAATGTGATCTTCATTAACCCTCATACACGACTAAGCTCCTTGACCTCTGTTGAACATGTTCTTAGATCTACAAGATGTACGCTTTGAATTCTTGATAATCTTCATGTATGTATTTCTCATATCGCTCTTTGTAGGAGGTTTCTTTCTTTTGACTTGCTTTTTATCTTCTTTGAACCGTGAACCATTCATCCAAGATTCTTGCTTTTTGATTATTAGAGAACATTTCCACTTCACGAGTGTACTCAATCCCAATATTATTAGAAGCTTCAAGATAGGCTTGTGATCCTCCATTCATCTATCCATCTCGATTAGCTTCCTCTCTTCTAACCTTTTCCTTTTATTTCTTCTTTTCTGCTACCATTCTTACACCATTGTGATCATAATCTTCTTTATTCTTAAACTTTATATCGGGTTCAACAATACCCCTTTCCAATATCGGTAGAGCCACCTTAACTTCTTGGCTCACATAGTCAAACTTGTAGTCAAGGTTTTAGGTCCAGTTGGTTTAAGAAATATAGGGCAGGTGCAATGGTAGGTGTGAGGTTTGATGAACTTTGCTTAAATTTATCGATGTCTTGGCGACCTCCTTCTCTTCTTTTGATTTAGGTGTGAAAGCAGATGTAGTTGTGACAATTGTAGATGTGGTAGTAATAGCGATGTGTGAGACTACTCTTGTCTACTACACTTTTCAAACTAGCCGGTGGGGTTAAGGTTCGCTAGCCATGGATGTCTCATGACCCTCCTTCTCTTCTTCTACATCACTTGGTGTCGTTACCTCGATGAAGTAGGCTGTAGTTAGTATGTCCTGCACCACCTCATTCTCCTTAACTTACATCGGTTGTTGTCGTTGCCAGATAGACAAGTTGTAGCGATGGAGTTACAGTATGTGTCTGCACGCCACCTTCTCTTTCATCTTACTCAAATCTAGAAATAATGACTGGTAATTTATCATCACCTTCAAGAAATGCATACTCGAGATGAGGTGGTAAGTCCTTAAGTTCGACTTGTGAAATTCTTCGCTTTTCTCAACCGACTTGACTTCCTTGTTATGAAGCTCGACGGGGAGGAGCGATGATGGATCATCATTAAGCAACTTCTCAATGAGAAGTATGTCCCCTCGATGTCGATGGGAGCGTGATCAATTTCCATGGAACAGTAATCACTAGACAAGTATGCTTCAATCTCTTCCAAGATGAAGTCACTTTCCTCAAAGCGGAGTGAGAGAAGGAGTAGAATTGGCGATGATGGGTTGAGATGAATGAGTGAGATTATCACTCAAGAATTATGATCATAACCAAGAACTTCCCGAGTACTCTTCGAAGCAACATCAATGATATCTATTCGGTTAACCGACTCGTAATCATAGTTCATGGAGTACCTCAAAGTTTGATCAAGGTTAAAGGTATGACTTCATTACCAACACGTAATGTGATTTCTTGCTCAAATACATCAATGAGAGCACGGCCCGTTCTCGTGAATCCTCGTCCAACAATGAGAGGAACCCGATGATCGGCATCGAAATCAACAACCACAAAGTCACCGGAAAATGGAACTTTCCTACTTTCACAAATACGCCCTCGGCAATGCCAAGTGGACGGGATATTGTACGATCGCAAGCTCGAGAGTCATGCATGTAGGAGTAAGTTCCTAAGAGAAAGTTTCTTCCATATCGAATAAGGCATCGATTGATGCTTGCACCAAGATCGGCTAAGGCAAAGCATTCAACCATTCCCGGAAATACAAGGTAAGAGAAATTTTCCGGGATCTCCAAGCTTTGGGAAGTTTCTTCAAGATAATCGCAGAGCGGTTCGTTAAGAGGAGTTTTTCCATTTCAAACAACTTTTCCTTGTTGCTTAACATGTGTTTGAGAGTTGATGCAAACTTGGGCATCAAGATGATAGCATCCGCAAAGCTTATGTCAAATGTAGTTCTTGGAAAATTTGAAAAAATTGTCCATTTGATGGTGGCTTTTTCGCGGAGCTTTGCTCATTCAAACGTGATGGGTAAGGAATAGAAGATTTGGTTGGGGTTTTCAAAAGGAGCTACGGGAGGTTCAAAAGCAACTCTCGGACTGGATTTCAGCTCGGACAACTTGAGGATGGACATCGTTGGTACCTCCGTTATTAGTAGGAAGTTCCTTGTCCTTTGTCGCCAGTTCACTTTCCACTACCTTCGGAGAGAAGAAGAAGAGGTAGTAGGAATAGCGGTCCATTGTATGAAACACCACTCTGTTGTGATCGCTTTGCATCGCCTCGGGTTAGCGATCGTGTTGCTCGGAAGTTTTCCCGAGCCCAGGGTTGATCATTTAAAGACTTTTAGATCGCCGATCCGACCGACCAACAACCTGCTCATTTCATCTTGGGATTTCATGAATTGCTTCAATAACTCATCGATGATTGTAATTGAGGTACTGGAGGGAAATTTTGAGGTTGTATGTTTTGATTATGACCTTGTTGTTGAAAATTCCTTGGTTAGGATTCACATTTCAAATTGATTCCTCGATTGAAATTGTTTTGATTAAGGTTCCTTGATGTTGAAAACCTTGATTTGGTCCGGGATAGAAATTACCTTGGTTTTGATAACCTTGGTTCATTCTAGGTTGGTTCTCGATTCGGTTTTGTATATTAGATTCGTTAAAACCGGTGGTGCCGATAAGTATTAGCACGGTAACTTGGTTCATTTTGAGGACGGTATTGATTACCTCCCGATGTGAAGTACCGCTATAGCATTAGCTTCAAACGGACTACCATCGGTGGCGATCAATTGTAGTATGCATGAGGCCACCACAAGTAACACAAACTTCAACTTTCTTCACTTCACCATGATGGTGTGCGTGTGAAAGTGACTTTCTTTTGGTTAGCAAGAACCAAAGCTCGAACAATATCCGTGAGTTTGTCAATCTTAGCATCGGTGCTAGATGTACTCACGGGAGATGAAATAGAAGGTCCGACATTAGGACCGAGGGCGATATGTCTTTGTGTGGAAAGAGCGGACACGGGACTTGTTTTCAATGATTTGCAAGGCTTCTTTTGTGGTCTTGCTCAGAAATTACCTCCGCGGAGGCATTTAAAGAGTCTTGATTAGTCCGTTCGGACCATTGTAGAAAGTATCCATTTGCATTAACTCGGTAAAACCATGATGCGGACATCATGGAGCAACTCTTTGTAACGATCCCATGCCTCACCGAATGATTCATCAAATCTTTGAGAAAATTTCATTATCTCATTCTTAAGACTTGTAGTTCGGGATGGAGGATAGAATTCGTTAACAAACTTGGTGACTAAATCTTCCCATGTCTCAATGGAACGAGGGGTTGTTTCTCAAGCCAATTCCGGCTTGTCCTCTGTAGAGAATGGGAACAAGAAAGCTTAATTGCTTCATGTGGGACATTCTTGTATTTGATGGTAGATGCAATTTTGTTGAACCATCGAATATGTGCATGAGTCGTCCCGCCAAAACCATAGAATTGGCTTTGGGTTACAAGATTAAGCAACCCGGTTTTGAGCTCAAAGGTATCGACCACGATGGTCGGACAACAATAGCATCTCCGTAACCCTCGATGGGTGCTTGAGAAGCTCATTCATCGGTTTGTCTTCCGCCATTACGACGGGGGTGGTTGTGCTAGACGTTCCTCGGTCATGGTGAAGGAGCGTAACGCCCTCACGCTCACGAGGAATATTTGCAAGCTCGGAAAGTGGACTTGTAGAATCGGAAGAACGAGTGCGCATGCACTAAGTATAAAAAATGGCCAAAACAAATGCGAGGCAAAGCGACAAGTGAACTTAAACCAATAATCACAAATGAAATGGCTTTTGAAAAAGGTACACCGATCACAAGGACACAAAGGCAAGTTTTAAATCTTTTGTTGGGAACTTATTAATGTTCACACCCCGGTTGGTAGGTGTCTTGCCTTGGTTTGCGGTGGTTGATTTTATGTATTTATTAAGTACCACCGAAAAGACGTAGGTATGGATTCGTGCTAAGGGTTTAAAAACTTTTGGACAATATTTTTTTGTATCGTCTCGTTTAACCAAATCGTATCTCTTTAAGAATCACCTTAAAGGAAACACAAGCTAGAAAACGTTACGATTGTTTTGTTGTTTTATATATTTTTTTTGGTGTTGTTAACACTTTAGGAAAAGTGTTAATGAATTTTTTTTTTTTATTTTGATAAACTTTACAAAAAACTGTTTACAAAAGGTGGTATATGTGCAAGTACGGGTCTGAAAAAGGTTTAAGACACGCTAAAGCCTCCCCGGCAGCGGCGCCAAAATTTGATTGGTTTCCAGACAGTCAAGTTTATCACACAAGCTAACCACTTGTGAATGGTCAACCGTAATAAACTTCAAACAGCTCGGAAACAAATGCAATTAAGATCTGGAGAGTATAGTGTTTCCACAGGTCGTTAAGTCCCACGGAGGATTAATGGTGCTCAACACTTTCAGATGTCGAATAATCACTAAGGATAGTGATCAGTAAGGGTTTTGATTGATAACTACACTACTGATTGATTGGAATGATATTTTGGATACAGAATTGTAAAGCACAACAATCAGATAAGACAAACGTAAATACGTACGTTTATTAAACTACGTAAACGTACCAAATAAAACGTGAGATATAAGAACTAAAAGACCTACAAATATGAAAATGATATTTTTTTAATCCTAAAAATAAAAGAAAATTATTAGAAAAGGAAAATTATTTTTATAACTATTTATTTAATTATTATTAATTAAAAACTATTTTTAATTATTTAATAATAACCTAAAATAAAAGAAAATATGAAATAAGGCTAGAAAAATAAAATTATGATTTAGAAAAATCTAGAATATTATAAAACTTATTTTAAAATTAAAAATATATTTTTTTTTACACTTTTTATCTATTTATTATTAATTAATTACTATTTAAAATACACTTAAATACAAGAAAATATAAAAATAACCTGGAAAAATAAAATTTTAACTTAGAAAAATCTACAATATTATAAAACTAATTTTAAAACTGAAAAGATATTTTTTATGCTTTTTAATTATTTATTATTAATTATTTAATACTTTTTAACTATTTTGAATTCTAATAAATACTAAACAAACTAAGAAAATTATGAAACTTTTTCTAAAAATATCTTATGATGACAGAAAGCTAAGAAAATTATAAAAACAAGATGTGCTTAATAATAAGCTGAAAAGAAAAATCAAAAAGCTAATTTCTATTAAATAAACGCTATCACTATATTTTAAAATGATGTTTTGTGATTTTATTTTGAAAACTATTTAACTACTGATATTAAGTAACTTTAATGAAAACAAAATTTTGAAACCTAAAATAAGCGGTTTGTGAGCTTATTGGTTTAACCGTTTGGATTTTTAGCTTATTTTGATGTTTAAGCTCAAATATGCCTACAAACCGAAACAAAGGTAGATTATGATTCAAACTAGCTTAAGCTACTCAAATTAAAATAAAAGGCACAAATAACAACAACGATAAGCTTCTAATAAGCTAATAAGCTATAATCCTAAACTATGTGACCAAACAGCCTGCTGACCATATTCCCAAGCAAATTAAGCTCACTAAATTAGCTTAAAAGCTCAAAATTAAAACTGAAGTGTCAAGATGGTGGTTAGCTTTCCAAAAGCCAAGGTTCAATGCACTGGGCCCACTATTGAGCTCTAGACAAGCTTGTGAAAGTGGCTTGAGAGCACCGAGTACTTTAGTTCACACGAAATGGGACAAACTATAAGCTATAAGCAACCCTATCAAACAAGCTACAAAATAGAAAATAAGCACTCGAATAGCTAGACAACTAGGTTATCTTTACAAAGAACCAAAATACAAGATTTGACCAACTAATAAGCTCTTGACAAGCTCATGAAAAGCTTGCTAAGGCTGTGCCTGAGCATGCTTTTGAAAAGTACTTAAAAGAAACAAAGAAATAAGCAATCTATAAGCTAAGTATATATAAGCTAATATTTTTCTAATTAAGATTAGCAGCTAAACTTTAATATCCCAAAAGCTTATATCCTAAATCTTAATATTATGTCCTATATAAAATTATCCATTTTATTCAAAAACGACTATATTGAAAAGTTTGACTTTTTAAGATTACACTAAAGGTTGACTAAGATGAACTTTGAATTAATACTACTCACTGATTATGATATATTAAGCTATAATAAGATTAAATTAAGCTAGGTTAACAAGTTTTAAGCTAATATGATGATTTTTATAACATAAATCCTAACAGTGAATTACTAAGGTGAGTTTGAAAGGTATTTTGACTTTCTACCAAATAAGGACTGGTTTTCTTGGTTTCTTTGAGTTATTTAGACCAAGTTTGACAGATAATACCCAAGAACACTGTCTTGAACAACCACCAACACAGTTAAACAAGTTAAACCAAACACTACTTATTGAGACTGTTTTGAGATTTTTCAAAGCTCAACACCGATTTAGACCATGCTATGGATTACGACCTTATATTATTATATATTAAGGCTAAATAAGCATTAAACAACAATTACTAATAACATAAAACTCAAGTATGGTAATTATGCTATCTTGATCGTTAAAATAAAATTTTATTAACTACAAATTAAAAAGAACAAGTGACTGGTTTTAACACTTAATTTTACTTAACTACAACTAGGAAACATGAACATAAAAGCTTTAAGCTAATGATCACTTAAACAATGAAATGCAAAATTGGAATAAAAGGCTTACAAGATGGATTTGGTGAACAATGAGAACCGAGGCACACAAACACAACCTAAAGCTTCCCAATAAGCACTAAACCAAAGGCAATCCTTTATTAACCCCGCCCAACTTTGACCTTCACTTCCATGGACTTTTTATTTTTACTAATTTATTTGTATTTTTGTATTTTCTCTTTTGATACTAGATCGATTTTAAAGGTTTCTAAAAGCTTAAATAAGCTTTCTGAGGAGCTTATGTTGGCTTATCAGTCCTTAATAACAACTAACAACATCATTAGAACACATTGAGATTTTAAACAAAAGTAAGATTTTGCATAAACAGAAATTAAGACTTAAACTTGAAATTGATTATCACAAAAGCTTTATTGTACACTGGAAACTTGAAATACAAAGTTCAAAAGCTAAAACATACACTGGAATTTTAAATTTAATTAAAACGACATAAGCTAAATTAAAAATACTAGATATCTCTTCACATTGCTTCTTCCTTGCTTTATAATGATCATTTTCAGCTTTGTCGACATCTCTGAACATATCCCACCTCATTCCAACCATTGGATTGGTCAAAATCATCATATTCGTCCATTTGTAGCTTTGGCGCCAAAAAAGTCATGAGCAGGTTTATGCATTTAAAGAAGTTTGGGGGATTGTGGAGGTGGAGGGGAGTGGGTATACAAGTGGAAAGACAGTGGAAAGGGTGGAAATGTCAAGTGGAAGAAAACCGCCTGTTTCTGGAATTGTGCTCAGTGAAGGGATGTACATGTTGGTGGGTTTTGGCGGGTTTGACCAAATTTGACCGGATATTAATAAGTGGGGGGGGGGGGGGTCAAAATAGGGGTCAGTGGTTAATTGGTGGGTCTTTTGTTTTGGCGGGGCTCAATAATAAAAGGGGGTCCGTTTGGTTTGTTTAATATACAAGGACCATAGATGTAAATTCTGCAAACTTGAGGGACCAAACCTGTAATTTCTCAAAAGTTATTACAAGGACTAAACTTGACAAAGTTTAATAGTACAAGGATAATATTTGATAATTTTCACTTTTTTAAATATCCAAGGACTATTTTTGACAATTTTCAAACTTGAGGGACCAAAGTTGTAATTTTGCAATTTTTAAACTTTGAAGGGTTTGTTTTAACAACTTTGAATCCCATGGACCTTAAATGATATTTTACTTTATTTTGATTTACCAAGGACTAAATTTGACAACTTTTGAAACTTGGGGACTAAAGCGCCAATTATGCAAACTTGATACGCTTTTTCATCCGATTTTGATATTTTTGCATTTAAAACACATAAAACACTTATTTGTGATATTTTTATCATTTTAATGCATTTCTGAGTGTTTTCAGATGTTTTTGGCATTTTAAATGGTACAAAAATGATGAGTATTTAGACACTCATCACACATTATGGTGCGTTATAATGCATCTAAGATTATAGGGATGCATCTAATTTAGGTCGGTGTATCTCGGATTTGCGGTTATAGTTCTTCTTATTCCTTCTTATTTTAAGTAATATTCTTATTTGATCCTAACTCTCTCTCTCTCTCTATATATATATATATATATATATATATATATATATATATATATATATATATATATATATATATATATATATATATATATACTTGTTAAGTCACCAATGGGCGGGCATGACTTATAATTATTTGTTTGTTGTTTTTTGTTAATTGAATTACATTTTTTAGAATTGTCAAACAATATTATAAAACAATTGTTTCTTTGACACAACTTCACAGTCAACAACATGTTCTAAATCGCAAATTTAAAGGTGTGAAAGTAGCTATCCATAAATTATTATATCATGAACATAATTTGTTTATCCAAACTTTACAAAGAATATTGAGACTTACGCCGATGGCTTTTATAATGCTCGGCCAAACCTTAAATCCAAAATCCCAATCATCAATGACTTGTAGTTATCAAAAGTATATTTCTTTCTTTGTCTATGTACTCATGTCGTAGTTCTTGATGGTTGTTGGGTTCTTCTTCGTAGATCTCAGAGTTTTGTGAAAGTAGACTATATTCGATATAGATACAATTACAACAATCAAAAGCAATGTAAATTGTTCAAAATCTACACAAACTCCAACATATGTAGGTATGCAATCCATTTGGAATCTTTCTATACAACAACAAATGATGCTCGCCCCCGAGCTATAAATAGGTTTAAACATTTATATGTTAGTTAGGATTTAACAATGTAAGTACTGCAACCCTCGAGCAATATCCAAATAATATAAATAAATAAGAAACCATAAAAAGGCTTACAATACCTTTAGGCAATGCTTCACTTCGACAAATCAAGGGATATCAAATAAGTAATATGAATGCAATATGCCTCATAAGTGTTGGGACCTATCAAATCAAGGATATCTAATAAGTAATATGAATGCAATTTTGATAATCAAATCGAGATTATTTATGTGTTTAAGCCTCATGATTATGTTAGTTAGAATATTTGGATAGTGAGTTACCAGGTTAAGATCTACAACGATGATTGCAATTGCTATAAAGAATGCAGCAAAGACTATTACAACGCCAAAAAAAAAGTTGCAAAGTAATGATTTTTGTCTCTTTGTAGGCAAACCCATGAACTTTTCTCGATCTTACATTAGTATTTGTAGCATAATAGTTGAATTAGTGAGAATGACAATCATCAATAAAGAAACTCTTAAGTCAATCAGTTGATCTTACATTAGTCTAAATAGTTTCATTACAAACTGACAATTGATTTTTTTAACTTATAAATGGGTGGGTTTGGATTAAAATTTGGTCTCGTGTGATATAAAAAATTTAAGCTTTATCATCAAAATCATCAATAAGAACGGAAAACCCAAACTAATAACGAATCCTACCACCGCCAGGATTTATAAACCACCAATGTCTCTCATCTTCTGGAAAAAGTTTTTCATTCTCATCATACAACGAAAATAATATAAGTTGGAATGATAACCCCTGGTCGAGCCGGAGTTCCTTTAGGTGGGACCGCATTCATCTTTCTTATAATGTTACGGTTATACACAGCTTCGTTTTCTCTATTTATAGCATGTTGGGTCAGGTCACCATATGTAGCCAACGCGTGATTGAAATAGCAATCTTGGCATCAGGGTATCCATATTTAGCCATATCAAAAAACACTGAGTCAATCATCCAGTAAATGCATGTAGGTTAGCCTAGTACCATTTAACCTTCTTCAAGCAGAGCATAATCAAGGTTTACGCTTAATGGTTTTTCGTCCCATGAAAAATATGGGTAAACGTCGACGAAGAAAGCGAACTTGTACCCGTTATGAAGTCTAATAATGTTACAATAAGTGGATTTATATCAATCCAAACTCCTATATAACTCTACTTTCACATAATACCTGAATCAAACCCAAGTAAAGCAACCTTATTTGGATTGATAAACTTTTTATTGACTTGTGAGCTTATTGCTTACTTAAGTTCATAAACTAATTTAAAAAAATATACCAAAAGCCACTAATATTAACTGTAAAGCTTGTGTAACGGGTTAAAAAGACCACTTTTTACAGGGAACCAAATGAGTCCGGTTGACTCTCAGCACTTATTATCCGTTTTTTTTAGTTGCACAGGCATATGATGTATCACATATTTTGATATCATTTGAATCGGTCGATTCGTATATTTTCGATCAAAGCGTTTGAGGAATAGTAACACATCTTGATTATAAAATATATCCAATTTTGACCAAGAATATAACACACATTGACACATAAATAGTTTGCTTCGTTGACCCCTTTTTTCCTTTCCCGCTACTCGATATCCAAGCAGATAGTGTTAATCGCTTTCGAGACCGAGCCACAACCATAACTTCTTTTTGTTGGTTAGCTGCAGAATCCTTAATATTACAGACACGAGATCTCATACACTTTCTGGAGTATCGATGTCCATGGAGATGTGACCAAATTCATGAGACCTCACTTTAACCCCTGAAATAAAAATTAGTATAAATACCAATAACTTGTGAACCATGAACGTATGAACATCTATAAGATCTATATATTATTGTATGATTAACAAATTACATAGTAAGAAATGAATGACTTGAAGATAACTAATATTGATCAAAATTGTAACAGAAATCTACTTCCAACATGACATGCGTTGTAACGTATATGGCAAGGAAAATATAAATTAAAAGTCAATGGAAGAAATTTGTGTTGAAACTAAAAACTTTGATTTTATAAATGCTTATAGGGACCCTTATTTTCATTTTTATGAGTTTGTTCTGACCTGAAGGTTTTAGCAGATGACTAAGTGCTTCATGGTTCCCATTTTTTACTTGGCTTCTTTATCCCTATATGATTTTGGGGTCCTTCGAATTGGTGGCTTCATACCGATTTCTCTTTTTTGTTTATGTTTATGTAAACGAAATATGGTTAAAAAAAATCACATTTGTTAAGTCTTAACCTCATGCAATTTTCTATTTTTGAATAGTTATTGTTTTTTTATAAATAAAGCACATAAGAATAATGGTGAATTGCAAAAAGACACGATTATACTATAAAGATTATATTGGTTACATAAAGAACTTCACATATGAAGCACTCTACCTCATGAACTACTGATTCTTGGACTCTGATGCATGCTTCAGGGATTCCCGACACACGTTATTAACCGGGATTATTGACATCGGCATGAGTATAAACTTTTTTCCCACCTCAGAAGCTAAGATATATCATACACGTTTTTTTGTATCTACACAACTTGACACAAATAGCATAACTCACCTTATTATAACATGGGCATGTGATATTCTTTGTATATGCATTCTCTTGTAATGTCGTTTCAATTGTCCCTTTAACAATCTGTTCAGAGCCATCAATGCAGTTTGAATATATGCCAACTCTAGCTAAAGCTTCATAAGGTGTTATGTTAGCATAAGTCAGAACGTGAATTATATGTCATTTTATCATGACCATGTGCTCATTTGACATATCATGAAAAAATAATGCAAAGAACCTCTTTCTATATTTTTTAAGTTTAGGTTTGCTGGTTCAGAATTTGTAGTTGAATACTTGAATTCATAGTAAATAATATCTCGTGTATTCAAAAGCACAACCAATATAAGTAGGGCCTCACATCAGTAAATATAACATGATTTAAATCATTTATCATTAAAAATAAAAATAATAAACATGATATTTCATGTTGCGCTTTAGTTACATACCCGACGATCATGTTCCTCTGCAAAGTATTCCGTGTTCACATCACTCTTTGGAATTGCGTCATTTGAGTTGATGATGAGTTCAATATCACGAGCCTGAATTGGTGACCAAAGTCAAGATCAAGAATGCAGACTTGACAAGCTTTTTTCAACTTGCTGCAAGTTTGGCAAATCTCACTTTTATAGTATCTAGCATCTCGGCCAGGTCTCCACCTGAAGACTGTGATGGGCCTAGTTCAGATCTTGCACCGATCAGAATTTGCTTTTGTCTCCACATAAGTTAAAGTTGTTTAGAAGCTTGTCTTGAAACCAAAATACACTCATCATGAATATAAGTACTGATCGCTTTTGACTCCCAAGTGAAGGCCTAAAGAGTCATTTCTCCTCGGGCATCTCGACTTTCAAGCAATGCCACTCCTTTTCATCTTGGTTGTTGTCGCACAAATCCTCTTGATTGCATTAACTTCCAGTGGATTGTTCTTGCTCTGTTACAATTAATCATAACCAACATTAGTTACATATAATGCATCTAAGTTTATCTTTTAAGGTTGAAAAATTAAAATTAACTCACCTTTAGTGGTCACCGCAGCAAGATGTACCTTTCACTAAGAAGCATATCCTAGGCAAACAATACCATAGTAATCATAGATACAATAGCAAGTGGTGACTGCACAAAAGTGGTTTGTGACAGGTACCGGTGCCATCATCGTTCGGCGATTCACTGCTACTACAACCCCGATTTATGGTACTCAATCGCTGAGACGCCACGTGTTACCCGGTCGGGAGGCCGTAGTCTTTGTAGGTATTTGTTAATATTTGTAACAATCGCCTAAAGCAATTGAAATGATCAGAACTTTCAATTTGTAAATGACTTCAAAATCCAAAAAAAAAAAAAAAAAAAAAACATGAAGTACCACCGGGTTTCTTGGCAATGCATAAGTCAGGACTGAATTGAGTGTTCCCTGCATGATCCTCAAAAAGTCCCCATATATATAACTTAAATCAGCCCATATTATGTCCTCGGGCATGACCAAAGGTAAAAAGGCAATGCCAAATATCCATAAGTTTCCGACACTAAAGATGAATACCCAATCTAGAAAAAGGGACAAACTTCTACCTTTATGAGGCTAAGGAGCATAGCCGAGAGAGCAATGAACCTGTGGCTTAACTTTTCTTTACTCCTTCTTTGAGATAAAAAAAATTTAAATCAAGAAAAAAAGTCAACTTGCGACCTCTAAGCTATACAGTGACGTAGATAAAAGATGTTGATTTTGGTTTACTATTTGGTATTCTGGAATTCGTATGATTAATTAAGCTATACAGTGACGTAGATTAACCTTACTTTGTAGATCCTGCAACTCAGAAATTGCAACTCGGTCTTCAATTACAGAATCCTGAAAATAGAAGTTATGAAAATTCATCATTAATATAGTGCTCACTGTACTATAAGTTGGCTACCAAATACCGAATTCTTACCAGCATGAAAGGGTCTAAAATACCCTTTAAATACTTCAAATGAGGCCAAATAAAATTGTTCCACCCGAATCAATTACGTTGGTATAATAGCTGCTATGTTCCATACTTTCTTTAGCGCCATTGACTTTAAAATTTCAGCTCCACACAAACCTATAAATCACAAATTTTAAATGCATAAGCCAGAGTAGAATCTCTCCATTTAGGTGCTTAAATTTACATGTAGCCTTTCAGCAAGTCACACTTTTATATGCAAATTTTACACAATCACATTATTTAAAATATCAAGCGTAAGCTAACACACACACCCCCTTAAAGACGAATCAACTTACATGTGCTTAAATTTACATGTAGCCTTTGTACCCAAACGATGTCGGATTTGCCTCTTTGAGTGTCAATTCACCGATCAAGTTCACCATGATCACAGTTATTCCTCGAGGCGTCTTCCTAAAGCCTTCTTCCTGTTGCAACGTCAGGTATTTTCGTAAAAAAATAGATCAAGACATACCATAATATTTACTCATAAATAGGTGAATGCAGATCCTCGTTATCATCACCATCATCGCCATCATCGTGAGGTCGGAATGACTTTTCCGAATGAAAGTTTGAAAGCATATAAATTTCATCTTAGTATGTCGTAGATTGATCACAATATTGTCCGCTTGTTTTCTTTTAAATACATAAACATGAGACACTTAACAAACCCGCGTACCAATGTCTCGAATCCTCAGCTATCGCCTTCATCGCCATTCACGCATCATCTTCCATGTCATTTTCATATCCATAATCTTCACCATCATTTGTTTCTGCACCATCATCCATGCCATCATCATCTTCAGGCATCGAACTTGTATACATACATTGTTAAACGTACCACGCCATTTTGAATGCGTACAATGTCTAGTCGAACCCATAATGCTTTCAAAAGCATAAAGTCGACAAAGATAAATAATGTACAATGGATTCTGAATAAAGAAATGTACAAATGAATAGGATTTACTAACACGTAATTAAGAATACAAAGTAAAAGACACCGACACGAACCTCAAGAGAGTCATGATTTCATTGAATCCAAGCACAAGCAAAAAGAATAGCCCATGGAGGCGGTAGCAGCTGTTATTTTGCTTGTTAGCTTTCGAAAACATTAAAAAGCATAGAAGGTAATATAATGAGGATAACAGATGTATGGAGATTCGTTATCCTTATGTAATGAGGTACATATATGATTGAAATAACACCTGAGCGGAAGTAGCTTGACTAACAGCATAAACGGTCTCCTTCTGAAATTGGTTCCACAAAGATTTACACTGAACAGGAGTTATCAACGTCTTTGATGCTGGAATCTGGATGTAAACATATATTTAATCATAGTTTGTCAGATTCAATCAGATAGCTTCTTAATGTTTGGTAACGATAGAAATAGAACACTTTGATCCATTTATTAATAAATGGTTTCGGATTATTTTATTCTCTAAGGGGTCAAATGAGTAAGAAAAATAAATACTACAGATTTAAGTAAGCCAAAGTGCAACTTGTAATGCATGCAACTTCTTACATAATTTTGTAGAAGAGCTTAGTTTATTACTTTATGAATGTAGTTTTTCAAGGCAACAAACTTTAAAGTTAGTCGAAACGGAGATTTTATCTCTTTACAACAGATAAGTATTACCTTCAATCGTTTTTCTGACTCTAAATGCAAAGTGAGATCTTCCACTTGTTTTTCAAGAGTATTCTTAGCTTGTTGAGTACAAATTGTTTCTTGCACTCAGATATGTTGAAAATTATAAACAATTAATAATATGAATATTGTTAGTAGAGGTCCGCACAATGGTCATGCAATATCTATGCATATCAACATTTAAGTACATAAACAAGACTCGAAAGTTACATGAGAGACTCTTAATAATAATTGAAATTAGCAAACCTTACATCATGAAAAGCAAGATAAATGAATGCAATAACAAACATTAGCGTAATCAGACAAAAAACAAAACATTATTAGTTAATTGTGTAAACTTGAACATATTAGGGTTTTGAGAAAAAAAATAGAGAGAGTCGGAGTAAAAATTAGAAGATGCTATATATAACCTGAGTCGGAAGATGTTGCTATGAACATAACCTAAGTCGGAGTAAAAGGCCTCTTTTCACCAATATACTGCGCATGGATCAACGGAAAACCATCAAAAATTATGAACATAATAAAGCATTAAAGAAGCAAAATAAAAATTTAATCATTAAGGAAGATGGTTTAGGAAAAATTAGGGTTTTGTGATGAATAAAAATAAAATGCCGAGAATGATATTAGGGTTAATAAAATACAGCATATTAATTTAAGATATTGTAAAGCTATTAATAATTAAGGATAGATACTATAATTTAATTAATACCTTTATCAATAATATGATGCAAAATAAATACCAAGAATTGTGTTGGTGCAGTGGTAAAGATGTATGCCAGTTTTACTCACAACCCATGTTCGAATCCAACACCATGCTTTTTTGAGAAATATAAATCCGAATTTTATGAGAATAAATTACATCATGTATTAAATATAAATCCGAATTTGTTTAAACAAATTTCGAAAATTAATATAAAAAAAACCGAAAATTAAATAATAGCTAATTAAATTAAAATAAAATTATAGGCATTTATAGATTATAATATGCAACATAATAATCAAAATAACTTGTTGCCTAAGTGGTAAACACACATGTTATTTATCAAAATAACCAAGGTTCAATCCTTGCAAAGAACCTTTTTTATACACAATTTTAAAAAATGTTAAAAAAAAATCCGAAAATTACAATAAAAAAAAATGATTCCGAAAATTAACAATTAATTGCTTAGTTGGACAACAAATGCTTATGTGGCATTAAATTTGATTATGTGGCATTGATGTGTCATTGAGGTGGCATTAATGCCAAATGCCTCCTGTTATATATAATATAGAGATATACACATTATATATAAGAGGAGGCATGCCACGTCATAATGTCACTTGGCATCCCATAATGCCACATCATATTTCCATGTCATCATTGTATTTATGTGGCATTTTTTTTAAAATTTATGTTCAATTTCAATTTTAATAATTCGGATTAAGAAATTTATTGTTAAAAATTACATAGCAAGATTCGAACCCATGATTTGGTGGTTCATCAATAAATAAGTTTTCTACTAGATCAACTTAATTTTTGAGTTATATCCTACAAAATTAAATATATAATATTTACCAAGTATTAATGATACCTTAATAACTATAAAACCTATCCATGACATTTTCTAGGGCTTTTGTTTCACTGATAAAGGTACGTCTCTTCTCCCTCCAAACCCTGAGGTACGTCTTCTAACGATTTTTTTTTGAGTTCATTTATTAGGTTTTGTATACGTAACTTTTAAAACCACCGTTCAGGGTACATCCACACACTATATACAAGATGTTAGGGTTTGCGTTTTTCTGTTGTTACTAATTGCTTTTCATCTTTTAATTTGCAGGGCATTGTTATAGCTCCACAAATATATATGCCGACTCTATGTAACTCACAGATAAGGCTGCACTTTTCTTTTCTTCCATTATTCAAGCCTCAATTCTTCTACCGGTCACAGGTATCATTTGAATGAACTTTGTATGATTACCGATGCCTCAATTTACATTTTTTATAAGGGATGATATCTTGGTATTTGTATGTGTTTCATTGGTATTTGCAAGGTTTAGAAGGTAGGGTTTGTGACTAAACAATACCTCCAAAGTCTTAAGACCGAGGGACAATGGAGTAACATCCAAAAGAAGCAAACCTTCTCATTGGCCTCACCACTCAAGATAGAGGCTTGGACAGAGCACCGTAGGCAACAAACCTCATCCTGGTTGATGCTCTTGCAGAGCTCCTTTCCATTGAAAAAGTCTTGAAGAAGTCGTTGAACCTTAGGAATACGGGTGGAACCACCAACAAGAACAACATCATGGATTGAGCTCTTGTCCATCTTGGCATCTCTCAAACACTTCTCAACCGGCTCCATACACTTTCCGAACAAGTCCATGTTCGGCCTCAACCGCACGAGTGATGGTGGAGTAGAAGTCAACACCTTCGATAAAGAATCGATTTCAATGGTGGTTTGAGCGGTTGATGAGAGGGTTCTTTGCTCTTTCACAAGATGTCCTCAACCTTCTAAGGGCTCTGGGATTACCGCCTTATACATATAAAATAGTTTTGCGTGCTTTTGCTAAAGTAGTTTCGCGTGCTTTTGGTAAGGAATAGCGTGTTTTGTTGTTTATGTTCGTGATCAATAAAAGTGCCGTAACAAAATCATATTTGTATTTCTTTTGTTTGCGGGGAAGCAAATGCCACACCGTTGTAGTATTGTTTTTATGAGATGAGAATAAAGGTGATATTAGTTACTAGAGGTCGCAATGAACTGAAAGCATTTGATTAAAGCTATGATTGTTCGCGTCTTGGCGGGAAAACTATTAGGTTTGATATTCACGCGTTCTTGATGTTTTCGACCGCTTCATCGATGCTTTTCTTGCTAATATATTGGTTAATTTCAATTTCTCGGTTTTCTTATTGGTGAAAGTGGGCATGTGGAGGAGCTAGAACTATTGATAAGCCAAGCCAAGTAAAAAGCTTACCAAAACGGGTGATACTAAACTCAGATTCTTGGCGTGGCAAATCTTACCGATTTGGTGAGTTTGTAGCCATGGCGCTTTCTTATGCCATTTTTAAGATGCTATATTTGCACACCGAACCAACCCACCATTGAATAATTTAACCCGATCCGTCTGCTTTTTGATAGTAGAATGAAATTGGTATCTATTTTACGACTTGGGTTTTTTTGCTAATGACACTGCACCAATATATGTGCACGTGAGTTTACTATTTCCTTCATGGTTTGGTTTTAAATATATTTGATAAGGTTTTAAAAGGTACCATTTTGAGGGTCGTTTTAGCCCTTATTTGATCACTTTTGTATCCGTTATTGCTTAATATCGTTCCTTTTCACTTTTTAGGTCTCTTGAAGGCAAAATGTGGAATGGCACTTATTTGGACGTAAAAGGCGAATATACGAAGAAAATGGCCAAAGTCGAATCGAGACACTCAAAGTCGCCGAAAATAGAAGGCGACGGCGCCATCGCTTAATCGCGACGCCGTCAGAGGATTTTGTGACGGTCAAGACAAAACTCAGATTTTCAAGAGACGCGCCGGCTTTAAAGGAGTAGACCGTCGCAACTCGACGGCCTAGATGTGACCCTGACGGCGCCGAAGTCAAGAGGACGCACACACAGCATAAGGTGACGCCGTCGCAAGGTTAACGTGGCCAAGACGAAACCCTAATGACGGCGACACGACGGCGGCATTTAAACATAAGGTGACGCCCACGATATGTAATCTTATATATAGAATCCGAATTTTTCGCTTTAGGAGAGTCTTTTGGAGTAAAACCTAAAACCGAACCAAGGGTATCTTGTACAAGATTTTAGGGTTCTAAACCCTATTTTACATCAAGATAAGTATTTACTTCATCAATTCAATTATGTCTTTGATTATTTGTGTGTATGCTTGCATGTTCTCCATGTCCCGCTAATTTATTTGTGTGTTTGCTTAGGAATATGAAACTTAATTATTGAATATTGATTGGTTGTTTCTTATCTTAGTTGACTAATGATCTAGTAATGCGATAGGTCATTCGTTGTGTACTTAATGCTTGATTCATCTTTGTGAACCTTAGAATATGATTACCGAGTAGTTGTAGGCTAAACCATCCAAAGAGTGCCTTAGAGTAAGAGTTTATCATCCCTAGTGGGTTTTGTAGACGAGACCCTTTGGTAAGTTCAAAGAGTTGGGAGAAACGATACCCTACAACTTTAGACACACAACGCAACTAAGAATAAGGACGTGACAACTCAACCATCAATAGGAGATAATTAAGGAGTAGTAAAACCTAAGTAAACACATCTTTAAACTATCATACGAGCACACATTAATTAGACATAGACTCCCACAACCTTAGTTTAGATAATTAGATAATAGTAGAGTAATCGGTAGAAATACCAACCCCCCAAATCCAATACCCGAGATTCGTACCTTTCAATTTCATAAAATATAAAAATACAAAAATAATCTTCTTCAACCTCAACCTTAGCGTAGTAACTTCTTACTAGCATTCCTATTCCCCAGAGAACGATATCAATACCCGTGGCTTACCCTAATTACTACACTACAACGATTAGGTTCATCGCCTAGGGTGTTATAAAACTTGCTCAAGAAAAGGAAGTTTCCTTGACCCCGAACGACGCGTGTAGCGTTATCAAGTTTTTGCGCACGCCGGGAATAGAATAGCTAGTTAGTAGTCCACCTCGCTTAGGTTCTTTGCTTGATTCCTATCAAGTAAATTTTTCTCATTTTTAGCTTTCTTAGTCTATCCCCTTCTTCGTGACCTTTGTTCGTAATACCCATCACTTTTCATCATGGAGGATGATAACCAACCACCACTCATCAACCCACCACCAAATGACCCGCCAAGAGCCCGTACTCTTGGTGAATACTCAAGACCAAGCCACCTAGGCTATAGGAACACCATTGAGCTTCCCGACCAAGCCCAAACTACGGCCCGCGATCCGACACCATCCGGTTGGTGCAAAACGGATGTGCATTCCATGGACTTCGTTCAAGATCCAAATCAAGATCCGAGGGATTTCTCAAAATTGTCGATTCCATCGACCTTGATGCTACTACTCGGGAGACCACGCTACGCGCCTCTTCCAATTCTCTACGGGACCAAGCTAGTAATTGGCTTGAGCGACTTCCCGCCGGCTCCATCTCAAGTTGGGATGATCTTACCTCTCGCTTCCTTGCTCAATTTTTCCCACCGGGAGAACCACTAAGCTTAGGAATGACATCTTGATGTTCCAACAACGCCAAGGTGAATCTCTACTAAGCATGGACCCGATTCAAGGACTTACTTCATAAAGTCCCTCATCACGGCATTGATCTTTGGCTCCAAGTCCAAATCTTTTATGATCATGTCAACTTCCCCACTAAGCGATCCATTGACCAAGCGGCCGGTGGAAAACTTAGTGATCTCACCGCGGAAGAATCATGGGGTATAATAGAGGACCTTGCCCTCTACGACAACGAAAGTTGGGATGACCCAGCTACCTAAAACCGTCAAGGCAATCTCCTTGCCTTCCATCAACTCACAACCTTCTGACCGTAGGATGATCGAACTTGAAGATCAAGTTAACTTCCTCATGAGTTCTTACGAAAATCCTAAGTCTTCACACCATGTGAACAAAGTTTCTTCCTCGCATGAGCCGCTTTGTGATCCTCATAACGCCAAGACTAGCACCCGATCCCCGAACATGCTTCCGCTGACTACGCATCCTCGCAGATTAATGGAACGGGAGGAAGATTCCTACAATACCCGGACCTAGGAATTTCAATGAAACCCGTGAGGCATGGAAAAGCAAGCCCGACTTTTATCGGGACAAACCAAAGAATTCACCTCCAATGATTTCTCATGGCCCCACCTAACGGTCCTAACCAACAAAACATCAAGGATGTTGCAAAACCTAGTTGCATCTCAAGAAACCCAAATGGCTAAGCTCTCGGACCGCTTTAACCATCAACAAGCCGAGATGGATAGGAAGATAGACAACCTTTGAAAGCCATAACTAATAGTGATAAGAAGGTTAGTGCTATCTCAACTCCCGAGCCTTCGTGTATAGAGATTAAGGATCCAAGCAAGCTAACTAAGCACGCTCAATTCGTCAATACCATCGCCTTAGTGAAACCGGATAGAACAGATGACTAAGAGGACCATACGCTTGTGGATGATGAAACACCTGAGGAAGTAGATGAAGTAGACATTGACTATTTCAACAAATTTCCTACGGAAGAAGAACTATCCCGCCACCCTCACTTAGTGCGTGACCTCCGTCACATGTATGTTAGGAAAAGCCCTAGAATCAAGTTTGGGAACCCTTGGAATCTTAACATACCATGTTGCATAGGACACCTTTTGTGGCAAAGGCCTACATTGATCGCAAATCCCCAATCAACATAATGACTAGCACCTACTACAACTGGATAATGAAGAAGCCTATCCCAACTAGGCAAGACCCCGATAATCCTAGTGATAAGTGCAATTTTCTTGGTAGAGTTAAGGGATTGCCCGCTCATGTAGGTAGTTTCACGCCCCTACGGACTTCATAATTGTGGATGATATTAGCACAACCATAGACCCTAGCTTGTCCCACGTTATTCTAGGAAAACCATTCATAGAAAGCACCGGATGACCTATGACCCTCGTTAGAGTAGTGCGATTCAAGGATGAGACCGACGACATAGCTTACCAAATGCCGCTTAAGATTGAGAAGTTTTCATCACTCTAATGATGAAAAGGAACTTAAACTGTCGGTCTATTACAGGAATGATGAGGATAGGGAAAAGGGAGTAGATTATGTTATGGCTAAGATTTTCGGGTTCTATAAAGATTGTTTGAACTTAGGACCAAAATATAGGACCGAGTGGGGAGAGGACGAACTCTTAGAGAGGTGCATCATAGGACACTTCTACAACATGGAATCCCCCGATAGAGACCGTCAAGAGGGCGGTAGTGAAGCAACGTAGGAGCACGACTACGAGTCTAGCTACAAGACTCTTAAATAAAGAAAAGCGCTTCGTGGGAGGCAACCCATGCTTAATTGTTTGCTTGTTAGTGTCATATATCTTTTATTAATTGTTTATCCTCATGTTTAAATTTGTAAAAATGCTTTATTTTGTTTTTAACCTCGTCTTAATTGCATATAAAGGTATTTTACATAAGGGATAAGTGTAGGAGGATTACACACATTTTCAAAAGAAACGTAAACATGAGAATAACAATTAACTAAAAGATATATATGTTTGTTTGTTCGAGTCAAATGCTTGTATCGAGTCATAATGGATGTTTTGCGTAAATTTTTCCGATTCTAAAGATGTAAATTTTCCGTAATTTTTCCGTAAAATCGCACCGCTTTTTGTCAGATAACCGACGGCGTCAGATTGCAAACCGACGCGCCGTGAAGGAGTAAAACATCGATTACTTTTTCTCGCTTTCGAGCTACTTATAAATTTTGGAATTTTCCGTGTCTTAATTTTCTTAGAAATTTGTAAACATCCATTCCACAAGCATTATATCCTAGTTTAAATCGAGTCTTATATATATTATTACCGCCGATTTTACGCGAAGGTTTCGTTTGTTTTCTTCAAGTGTGCAGTTTAGTTTGTCAAGAAGAAGTTACATAAGATTGGAAGGAGCTTTTCACGCAATAATTCTTCTTGGAAAGGATTTAACCACCACTTTACACGGATCCTACCGAGCTAATCGGGAGTATTAGTTTCTTTCGCTTTTTAATTACCTTCCATTATCATAACTTTGATATTTCGGGAACATTGGGGACAATGTTCGCTTTAAGTGTAGGGAGGAAAATAAACGGAACTTTGAAACTATGCTTATCCTTGATTATTTGCTTTGTCCAATTGTATTTGTGTAATAAACCATGAGAAAATGTCGGTTAGGGTAATTTTGGCACCAAATTTAAAATTTTTTCATGACATATAGGAGTGGGCCATTAGTCTTAACAAAAGCGCCTCATGGATAGGAAGTTGCATGACTAGCACAAAACCCTTTACCACCCAAATTCCACCCAAAATGTGAGGATCACCCTTAGATTAGTAGGAATTAAAGCATTCATCTTTAATGCTTAGAGTGTGAACCGTAGTATATTAGATTCTAGAACTTGTTTTGTGATGCATTCCGAGATCGCAAGTGAGGCTACACTTGTGTAGTTAGGAATAACTAAATGATAAGAGGCATTAGGATAAACCCTTGTTTGATACCCGTAATATAATTACTTCTTCCACATCGGTTGAGTAATTCCCCACACCCTTTGCGTTGTACTCATCTTTAGTACACGATACCCTAGTTAACCCCTCGAGCCTATCCTTTTCGCGGTTCTCGTGATGTTTCGGTTTTTCCGAATATCAATGAAGAGCATTGTTTACACCCCACCCCAAATATACACCCAAATCGCCTTAGCCTACCCCTTATGCACTCACTTTTAGTGCAAATTATTGTTATCACCCTAAACCCTTAGTTCAATTATCCGTTGCTTGCATGAGTTGCTAAGTCGAGTCATATCCCTTGTATACGCTTTGGGACGATTGGGATTCATGGGAAAAGTTAAAGTTTATGAAATGACGGAAGGAACGTTAAATTCAAATTCCTTTGTTTGCATAATAATGTACCCCAAGTGTTTTGATCTTTTCAATTCGGGTCAAATTAGTGTTAGAGTAATAAAACTCAAGTGTAGGGATGTGCCTATAAATCCCTATCATTTTGATGTTACCTTAGAGGATGGTAGAGTAAAAGTGTATGAAAAAAAAAAAAAAAAAAAAATCGAAAAAAATAGAAAAGAGAAAAAAAAAAATAGAGTGAAAAAA
This sequence comes from Chrysanthemum lavandulifolium, assembly GCA_022545495.1. Taxonomy (NCBI): domain Eukaryota; kingdom Viridiplantae; phylum Streptophyta; class Magnoliopsida; order Asterales; family Asteraceae; genus Chrysanthemum; species Chrysanthemum lavandulifolium. The sequence goes on along the minus strand of CM040242.1, from coordinate 47,082,792 downwards.
AAAAAAAAAAAAAAAAAACATACGGCTACCATCCTACATCTATCCTTTAAATTTATGTTTGTTTATTTCGTTACCTAGAGTTTTAGAGTGTCGAGTCTTGGCTTAGCAACGCCATTCTTCGGATGCATTTAACATAGAGATTTTTGACTTTCCACCACTAAATAGCCTATCCCACCAAACCCTTGTTTCCTACCGTAAGCCTAACGTTACAACCCTTTAAAAGACCTCTTTGATAGTCTTTCCTAGGTGCTTACGCCAAAGCGATGGAGGTTTGATCTATTCTCAAGCCTATGGTAATCTATGTACTAGGACCGTTAATGAGTGTTTATCTTCCATTTCCTATTTGTTATATTTCATATATACACCGAGAGAGATGTGAGTATCCAAACACCCCATGTGAGGTGCTAGTATGTAATTTCGTGCTTGTTATGACTTTTATGGGCTTATATGTGTTGTGGACCGCTTTGAATTAATGCTTCATGACCCCTAACTTATAAATTAATTGGTTAAAGCACATTTGCTTGAGGACAAGCAAATAACAAGTGTAGGGATATTTGATAAGGTTTTAAAAGGTACCATTTTGAGGGTCGTTTAGCCCTTATTTGATCACTTTTGTATCCGTTATTGCTTAATATCGCTCCTTTTCACTTTTAGGTCTCTTGAAGGCAAAATGTCGGAATGGCACTTATTTGGACGAAAAGGCGAATATACGAAGAAAATGGCCAAAGTCGAATCGAGACACTCAAAGTCATTGAAAATAGAAGGCGACGGCGCCATCGCTTAATCGCGACGCCGTCAGAGGATTTTGTGACGGTCAAGACAAAACTCAGATTTTCAAGAGACGCGCCGGGCTTTAAAGGAGTAGACCGTCGCAACTCGCACGGCCTAGATGTGACCCGACGGCGCCGAAGTCAAGAGGACGGCGTCACAGCATAAGGTGACGCCGCCGCAAGGTTAACGTGGCCAAGACGAAACCCTAATGACGGCGACACGACGGCGCCACGAAACATAAGGTGACGCCGTCGCATATGTAATCTTATATATAGAATCCGAATTTTTCGCTTTTAGAGAGTCTTTGGAGTAAAACCTAAAACCGAACCAAGGGTATCTTGTACAAGATTTTAGGTTCTAAACCCTATTTTACATCAAGATAAGTATTTACTTCATCAATTCAATTATGTCTTTGATTATTTGTGTGTATGCTTGCATGTTCTCCATGTCCCGCTAATTTATTTGTGTGTTTGCTTAGGAATATGAAACTTAATTATTGAATATTGATTGGTTGTTTCTTATCTTAGTTGACTAATGATCTAGTAATGCGATAGGTCATTCGTTGTGTACTTAATGCTTGATTCATCTTTGTGAACCTTAGAATATGATTACCTGAGTAGTTGTAGGCTAAACCATCCAAAGAGTGCCTTAGAGTAAGAGTTTATCATCCCTAGTGGGTTTTGTAGACGAGACCCTTTGGTAAGTTCAAAGAGTTAGGAGAAACGATACCCTACAACTTTAGACACACAACGCAACTAAGAATAAGGACGTGACAACTCAACCATCAATAGGAGATAATTAAGGAGTAGTAAAACCTAAGTAAACACATCTTTAAACTATCATACGAGCACACATTAATTAGACATAGACTCCCACAACCTTAGTTTAGATAATTAGATAATAGTAGAGTAATCGGTAGAAATACCAACCCCCAAATCCAATACCCGAGATTCGCACCTTTCAATTTCATAAAATATAAAAATACAAAAATAATCTTCTTCAACCTCAACCTTAGCGTAGTAACTCCTTACTAGCATTCCTATTCCCTAGAGAACGATATCAATACCCGTGGCTTACCCTAATTACTACACTACAACGATTAGGTTCACCGCCTAGGGTGTTATAAAACTTGCTCAAGAAAAGGAAGTTTCCTTGACCCCGAGGCGTGATATCCCGAATACAACGATCGTGTGATAAAATGATACGATCAAGAATGTACAAAACAGAATCGATTGACTAACACTAGAATGTGAATATTAATAGCTCATCACAGCTATGTTGTTAAAACGCATAATCGAAACCTAAAACGCAAAGATAAACAAACGACGTTACTAAAACGTAAACGCTTAAAACAAAACGACTATAACTATAATAGAGATTTACAAGTCTAAGCGACTTAAATGCAAATTAAATAATATTAAAATATTTAACTATAATTTACAAGTATATACAAAAGTATAGAAAACTTAAAAACTAAAACAACAAATACATATTTACATATGTATTAATTATACAAATGAAACAAAATAAAACAGGAAAAGGGAAATAAATAATTATACTAAAGAAATATATATAAAATATCAAAATTTTGAAGTCATTTTAATTCTATTTTTACAATTGTTTACCGATTAAAATCTAAAACTCACGCTTACTAAATTTTATGTAAACGCACAAAATAAAACGTGAATTCAGTCCAATACAACTCCCACAAATGTGAAAATTATATTTTAGAATCCTAAAAGATAAGAAAATTATTAGAAAATAAAAATAAATTTTTACACTATTAAATTAATTAATATAAATTAAAATGAATTAAATGTATTAAAAATGAATTAAATAATAATAAAATCTAAAATTAACTTAAATAAATGAAATAAAGAATTTGAAAATCTAAAATATCATAAAATGAATTTAGAAACTGAAAATGTATTTTTACACAATTATTCTATTTATTATTAATTATTTACTATTATTAATTACTAAAACTATTATTATTTATTAAAAATACTAAATGAATAAAGAAAAATCTGAAACTTTTTACAAAATTCTAAAATAAATAAAAGAAGCTAGGAAAAATATAAAAATGGTAGCTTATGTACAAAATAAGCTAATGAGCAAAAGCTCCAAAATAGAAGCTATCACTTAAGCTTATAAATGGTTCTTTTAGCTTTTCCATTTTCGGACTAATTATACAAGAATATTATACATATTAGATGAAAAATAAGCTTTACAAATATAAGAATAAGCGGATCATGAGTTATGAGCCCAACAGCTAAGCTTTTGGCTCGTTGTTGGAGCTCAAGCTCACTATAAGCTCGAAAAGAGCTATACAAATGAAACAAAAGATAAAATAAGGTAAACATCAGTCCAATGTAACAATATAAACAAGAAAAATGGACCGCTAAAGTGTGAGCTTATGGTTTGAGCAATCAAGCTACAAGCTTGACTTGATGGAATCGAGGCTTCAAGAGTCTGTAATAAGCTCCCACAGAAAACAAAAGAAAGAAATATGTACACAAGCTATATGGACAAGTATAAACAAGCTAGTGTACTGGCATTTACCTAAAAGCTTGTTATAAGCTAATAAGCAAATCCATATCACCACAAGATCAAGCAGCGATTTCTTTAAAATGGGACAAACAAGAAGCTCCATGCCCCTAGTGAATAAGTCGCAACATGAAATTAAAGGCGTGATCATGAAGTCGGGTTGCTAAGCTTCCTAAAAAGCTAGGCCACTCAACCCATGGATCTTTTATGAGCTTGTAAGAGCTTGAAGGAATGGGTAAATGGACCGCATAAGCGATCCATTGTTGTGAATGGGCAAACATCAAGCTCATATATGACTTTTCCAATAAGCTAATGATAGCTCAACTTACACGTAAACATGAGTATGACTAGTTACCTTCAAATGAAGCTAAAAATCACAAGCTCAAGCTAAAGTAGGAACTTTTCACTAGTTATTGAAAATTACTCCACTAATCGCTTGCTTGATGTAGTGGATGAGACGGGACAAAAGGTTTTGGAGATTAAGCTAATCAAATAAGCTAAAATGTAAAAACAAGAATACAAATAGTAAAAAGACCACAAAGGCTTTACAAAGAAACTAAATACATAGTTAGGGTCAAATCCACAAGCTTTTGCAAGCTTGTGAACTTGACACCTAAACTGTGGTGCAGGGCATGCTAACAGACAAAGGACTAAAAATAAGCTAGTAAATAAGCACTTAAAAGGCTGAGAAATGGTAAACTAATATTTTTATAATTAAGTTAGCAGCTAAATATTGAAATTCCAAAAGGGCATAAGCTGAAACTTAATACTGAGCACACAATAAAATTCTACATTTAATTCAAAAACGACTATATGAAAATTTGACTTTAACTAAAAACTGAAAAGGTTGACTAAAGTGAATTTAAATCTTAAACTACTGATTATATATGATGTATTAAGCTATATTGAAACTAAAGTAAGCTAGATAACATACTTTTAAGCTAAAACTATGAATTTGGGAACTAAAAATTCCAACAGTGAATTGTGAGAACAAATTAAAAAGAGATTTGACTTTTTACAAAATAAGAACTGTATATTATGACTTAACTGAGTTACTAGGTGCTAATGTGATGTAAAACAACAATAAACAACAACAAGCAAACACTGGAACTCATGTTTATCAGCAAATCCAAACATTCCTTTGATTTCCACTTGTCATATGAACTTCAAGGTTTGCAATGAATCTGAGTCTAAACCAGATTCCATACATTATAATATCACATAATAAGACTAATTGAGCAATAAACTTCAAGAACACAAGTCAAAAACACAAACTTGTCAAATTTGAATTTCAACTGAGTAACTTCAATTTTATGCACAACTGAATCTTATAAAAAAACTGCTTATATAAAGTTATAATAATACTAAACAACAACAGAGGAACAGGAAAACATAAGAATTAAAGCATAAGAAGTAGTAACACAGTAACTTGTAAAAATTGGTAAAAATGGAACTTACATGTGATCAAGGTGAAAAATGAGTACCAAGGTCCAAAAACCACTCCTAGCTTGGTGTCAACAAGCTAGGAACCAGAAAACCATCCAGCTTAGCTTCTTACACCCCAGAACTGCTTATTCAACCACAGTTGACTTCCATTGACTTTTCTTTTGATTTTTTTTAGAACTTTTCTGAATTTAAAAGTTATACTTGTTTAAATGAATCTAAAAGCTTAGTGAGCTTTTGTCAGGAGCTCATATTGGCTTAAAGAGTCCTTAAAACAACTACATACCATGAAATTAAAAAGACTTGAAATTGAAGAAAATAAAGCAAAACTTGAAACTGAATTTAAAATGGAAATTAAACTGAAATTAAACTTTCATTACACTAATTTAAGAAACATTACAACATTAAAACATTAAAAGACATTGAAATTTAAAGAAAGCTTTAAAAACTATACTACGTGACTAATGGCTAGTCCAAAAGTAACTATTCACATCTCTTTCTTCTTCCTTTTATACTCCAAGTGATTTCTCTTTGACCTCTGAATCTTTCCCACCACATCTGAGCCCTTGGATTGCTCAAAATAATCAGAACCGTCCACATTGCTTTTTGGCGCCAATTATTCTTCAAAGCAGGTTTACTCATTTAATGAATTTGGTTTGAGCAATTAAAGCTTTTGTTGTTTAGAGGGTGAGGAGGGAACATGGTATGGGGGAGGGTGTTGAAAATGTGGGAAAACCAGTCATGGTTTTGAGGTTTCAGGGTTGGGAGAGACAGAGCTACAGTGCATCTCGTATTTGCGCGGTTTTCCCTTTTTTGACTTTCATTGACCGAAGGTGGGTAATAACAAAAGGTCGGGTCATGGGATTGGGCTAGAGGTTGGGTTTGGATTGATTTGGGCCTAGTGATATTAATAGGATCCGGTTTGGTTAAGTTTAGTAAACAAGGACCAAAAGTGCAATTTCACTAAACTTCAAGGACTGATCATGTAACTTTTCCAAACTTCTCACAAGGACCAAATTTGCCATACATTGATAATACAAGGACCCTCTTGCATGAATTCCATTTTAAACTTAAAAGGACCTTAATTGTCATTTTGGATTTTGAGGACTAAAAGTGTGATTTTCCAAAATTTATCAAATTGTTCCATTTGTTAAATCATGCATAGTACAAGGGTATTATTTGTAAAATTCCAAGTTTAGAATACCAGGACTATTTTTGCCAATTTTGTAACTCGAGGGTAAAATTGCCATTTTGTGTAAACTTTATCCAGGATGTTTTGTGAACATTTTGATTTCCCAAGGACTTAAGTTGACTTTTCATTCATTTAAAACATTTAGGGACTAGATTTGACATTTTGAGTAACTTCGTGGACTGAAAATGACAATAGTTGTGAAATTGATCAATTTTCACTTGTTTTTCAATCTTTTGTACCGAATCACATAAAACACATTTAAATGATATTTATAACATTTTGTGAGTCATTTGTGTGTTTTGGTTGTTTTATGGGTTTAAACAAGATAAAATATATGTATTTAGACACATATCAAATCCCCACATCGAGATATTGCTAGTCCCTAGCAATGATTTGAGATTTTAATGGATTTGAAAACTCTTTACCAAAAGCCATCACTGAGTAGCCAAATGTTTCAGTTCAAGTAAGAACCTTGGTACATCGATAACCAAATGATTTTGAGCAAATCATAAGTCAGAACGGATTTGATTCGTCTTTACCGAAGCCGCACCCTTCCGGACTAGCCAACTCTTAGATAAATTATCGTGATTATCTTTGGTGAGTGAATACCAATTATGGATTTTCCCTGCCTTTACCACAAGCCATAACCTTGCGGGCTAGCCAACTCTTCACTTTTTAGGATATGGTGAGTTGAGAACCATACAATTTGGGCAAATTGCAAGCCATATAAACGGATTTGATATATCTTTACCAAGAGCCGCTTTGCTCTCGGATTAGCCAATCCTTTGTTTATCAAACATGGTGGACTGATTACCATTTGTTGTGTTTAGTACATAGTACTTCCACTAAAAAATTTTAAAATTTGGCCATTTTGGGGGAAAAAGGGACTAAAAGGGTACATTTATGATCAAATTCGCCAGAATTTCCCCCCCACACTTAGAAATGAATATTGTCCTCAATATTCAAAGTATGGAAACACAACAATTATTTTATTTTTTCTGTATTTACAATTTTCAAAGTTTTTATATATACAACAGGTGGGTTATTACCCCCACACTTAGATGGTAGAAAGGGGAAAAAGACAGAAATATGGGTGAAAACCCATATTGTATGGCTTGTTTTTGATAACCAAGTCACTAGCTTGACTTGACCCCTAATTAAATTGTTCATGGGGAACCGGGTGGGATTGCCACCAAAGAATGGGTGAGAAATTGGGTGGGATTGCCACTACGTAATTATGAATATTCATCACTTAAGATGAGTCTAAGAATCTTAGAAAGAAACTCTAAAAGGCGAGAAGAATCTTTTGATTTTGATTTTATAAAAGAAGTGGAAAATATTTTGGATTTTTGAAGTTTATATATATATGCAAAAGAAATTCCTAACAACCGCCTCGAAAGGGAACTGGTCCGACAGAGCTTAGCAATCAGAAATGTACCAACAACCAAATGTTGTAACCGAGGGACTTATCAAACCGGGCAAGTTGTGCTAAAGGAAAAAATGTTTTGTATTTTATATTGTTTTGATATCCAAATATATTATATATAATATATACAGGGATAGATATAAAACACAAGTACGTTACGCAAAGACACCTCCCGGCAATGCGCCTAAATTTGATTCCTCCCGGACTACCCTTCTTTATTTCTCCGTCACACTTATCAACCGCCAGAACGGTCAACCGTAACAGATGATAAAAGGCGACACCGGGAGAGAAATGCAAGTTTACCAAGGATTAAAATATCCTTGGATCGTTTATGTCCTGGCGAGGCGTGATATCCTCGAATACAACGATCGTGTGATAAAATGATACGATCAAGAATGTAAAAAACAGAATCGATTGACTAACACTAGGAATGTGAATATTAATAGCTCACACACGCCTATGTTGTTAAAAACGCATAACCGAAACCTAAAACGCAAAAGATAAACAAACGTACGTTACTAAAACGTAAACGTTTAAAAACAAAACGACTATAACTATAATAGAGATTTACAAGTCTAAGCGACTTAAATGCAAATTAAATAATATTAAAATATTTAACTATAATTTACAAGTATATACAAAAGTATAGAAAACTTAAAAACTAAAACAACAAATACATATTTACATATGTATTAATTATACAAATGAAACAAAATAAAACAGGAAAAGGGAAATAAATAATTATACTAAAGAAATATATATAAAAATATCAAAATTTTGAAGTCATTTTAATTCTATTTTTACAATTGTTTACCGATTAAAATCTAAAAACTCACGTTTACTAAATTTTATGTAAACGTACAAAATAAAAACGTGAATTCAGTCCAATACAACTCCCACAAATGTGAAAATTATATTTTAGAATCCTAAAAGATAAGAAAATTATTAGAAAATAAAATAAATTTTACACTATTAAATTAATTAATATAAATTAAAATGAATTAAATGTATTAAAATGAATTAAATAATAATAAAATCTAAAATTAACTTAAATAAATGAAATAAAGAATTTGAAAATCTAAAATATCATAAAATGAATTTAGAAACTGAAAATGTATTTTTACACAATTATTCTATTTATTATTAATTATTTACTATTATTAATTACTAAAACTATTATTATTTATTAAAATACTAAATGAATAAAGAAAATCAAACTTTTACAAAATTCTAAAATAAATAAAAGAAGCTAGGAAAAATATAAAATGGTAGCTTATGTACAAAAATAAGCTAATGAGCAAAAGCTCCAAAATAGAAGCTATCACTTAAGCTTATAAATGGTTCTTTTAGCTTTTCATTTTCGGACTAATTATACAAGAATATTATACATATTAGATGAAAAATAAGCTTTACAAATATAAGAATAAGCAGATCATGAGCTTATGAGCCCAACATTAAGCTTTTGGCTTGATCATTGGAGCTCAAGCTCACTATAAGCTTGAAAAGAGCTATACAAATGAAACAAAAGATAAAATAAGGTAAACATCAGTCCAATGAAACAATATAAACAAGAAAAATGGACGCTAAAGTGTGAGCTTATGAGTTTAGACAATCAAGCTACAAGCTTGACTTGATGGAATCGAGGCTTCAAGAGCACTGTAATAAGCTCCCCACAGGAAAACAAAAAGAAAGAAATATGTACACAAGCTATATGGACAAGTATAAACAAGCTAGTGTACTGGCATTTACCTAAAAGCTTGTTATAAGCTAATAAGCAAATCCATATCACCACAGTACTGCTGAAGCAGTACTTTCAGAAAATGGGACAAACAAGAAGCTCCATGCAGCCCTAGTGAATAAGCTGCAACATGAAATTAAAGGGCAGGATCATGAAGCTGGGTTGCTAAGCTTCCTAAAAAGCTAGGCCACTCAACCCATGGATCTTTTATGAGCTTGTAAGAGCTTGAAGGAAATGGTGTAAATGGACTGCATAAGCAGTCCATTGTTGTGAATGGGCAAACATCAAGCTCATATATGACTTTTCCAATAAGCTAATGATAGCTCAACTTACACAGAAACATGAGTATGACTAGTTACCTTCAAATGAAGCTAAAAATCAAAAGCTCAAGCTAAAGCAGGAACTTTTCACTAGTTATTGAAAACTACTCCACTACAATCGCTTGCTTCAGCAGTAGTGGATGAGACGGGACAAAAGGTTTTGGAGATTAAGCTAATCAAATAAGCTAAAAATGTAAAAACAAGAATACAAATAGTAAAAAGACCACAAAGGCTTTACAAAGAAACTAAATACACAAGCTAGGGTCAAATCCACAAGCTTTTGCAAGCTTGTGAACTTGACACCTAAACTGTGGTGCAGGGCATGCTAACAGACAAAGGACTAAAAATAAGCTAGTAAATAAGCACTTAAAAGGCTGAGAAATGGTAAACTAATATTTTTATAATTAAGTTAGCGACTAAATATTGAAATTCCAAAAGGGCATAAGTGAAACTTAACATCGAGCACACAATAAAATTCTACATTTAATTCAAAACGACTATATGAAAATTTGACTTTAACTAAAAACTGAAAAGGTTGACTAAAGTGAATTTAAATCTTAAACTACTGATTATATATGATGTATTAAGCTATATTGAAACTAAAGTAAGCTAGATAACATACTTTTAAGCTAAAACTATGAATTTGGGAACTAAAAATTCCAACAGTGAATTGTGAGAACAAATTAAAAAGAGATTTGACTTTTTACAAAATAAGAACTGTATATTATGACTTAACTGAGTTACTAGGTGCTAATGTGATGTAAAACAACAATAAACAACAACAAGCAAACACTGAACTCATGTTTATCAAGAAATCCAAACATTCCTTTGATTTCCACTTGTCATATGAACTTCAGGTTTGCAATGAATCAGTCTAAACCGATTCCATACATTATAATATCACATAATAAGACTAATTGAGCAATAAACTTCAAGAACACAGTCAAAACACAAACTTGTCAAATTTGAATTTCAACCGAGTAACTTCAATTTTATGCACAATCTGAATCTTATAAAAACCGCTTATATAAAGTTATAATAATACTAAACAACAACAGAGGAACAGAAAACATAAGAATTAAAGCATAAGAAGTAGTAACACAAGAATTTGTAAAATTGGTAAAATGGAACTTACATGTGATCAAGGTGAAAATGAGTACCAAGGTCCAAAACCACTCCTAGCTTGGTGTCAACAAGCTAGGAACCGAAAACCATCCAAATTAGCTTACACCCGTAATCGCTTATTCAACCACAGTTGACTTCCATTGACTTTTCTTTTGATTTTTTAGAACTTTTCTCGAATTTAAAAGTTATACTTGTTTAAATGAATCTAAAAGCTTAGTGAGATTTTGTCGAGCTCATATTGGCTTAAAGAGTCCTTAAAACAACTACATACCATGAAATTAAAAAGACTTGAAATTGAAGAAAATAAAGCAAAACTTGAAACCGAATTTAAATGGAAATTAAACGAAATTAAACTTTCATTACACTAATTTAAGAAACATTACAACATTAAAACATTAAAAGACATTGAAATTTAAAGAAAGCTTTAAAAACTATACTACGTGACTAATGGCTAGTCCAAAAGTAACTCTTCACATCTCTTTCTTCTTCCTTTTATACTCCAAGTGATTTCTCTTTGACCTCTGAATCTTTCCCACCACATCTGAGCCCTTGGATTGCTCAAAATAATCAGAACCGTCCACATTGCTTTTTGGCGCCAATTATTCTTCAAAGCAGGTTTACTCATTTAATGAATTTGGTTTGAGCAATTAAAGCTTTTGTTGTTTAGAGGGTGAGGAGGGAACATGGTATGGGGGAGGGTGTTGAAAATGTGGGAAAACCAGTCATGGTTTTGAGGTTTCAGGGTTGGGAGAGACAGAGCTACAGTGCATCTGGTATTTGCGCGGTTTTCCCTTTTTTGACTTTCATTGACCGAAGGTGGGTAATAACAAAAGGCCGGGTCATGGGATTGGGCTAGAGGTTGGGTTTGGATTGGATTTTGGGCCTAGTGATATTAATAGGATCCGGTTTGGTTAAGTTTAGTAAACAAGGACCAAAAGTGCAATTTCACTAAACTTCAAGGACTGATCATGTAACTTTTCCAAACTTCTCACAAGGACCAAATTTGCCATACATTGATAATACAAGGACCCTCTTTGCATGAATTCCATTTTTAAACTTAAAAGGACCTTAATTGTCATTTTTGGATTTTTGAGGGACTAAAAGTGTGATTTTCCAAAAGTTATCAAATTGTTCCATTTGTTAAATCATGCATAGTACAAGGGTATTATTTGTAAAATTCCAAGTTTAGAATACCAGGGACTATTTTTGCCAATTTTGTAACTCGAGGGTAAAATTGCCATTTGTGTAAACTTTATCCGTGGATGTTTTGTGAACATTTTGATTTCCCAAGGACTTAAGTTGACTTTTCATTCATTTAAAACATTTAGGACTAGATTTGACATTTTGAGTAACTTCAGGACCTGAAAATGACAATAGTTGTGAAATTGATCAATTTTCACTTGTTTTTTAATCTTTTGTACCTGAATCACATAAAAACACATTTAAATGATATTTATAACATTTTGTGAGTCATTTGTGTGTTTTTGGTTGTTTTGTGGGTTTAAACAGTATAAAATATACGTGTATTTAGACACATATCATAGCCCATGCCAAAAGACTCATTCAAAGTGGAGTACGTGCTTCTGATATTGGAATCATTACCCTTATTCTCGCGACAGTAAAGCAAAACTCATTCTGCTCATAAAACGCAAAAGAGCCTTATGGATGTTTTGGTTGTCATATGCGTAAACTGCTTTATAGGTTGTATTACTAAGAATGCCGAGAACTAAGGAAGACAAGTTAAAGGAACTGGAAATTTCAACCGTGGATGGCTTTCAAGGCAGGGAAAAAGAAGCCATTATCATATCAATGGTCGTCCAACTCAAAGAAAGAGGTATTTACTCCCTTCCCGCTTTATAGTTGGGATAAATCTGGATAATTGTTGATGAATAAATGGACATAAACTTTATAAATTCCTCGTGGGATTTTTAAGTGATCGAGACGATGAATGTTCTTGTGACTCGGACAAGGAGACAAGTGTTGTATCATTTGTGACACGTAGATCGTGACCAGCGACAAGCACCAAACGGTTGATTGAATATTTTGAGGAGAATGGTGAGTATTTAAGTGGTTCATAGTATGGAAATGAATGATATGAACTCAGCAAGGTTTTTGTTCTGGACATGATTCTGAAAGATATGGAACCCATTTATAGAAGAGAACTAATTCCTCTGGGTTCCTTAGTAAAAATCGATGATGCTTTATCGCAATAGGATGCTAAATATGTAGTGGCTCTTTGGTCTATATCGATTTAAAGATGTTATTAGCCTTATGTTAATATATTTTAGCCAAATAATAAAAAGTTGAATTAATAAATTGGGTGGCAGGAAAGGAAGTGGATCCAATGTTTATATATTATTTTAATGGATAGACATATTTATGTTAATTTAGTATATATTAGTTGATGTATGGTATATTAAATGTAGCGAAATGGACGGGTTGGGTAATGGGTCAATTTAACTTGGGTTAATCAATCAATGATTTATTGAAGTCGTAGAGTCGATAAGAGTGGCTTATAAAACTAGCTGAAACTTTGAAAACTATTGTTCCAACTTTTAGATGTTTGTGCTGAACATAGGATTCACTATTGCATAAGTTTTGTCTATCTCGTCCCTGATCTTTGACACTTATTGTATGCTCGTGTCTAATTTAAAAAAAAAAAAAAAAAAAAAGACTACAAATTTTCCACCACAATTTGTTCCACCAAAAGGTACTACATTATCTCATGAACCTATTTTGGAATAACAAGGATGGTTTCATTGCTATAATAAGGGGTGTTTAGATGTGCATTCTAAAAATGGTTATGTGAAATAAAGATTGGAGAGGCATATTATAAGATTATAGCAATATTGTACTAAATCAGTTATGTTGGTATGAAGTTATCCAAATTTGATTACTTACATTGGCCTCTTCATACGATAGTCAATATAAAGGACAAAGAACAAAGAAAGGTGAGGAAAAGAGGATTTGGAAGCTCACAAAATAGGTTAGTAAGGTTATAGTATGTTGTTAGGTGAATGGTTGTCTAACGATTAGATTATCTTACATACGCCGCTTCGTCGCTAATATTATGTTTAAACATAGGTTGTTGATTGAAACTGAGCAATATTTTGGGTTTAAACTTTGCACAGTTGCCTTTGCTTTGCCAACAATAGAGAGATTGTTGTTTCGTCCAAAACATAGACCTGTAATGCGGGTTCTTATTCTTACTCCTACGAGAGAGTTGGTAGTTCATTAAGTCTCATTTATTTTCAATTACTCTTTTCAGTCGTAGAAGTTTTTATATAGTATGTCAGGTTCACGGTTGTCCGCTACTGTCTCAGAAATTGGTATAAAAAAGGCCCGATATTTCAATAAATGCCGCACGTAAGCGGAAAATATTCAAAAATACCCGCACATACACCGCCAGGTTCAACCTTATACACTACACCTAACTACGTGTAACGTATAAATCTAGCAAACACATTCAAGAGGTACATAATAGTAAATCGTTTTGCATTTTGTCTTAATAAAACATATAAAACGGTTGAGCTATCAAATGTCCGCTTATCAATTTTACTATATTATTCAATTTTGTCTCTTCTATAGGTAAAATACATTGTTTTATCATAATCAGCAATACATTATTTCAGACTTATAATAATACCAACTCCAAGGCTGCTACGGCTTTCCAACATGCTGGGATTGATAGCTGGTTTTTTGAGTTACAACCAAAAGATCGAAGGACTTGCATTAGTCAATGGGACGACTGGGATGGGATCCGGTATGGCTTCAGTGGTTCTTTTCAAAGCTAATACCCTTACGGTCTTGTCTTAGTTACTTTTGTCGGCTATTTTTGCGGAAGTTATGCAAGGAAAGCCTGAGTTTACGGATCATCTGACCCACAGGTTTAAATTGTGAAATGCTATTATTATCGGTTTATTAATGTATTTGAGAGAGTGTACATACTACAAACTGCTGTTATTTTTGCTTGAGTGCATACATTCCAAGTGGTGAGTCTAATTCTGCGATCACGCAAGGTTAGTGCTAAATGTTATTAACGTTGTCGGTAACAGTTCAATTTATGCATTGACACACACACACACACACACACACACACTGAGATGATGTTATCATCGTTTTATGTCTGCACAAACAAAGCAACTTGCTCTTATTATCAGTTGATTTCTGAGTTAGAGCACTACGCACATATACTCTTAATTGTTCTTATCAGTTTCATTATGCATTCATATACACACACGGGCTCTGAATTGTTATTGTCATCCACACACATGCACACATGTACACACTTTGAATTCGAATGTTACTTAGCTAGGCTACCATACGTATTAATCAGAATCTTCAAATGCATTAATAATTGTAGTCAGACCGGCGATCTTAATATTGCCTTTTGAAATAATTTATGTTGTTCTATATAGGCTAATCCAAACACTCCCATGCTTAAGGAGATTATATATTTTCGATTAGGCTAAACCAAACACCCTTACAATCGTTCTAAATAGGTTAATCCAAACACCCATAAGCTAAAGGAAAATCAAAAGTTCAGCTTTTATTTTGTGGATCCTATTTACTTGACTTAAGCAAAATTAAGACCGGGCCCATTACATGGAGATTAGAGAGAAACAATTTATAATTTTATATAAATGGGTCATTTTTCATTTCCAATTTGTGGTTATCATATGGATGGTGTGCTACATGAGGATATGACACACAAATATGAAGACCGCAATAAGATGGTATAGACCTTAGAATGCAGTAGAAGCATTGGAGGTGCAAAAATGTGTGGTCTGGGTAGGTTGGGTAACTGGTCAACGTATATGTGTTGTTTTGATTCATAATCAACCTATACTTTTTGGTGCAGTCATCTATGAACCGACAAGCTTCAAATCTTCAAGACAACTGCGGGTGACCATTATCTCCATGTTTCTCAACTGAATCTGGTGCACCAACCCCTAATTTCCATCAAAGTGGTTAGTATATTTTACTGATAGTTATTACCATTGGTAGTTTTTATGAAATCACTTGGTACCCTTTATATGTAAATGAGTCATAATTGCCACCTCTAATTGGCCCTTTTTTCTGTAAAATGTTGCACCTTTACATGAGAACTTGTCTTTATAGGATCTCTTCAGAGGCTTCATAATTTACATGGTAGTTTCAATGTTCCCAACATGTCGGGCACACTTGGATCAAGAAATCTAATAGCAATGAATGTACCTTCAAGTGGGCTTCAACAACAAAGTGGAAACCTTTCTAGACGAAGATTTACATCAAACAATATGCCTGTTGCTCTTTCTCTGGTACTTCGGATTTTCTTAAATATTTTAATAATCTGTGGAAAACACTTGGTGTCACATTGGGATGCCAAGGAAATCAGTTGAGGTTGAGTTTGACTCAAGCGTATCAATGTTAGGCTAAGCTTGAATTCAATTTGTTAACTGGCCAAGTAATATTGATTCAGTGACACGCTCAATCCAAGAGCTAGCAACTATTTGTAAAGGTTATACTCTAAAGCAAGGTTATACTCTCGTGTCATGTGACATCAGTAGTCCCCCATCAGTAAAAGCTTCATTTGATCGGCTTTCGACTAGAATAACTTAATAAAAGCTCGGTTCATTTGTAGCTCTTATGTCATGTGACATCAGTACATTTATTATGAGTATATTTACTTTGTATTTTTAATTGTTCTATAAATCATAACGTTCATTTGAGTTTAAATCATATACTATGTTGTTTAAAAAACTTTGTATATTTTAATTATTCTATAAATCTTGATGTTCAATTATTTACACCCTTCTTATACTAAAAAGTAATTAAAAGTTAAATGAAACGGTTAAAATATATAATTGATGTTACCATAATCCATAAAACGGCTAAAAGCAGGTAAGTATTTTGTTTTTTGATTTTTATTTTTAGTATTTAGTTGAACAAATGTATACTAAAAGTAATTAAAATAACAACAACCTTCAATACAAGCTCGAATCATACCAATTTTTTATTTAATGCATTAGGAATGAAAATAAATAAACAATTATCGAATATGAGATAAAAAAAAGTTTTAAATGGTACACAAGAACAAAGTATCAAAGCATAACCCGCTCGATGGGTGAGCAAGCCTTATAAATATCGTTAAAAACTTAAGTTTACATCCATTGGTCCGACTTATGAATATCGTTGGAATAAATTAGTTAACAATAAATTAGATATAAAGGTACAAATTTTATATTGAATGCATTAACTTATGAATATCGAGTACTACTTATAAGTTATATAATTGCACAAAACACAAAGCCCCTAAATCTATGCTCTTCACTATATACAACAATTGCTTGGCCAACATCAAAAGTTTCCATAATCGATTCGCTAATATGCCATTTATAATTGTCGTTTTGAAAAAATAAATTAACGAAAAAATAGATATAAATGTACCAAATATTTTATTTAATGCATTAAGAACGAAAAAAATATATGCTTATTGAATATGAGAGAAAAAGTTTCAAAGATAGTCTGCTCGATGGGCTTAGTAAGCCCTATAAATATCGTTAAAAAACTTAAGTTTACGTCCATTGGTCCAGACTTATGAATATCGTTGGAATTAGTTAACGAAAAATAAGATATAAATGTACCAATTTTTATATTTAATGCATTAACTTATGAATATCGAGTAGTACTTATAAGTTATATAACGAATATTGCACACAAACACAAAGCCCCTAAATCTATGCTCTTCACTATACACAACAATTGCTTGGCCAACATCAAATTTTTCCTTAATATTAAAACACGAACTCACCGTAATATATAATGTAACCTAAGAAATTAACTAAATCAAATTTAAAACACGAACTCACCGTAATATAATTATAATGGTAACATCAATTATATATCTTACCCGTTTCATTTAACTTTTAATTACTTTTTAGTATATATTTGATCCACTAAATCATAAAAATAAAAACCACAAGTCATACCCGTCCGATGGACGGGTTTTGACACTAGTATATATATATATATATACATATATACATACTGTAGGGTTATTTTCAGAACCAAAAAAATGTAGAAAATTTGAGCCATTTATTTTTAGATCAATGGATATTATTACTTGTGGCATATATGTAAATACATGAAAGATCAAGTAAAGTTATGTAAATAGTTAAGGGGCAAAAAAGGAATAACAATCATAACAACTGTCCTTATTTTATGTTATGAATTGTTAATTCTTTAATGAGGTCTTTAATTAACCGTTGACCTAATCATCTTCTCTCACAAAAATTGCCGCTACATATTATTTTTTTCACATCCCTTTCTCTAAATTGATAAGTCAATTAATTTCTCTAAATTGAAATTTAATAAATATGATGATGTTAATTGTTTTTCCAACCAAGTCAATAAATACAATGATCTAAGATGATTACGGTCCGAAATGGTGCACACTAAACGTTTCATTTGTTTATTGAAATCGAAAATTCAGAGATGGCGTAGATTATAAATTGATGATGTTGATCGATCGTGGGCATGGTTGGTAGGGTTCAAATTTTATCTAAGTTTTTTTATATTTGTTGGTTTTGGTTTTAGATTCAATGTTTGAAGTATTTTGTATCGAGCAGATTAGTTTTGGGTGAAGGAATCACGAATAAACTTTCTCAATATATCAAGACGTAACATACAAATTTTATTATTTTTGTACGTAAATAACTTTCAAATTTTGTTCAATGTACGAATATAGGTAAAACCAAGTTTTAAAGTTACAACATTGGTCCCTCGTCGTTTGCATTCACTTTCACCGTTAGTCATTTGACATTTTTCACTTAAAAATTACAGTAACGGTCCTTGTAGTTTGCTTTGACTTTCACCATTAGTCCTTTGTCTTTCATCTTTTTTATATACGTTTTTTACGCGTTTTTATACACATTTTTTTTACATGTTTTTATACATGTTTTTATACACGTTTTTATGTACGTTTTTATACACTTTTTATACACATTTTTTACACGTTATTATACACATTTTTTACACATTTTTATACACGGTTTTATGTACGTTTTTTATACACTTTTTATACACGGTTTTATGTACCGTTTTTTATACGTTTTTACATGTTTTTATACACGTTTTTTATATACGCTTATATATCGCTTTATATACGTTTTACATGTTTATACACGTTTTTACGCGTTTTATATACGTTTTTACATGTTTTATACACGATTTTACGCACGGTTTTATATACACGTAAAAACGATATAAAACGTTAGCACACGCTTTTACGTGTATAAAACATGTGTAAAACGTGTATAAAAACATGTAAAACGATATAAAACATGTGTAAAAACGTATATAAAACATGTAAAAACGTATATAAAAATAAATAAGTTTTACCTACGTTTTATATACGCTTTTATGTGTATAAAACATGTAAAACGATATAAAAACGTAAAAACGGTATAAAAACATGTAAAAACGATATAAAAACGTGTAAAAACGTATAAAACATGTAAAAACGATATAAAACCGTGTATAAAAACATGTAAAAACGATATAAAAACGATATAAAACGTGTATAAAACGTATATAAAAACGTATAAAAACATATATAAAAACATGTAAACAACGTATAGAAATGTGTAAAAATGTATATAAAACGCGTAAAAACGTATATAAAATATGTAAAAAATGTGTATAAAACGCGTAAAAACATATATAAAAAGATGAAAGACAAAGGACTAATGGTGAAAGTCAAAGCAAACTACAAGGACCGCATCGTAATTTTTTAAGTGAAAAATGTCAAATGACTAACGGTGAAAGTGAATGCAAACGACAGGACCAATGTTGTAACTTTAAAACTTAGTTTTCCGCCTATATTACGTACATTGAACAAAATTTAAAAGTTATTTACGTACAAAAATAATAAAATTTGTATGTTACGATTTGTGATATTCGAGAAAGTTTTATACGATTCTCACCTTCACCCATTAGTTTTTGTTATTAATTTGGTATTGAAATTCATGTTTAGTATTTTAAATGTTATTTCCTATATAAAATCTTTTTGTTATTGAATATTGTTACTGCATTAAGTAGTTTCAATTTCTTTGAGTAATATCTTGAATCGAAGTTTTATTTGATATATGCATTAAGTGCATATATGTTTTGCATTATGACATGTTCTATTGTCATAGTTCTTTATATAATTATACAAAGAAGTGATATATCTCCGTCTGTGATGATTAATGAAGTGAGGTTTAACAAGAATTGGGAACTCACCTTTGATTCTTAGTTTTTGGTTGATTCAAAGATAGGGAAATGGGAGAGAAGAATATCATTGATGCACATGTGTTGAGACTGTTGTATAACAAACATTTGCAATGGCGGTTTGCGAATGCTAGCGACGACGCCATGAAGGTTCAAATGAGCACGATGCATATGTATACACTACAAACCGAAGTTTTTGAAAGACACGACATGTGCTTGCATCATTTTAAAGATTATGAAGGTTGTGAATACACATGTTATGCCTAAAATGAAGATTTTGAAGAGACGAACACATGTGCATGACTCGTTCAATCTTGTTTGTTTCACATTATTATTGTAAGAACTAAATCACATGATAAGTCTTTTCGTTGGTTTTCTATATTTGTGTAGTGCACCGCATATTTTAATTTAATGTTAGTATTTTATTGAAAACTTATACTCACAAAGATATCCAGACGAAACTTTGAGATTGCATATATGCACTTATATTATTTAACATGTGTATCCATCTTATTCTTATAAACTATTCTTTACAACATGTTTTATGCAATTTTATCGGTCTAGAAAGAAATTGAACGAAGTATAAACGGCAAATACATGTGCAGTAGCTAAAAAAAAGAGTTAATTACATAAATGGTCCCGTGGTTTGTCGAAAATTATGGATTTGGTCCCTAAACTTTTTTTTTGCGGATTTGCTCCCTATGGTTTTGATTCGTTACGGATTTGGTCCCTTGACCAAATTTTCTGTTAGTTGACCGTCAAATGTGTGTTTGGAATGCTGAAATGACAAAAATACCCCCGTATGTGTTTCATGAATGGTCCCTATGGTTTGTAGGTTATCATGAATTAGTCCCTGATTTTTTATTTTTTATTTTTATTTATATAAAAAACATTTTGTCGAAAATTTTATAAAATGGAAAACACATGTAGAGATACTAAAAGAAAAAAATTGTATCATAATAGACTACTAAAAATGGTAGTAAATAACAATAATTATTAAATAAAAAAAAAAAAAAAAAAAATCGTAGAACACTAAAACTTTTCCTAAATTGTGGAGTTGCTAAAAGAAAAAGAAATGTTAATTAAAACAATAATTAAGGATGTACACTTTTACTTAAATACCCTTTACATTTAAACAAAATCATATTAAATAGAAAATAAATGATTGGTTAAGAGTGGTTCTAGCTTCTCGTTTTTTTGTTCGAAAGAACTCTTCATATATATATATATATATATATATATATATATATATATATATATATATATATATATATATACTACTTTATAATGTATTTAAGCTTCTAAAATTAGAAGGCTTAAAATTGACTTTTTACTCATTATTATGGAAAGATATATTATAATGCATGTAAAATTAAGATAAAAGTTTCAAATCATGAGACGATATGTGTCACTTAACAAACCCAAGACTAACTCCTAACAACTAAAAATTAAGATAAGAGCCTAATTATAAAATAACATGTGTCACTTCTCAACTAAAATTCATCTTTATTTTCAAATTAAAATATTTTTTATCTATTTATTTATATTATAATCTAATTTCACCATATTTTCTAAAATTTTACGCTCTTTAATTCAACATCCATTTTAATATATTTTTATGAGTTTTAGTTTTATATTTTAGTGGGTTTATTTTATTTTAATTCAAAATTTTACAACTTTAACCTTTATTTCATTTATTCCAATCAATATAATCTTGATTCGTCAAAATCATATACTTTTGGGAGTGTTTGACGCTGTAAGAGATCATGAGGGTATTTTTATATGCGGAATAATGATGTCGCGTGAAAGTTACGGTAACCCAAACAAACACTTACAACTAACACATATACATTCGAAGTGTTGTGAAACGAATTCACTAAACCAGTAAGCAAACACATATAACTATACTTATCGACGCTACCGCCACCACCATCTCATCACATCACCACCTCAAAACATTTGTTCGCTACAAAATAATATCGGCACCCACACGATTACATGTACCTTTCTAGTATATATATATATATATATATATATATATATATATATATATATATATATATATATATATATATATATATATATATATTTGATGGTGTATAAAACTATAAATCATAGGGCCCTTTATTGTTATTCAAACCATAGTTGTTAGGATCCGATTTTGATCTTAGAATTCACGATTTACGATTCTATAAAAGAAAACGATCGATCCCATGTATGATCTTAATAAGCTTAAGATCTTATAGGATCCCGACGTTAATCATAAGATCTTAAGATCTACTCCGATCCGATTTACTTTTCTCGAACTTAAAACTAAAAACTACAAATTTATAGTTTATGTTTATATAAAATTTAAAAAACAACATACGATTCTTCTTACACATTCTACATTCCTAATTTATGAAAACGTTTTCATGAAACATTAATATAATTTCGTGATTATAAATTTATAATAATTTATAGATTTGAATAATATTACAAACATCATTTAAAAATGACATTATGATAGGATCTTAGAATCTCGACGGATTCAGAATCTCGATCGGATTTTATAATCACAATCATTCAAAGAAAAAATAATCCTAAATAAAATCCCGATCTTAAAAACCTTGATCCAAACAATTCAGGGCTCGTTTGGCATACCGATTTTGACATTGATTTGAGAGATGGGAGTTAAAATTGTTGTTTGGTATTCGTTTGTGGGTCCCAAGATTAGGACTGAATCCTAAATAAATGCTATATTTAAATCCTAAATAAAATGGCTACTTTACAAATATGGTTTCTTGTTTAACTTGCTTTTTTAATTTGAGTTGGCCATATCCACCTGACCACCTCTCATTTTTTACTATTAGTTTGTTTGTTATTTTTTATAATATTTTCTTCTAACTTTAAATCTTAAATTTATTTAAAAAATAAATAATATACAAATTTATAAAAATTTTCTCTCTCCTATCTCAGATCTAACTCAAAATCCTAATCCAAATTTAAATACAAATCTAAATTCAAATCCTAAACCCATCTACAAACCAGACGGACCCTCAATATACATCAATATATACTTCTTTTTTACGTGCCCCTTTCATTCATTCTCACAATGTAATATAAATCAATGTTCTAAAAGGCGTGGGCGTGGCGTGGCATGGCAAGACACCCACACCCACGCCAAGCCTTACGAGCCTTATAAGCTTGGCGCAGCGCCTTTTAGAACATCGATATAAATACATCACCATCCCACATACCCAATTCAAACAATTTTAGCCTTAACGGGCCCTACAAGATGGTGCACCAATCAACAACTCCTCAACAAAAATCCAATAACCAACCGCACTCTCCCATTTATGGTGAGCCCCATGTGACAAAAGAGGTGAAGATCCACACCTCCCATAGGAGGTATCCAATCATCGGATGATTATCCGCTTATACCGCAGATCGCGGCCAGACGGCTTGATCAAACCTCACGCGACATTATAAAAGGGTTTGTATAACATACCCGTGATAAAATCCTCGCAACGCCGTGATGTGTAACCCTATGGTCGAGTCGGTTCGCTATGGTGCAATCAAGACCCTATCATTTTTCCTCATTTAGGGTCTACATTTTTATTATTTTTAGTACTAGGTATCAAATTTACGTTTTCTAAACCCCGTGCGATCACTATCTCATACTGTAAAATATAAAGGTCACAAACCCTTACCACACGCATTTCCTTTTCTCCCAAAACACAATTTAAAGTTAGGTGCATACATCACAACATCACATGTCACTTTACGTTATCTAATCATATTAACTAGGCACGTACCTGCTTTCTCTTTGCATAGCAAAGCCCAATATCTAAACCTGAAATATCTACCGGCTACATTATTCTATTACAAGAAGTAAGACTATTGTACAATTGGACGAGTGTCTTGTGAGGAGATGTTTGTCTTGAAGTTAAGCTTGTAGCAACATGAGCTTGTGAATCTTCATTTACTTGAGCAGATTCAGTTGCAATAGTGGAACCGTGTAGATGCATATGGTTCACTATTTTTCATGCAAACATCCGTCAAAACCCTTCCAAAACAACATTATTCCTTCGGCCCACGTAATCCTACGTGGCATATCTCAAACATATTCCTATAAAACCCACTTCCCCCATCCTACAAAACACACACTAAAAACACATTAAAAAACACAAATCCTTTGTTCTCTCTCTAGGAAAAAAAAATGGCTGATTCAATAACCTCGTCTCCTCTAGTGCATAAAAAAAAAAAAAAAAAGACGCTAAGGCCCTTCAGTTTATTGAGGAAATGACTCAAAACTGTGACCACGTACAAGGAAATGCATTGTGCGAAATTTTGTCACAGAACGCTGATACTGAGTGTCTTGAGCAATGGGGGTTTGAATGGAGCTACTGCTCGCGGAACTTTTAAGTCTAAAATTCCTGTTGTTGTTACGAAGATCTTCAGCCGTATATTGAACGTATTGATAATGGTGACCGATCAAAGATTCTGTCGTCACGCCCTATTTCTGAGTTTCTCACAAGGTTAATTTCTAATTATTAAATATTGTAATTTATAGCAAGTGTGACTGATATTATTTTGTTGCTAAGTTGACTTGGTGTTTCTTTGACAGCTCTGGGACTTCTGCTGGTGAAAGAAAACTCATGCCAACTGAAGAAATGAATCGTAGACAGAAGCTTTACAGCCTTCTCATGCCTGTCATGAATTTGTGCGTACAAATTTTAATTACTTTTCGTTTCATAAATAACAGTTTTCCTGTTATATTACATGTTCATTAAAAGTTGTTAATTATTTTTGCCTACATCAATTTTTTTTTTTTTTTTTTTTTTTTTAGATCTAGCTAAACTAAAATCTTTTGCATAAGTTTTGTGTCACAATATTTTATTGAAGGTCTAGAAACAAAAAAAAAATGTAATAAGCGATTTCAAACATCCAACAAGAAAATTAGTACAGTTTTATAAATGAAATACGTACTGAAAAATGTTTCTATTTGTGGCAGGAATGTGCCTGGTCTAGACAAGGGAAAGGGTTTGTACTTTTATTTCATCAAAGATGAAACTCAAACACCAAGTGGGTTAGTTGCCCGACCCGTTTTAACAAGCAACTACAAAAGCGAACAATTCAAAACCCGACCCTTTTTGACCCATACAACGTCCTCACCAGCCCAAATGAAACCATTTTATGTGTAGATTCTTTTCAAAGCATGTACTCTCAAATGCTTTGCGGTCTCATTTACCGCAAAGAAGTACTCCGATGTGGGGCTGTTTTTGCCTCTGCCCTTGTTCGGGCCATCAAGTTTCTTCAAATCCGCTGGCAACAGTTGGCTATTGACATCGAGTCAGGAAGCTTGAACCTAAAAATCACTGACCCGGCTATTCGGGAATTTATGTCGAAGATACTAAACAAACAACTCCCAGTAGATAACATAATGTCCCGGAATTGTTTTAGTGTCGTCATAGCTAGTGTACTCGACCACGGTTGCGTTGAATTCCTTTAAAAGCTCGGAAGCATTTTCGACAGCTGTCTGCAGCTCGGTTTCACCGGTTTTATCGGCATCGATGCTTAGTAAAACATTCTTCCTTCTAACAAATTTGAACCCACTTTGTAAACCTAGTCATGAAGTTGCTTACACACTCATTCCCACTATGGCTTATTTTGAGTTCCCCCCGGTTCTTCCTTCTAATAAATTTGAACATTGGGGCGCAGTTATGGAGCCCCTTGACTTGAACAACTCGATGATCGGCTCATATTTTACACACCTTGGTGTTTTGTACTGATTAATCAAGCTCGTTGATCTTGCGGATGTTAAACTTGGTCAAGAATACAAGCTCGTTGTCACAACATATGCGGGTTCGTTTCTACTTCACAGCCCTTAACATAGTGTTTATTAGTATGTAAACTAATTATAGTTATGATAATGCATATGCTAATAAAAAATCGTGGACATATGTTTTCAGGTCTTTATAGGTATAGAGTTGGTGATCTTCTTAGAGTTGTTGGATTCAAGAACAAGGCTCCCTCAGTTTCATATGTCGAAAAAGTGTGGCATTGAGTATCGATACTGACAAGACTGATGAAGTTGAGCTACACAAAGCAGTGGAAAACGGGTTAACCATTTAGTTCCATTCAGTGCAACTTTGAACAAGTACACAAGCTATGCGGACACAACATCTTTTGGGAAGTTAGCGAAAATGGATCAACCCAGATTCCAGCATCTGTATTTGAGGATTGTTGTCTTACAATTGAAGAGTCATTGAATAGTGTTTATAGGCAAGGTCGAGCTTCAGATAACTCTATAGGGCCATTGAGGATCAAGGTTGTCGAAAATGGGACGTTTGATAAGTTGATGGTCTATGCGATAAGTTTAGGCGCCTCGATTAATCAGTACAAAACTCCAAGGTGTGTGAAATATGAGCCGATCATCGAGTTGTTCAAGTCAAGGGTTTTCCATAACTGCGCCCCAATGTTCAAATTTGTTAGAAGGAAGAACCGGAGGAACTCAAAATAAGCCATAGTGGGAATGAGTGTAAGCAACTTCACTAGGTTTACAGAGTGGGTTCAAATTTGTTAGAAGGAAGAATGTTTTACTAAGCATCGATGCCGATAAAACAGATGAAACCGAGCTGCAGACAGCTGTCGAAAATGCTTCTGTGCTTTTAAAGGAATTCAACGCAACCGTGGTCGAGTACACTAGCTATGACGACACTAAAACAATTCCGGACATTATGTTATCTACTGGGAGTTGTTTAATTTGTTTAGTATCTTGGACATACATTCCCGAATATGATTTTTAGGTTCAAGCTTCCTGACTCGATGCCAATAGCCAACTGTTGCCAGCGGAGTTGAAGAAACTTGATGGCCCGAACAAGGGCAGATGCAAAACAGCCCCACATCGAGTACTTCTTCATGGTAATGAGACCGCAGCACTTGAGAGTACATGCTTTGGAAAGAATCTACACATAAAATGGTTTCATTTGGGCTGGTGAGGACGTTGTATGGGTCAAAGGTCGGGTTTTGAATTGTTGGCTTTTGTAGTACTAGTAGCTTGTTAAACGGGTCAAAGGGTCGGGTATTGAATCAACATCCTTTATTTTTTCCTAGAGAGAGAAAAATATTTTGTGTTTTTGTATGTGAGATTTACTTCACGAGAATTATAGTTTGTTTCATTACTCCTATCTCCTTTGTTTCTTGTACTGGTAAAAGGAAAACACCACAAAACTCACACCTAACTCCAACTCATTACTTCATTGAGCAGTCAATGTTTACTTCACGAGAATTTTACTCCTAGCTCTTTTACTTGTTTGTTTCATTACTCCTAGCTCTTTTACTTGTTGTTCAAGACAATCACATTTTCTAATTAGTTTGGTTGATAGATAAAAGTATGTTAATTCAAATCTATATTGTAAACTAATAGTGAAGTCCATGTGAATGCAGTGATCTGATGCCCAAAGATTTCATGATGAAGTGACGATACATACATGCACACTTACGTAGAAATATGTAGTTTGCCATATATAGCATGACAAGATAAGATAATAGATGAAGAATACTTGTTTGCCATATATAGCATGACAAGATATGATAAGATAATGATGATTGTGCATGTGATTTCTGCATTCTAATGATGACTGTGCATTTTATTTTAACGTAAGAATTTTAGTTCTTAGTTTGAGACTGCAATCATCTTTAAGTGTACATATGGTATATTTTTGTGGGACATTTGGAACGTGACATTATACCAGTTGATGTTTAGAACAAACATGGTTCCATATAACTAACTGATCATTCACTTGAGTTCATTCTTTAACTCGAAGGTCGATGGCGTCAGTCGTAATATATCAAATTAAAAGGGTGATTGGCATTGGAAGCAGAATTTGTGGCAATTAACGAAGCCCTAATTGGACCAGTTGCTTGCTGAGAAAAACTTTGTCATTCAAAGTGACCATATCGACAGTTTATGCGCAACTGAATATTCGTCAACAGGTGTTTGGTTAATAAAAGTGACGCCAATACAAAAAATGCAAGTTTATTTATTTATTTATTTATTTGTTTGTTTATTCGGAGGTATGGAATGAGAGAGCAGATGAAGCAAAGAAAATCTTGACACAGGTTAATTTTTTTGCGTGTGAAGCACTGATATAAAGCATACAAAATGTGAATCATATGCTAAGTTCCAAGTTATAAATGTGATCATATATGATTTACACAAAAGGTGTGCAACAGTCTTTTGTGTGACCATTTTGTGCAGAATGATGTTTTAGTCAAGGGTGTTTACGTATTCATACAACCGCAGAGTTCAAGACGGCTATAGAACCATCACAATATCACCATCAGATGCCTTTGTGGTAGGTCAGTGCTCAAAACAGATGCCACACCAATGGACTTCTTAAGCAACGTTAACCACCCGATATACCAAGAGTCGTCCATATAAAGCTTGAAAAGGGGTCGTCCCAATAGATATGTGATAATTTAATTAAGTGCCTGTTAACTTAAAGTACTCACGCAAAGAGTAACCTAGGAAGATCAGATGCCGTTCACTGATTATGGACCTTTGGTTGTCTTGGACAAAGCCATTACCGCTTGCTAATTTATGAACCGGATCAAAGAGGATGCTTGTGTTATGCTAGCTACCTCTATTGCTATTGGGTTATCCCAATCGACCCAAGTCAAACACCCCAATCGACCTAGTCAACCCAAAAGTCAAAGACAAAAGTCAACTATGGCGCTTTTGCGATTATAAACGGTTACAAACCAAATAAAGATATCGTTGGATGGATTGAACCATCACAACGATTTCTTTGTAGACTTTCGCTTTATATATATACCTTAGAACATATAGATTGTAAACATGATGATGATTCAATATTAAAGCATTTCGGCTTCAATTGATCTTATTTTACTTTGGTATATCTTGACCACATTATAGACCATAGATCCAACGCTTAAGGTCAACAATTGGTATCGAGCGTGTTTGGAAATTTTAACTAAATCATCATATACCAAGGTCTTTTCAAACCCTCGTTCTTGAATCGAAACACCACCGAGTCTCTAAAAAAAATTTGCAAATCCAATGAACACAATAATCAAGAAAATCATTTTATTGTGTTGTTCTCATAAAGAAACCATTTTTGTCACTAAGGTACCAATCACAAAGTGATTAGTTACCGCATCAAATTTAAAGGTTCCTTTTTATCATTTGCAAAACCCGCATTTAATCGATCTAAAAACAAAAGAAAAAACCATACCAAATCGATAACACAAAGTCATCAAAAGGCGTAAAATTAAACGATTCACAACATAGAACAAACACGCACTGTTCTTTAAGGAATCAAGCTCGAACATCAATTGAGTCACCAATCGACTCAATTTAGAACTCAATCATTCAATTCTCTCATGGTTAGAAAACCCCAATTCATCGAAACCCTAAGTTTCATCTTGTGGGATTATAAGTGCTCATGAAGAACACAAAGATACCGGGAGAAGAACAAGGATGGTCAACCTTGCCTTATCTAGGCGGTCAACCATCGATTTTGAGAAGAAGAAGAACGGGAATTATCCCGGAAGAAGAGATGTAAGAAACTAGTCTCAAAAGAGGAACGTTTAGTTTCTATCTCAATAAAGAGATAAGAAAACACTAATAAAGAGGGCGCCAAATTAGGGCAACACTACATCAAAGGATTTATTTTGGCATCGGTTAGATCATCAACCCTCCGTGTTTCAAATTTTACAAATACGACCTTTCAACTTTTATTTTATATTAATTTTGATATATATTGTATTTTTGATAAGTTACTTTACATAAAATTAGTATCTTGTCAAATTTAGATAGTATATTAACCTAGTGATTACAATCGCTTATTATAATCGATTAGGAATAATTTTTAAGGAGTAATTAACCTTAGGTTATTCATTTTTAGAATATATAATCTCCGAGGATAGTTTTTTAAAATTAAAACTACACCTATAGAGTTTTATACCCTTTTAAGGAAAATAAAACATAAGAGCTCATTAGAAATAATAATTTTTAAGACACACTTCGTGTTAAAATTCTTTTGAGATTTATTGTCAATATCTTTAAGATATGACTAAATGAAGTAAAACTAATGAACTAAGTACAACCAAGACACCACAATTTCAATGCCCAATCCTAAAGCCCGCGAATTACTCATTATGGGCAATTGAATGCAAATCATTCTCAAGAGAATGGTTTATGAGAAAAAAGAGCCGATCGAATCGACTCAACCCGATAAGAAAAGGACAAAACCGCTATTGCTTTCCTTTATCAAGCCTTACCGAATAACAATTACTTCAAATAACAAAGCACAAAACCGCGAAGGACATTTGGAATGCTTTGAAAACTAGACACGTTGGCGACAGAGTTCAACAAGCAAGACTACAAACACTCAAATCCGACTTGAGATGTTATATATGAAGGAAGAGGAAACAATCGACACCTTTACCACAAAACTCACAACTCGTAAACAAAGTCGCTAGTCTAGGACACATAATAGAAGATCAAACCTTAGTACGTAAACTACTAAATGTTGTACCCGATAGGTATATGCAAATAGTCGATCTATAGAACAATATTCCACCTAAGTACGATGACAATGGAAGAGGCAATCGGAAGACTTAAGACCTATGAAGAAAGGATTAAGTTCAAGAAAGGAAAACAAGTGGACAATCAAGAAAATTGATGTTCATGACATGACAACAGAGGGAAACACTTTAGAGGACATGGACGTGGAAGGTATAAATTTTCACAAGCAAAAACCACGAAAAATTTAAGGAAAAGATGAAGGATGTAGAAAACTCTCATAACAACTTCAATAAATCAAACATTGATCTTAGCAAAGTAAAATGTTACAAATGCAATAAGATGGGTCATTATGCATCTAAGTGTTAAAACAAACTCTAGTATGCAATCTAATCTTGTTGAGGAGGACTTAGAACCTACCTTAATAATGGCAATATTAGAAGACCCACATGTAACAAAACTTGAAGATCAAAATGTCTCGCCACACGAAGAAGATGTAGGATATAAAGAGACAAGTGTTGATAGTCAATGGTATTTAGACAATGGAGCTAGCAACCATATGATTGGGATAAGAGAACACTTCAAAGAGCTAGATGAGAATGTTAGTGGAAAAGTAAGATTCGAGATGGATCTCACATAGAGATCAAAGAAAAAGGTTCAATTTGAATAGAATGTGATGACGAGAAACAAAGAATTATATCTCACGTATATTACATTCCCAACTTAAAAGCAACTTATTGAGCCTTGGACAATTCACGAAATCGGTTGTAAAGTAGTAATGGAAGATGATGAATTACAACTTTATGACATGGACAAAAAATCTTCATGAAAGTCACAAGACAAAGAAACCGTCTATACAAAGCAAGTCCAAGATAGGCACACATGTTTGCTTACTAGCAAATTTAAAGGACAATACTTGTAACACCCCAAATCTCTCGGTTGTGGAAGACTTAATCAAGTTTTCGGGCGTTACTATTGGATTGGTATCTCACACAAGTATAGCAAAAAGATAGTCATTTAACATTCAAAACCAATTCCAAATTTAAGTATTCAAAACATTTAATCCAAAAGTATAAATATTAGGCCCAAAACATGATTTAATAAAATAGGTCCCTAAAGTTTATCGAGTCAAATATGATCCTTGAACCCCGCCTTCTTGCAAGCTTCCACCGATCACGATTCCAAACATCATTCAAATACCGAGAAAACATGCTAAAAGGGTCACCACGGTGAGTTCATAGGTTTAAGTTCAATAAAATCATAGTGGACACAGAGAAGTTGATTTGCTATGCAAGATCTAAGATAGATAAATACCGTTTGCACACCGATCCTACCCGGATCACCAACCATATCCCGCATCCGAGGATTACTGGGCCCCATGACTCTAGTCCAAGACTTTGCCATGGCAACCTCTAGAACAGCTTGCCAACCCCGGACTAGGTCGAGGTAGAAGTCTATTCTTAGCTAGGCAACGGCTAACCTAGTAAGGCAACGACTACCGCACATCTATCTAAACATCAAGCACATAAGCAAATCCAAATAGTTTTAAAGATCCAAAAAAGAGAGTAAGATTCTCACCCCAAAATAGTTAAAACATAGATAAAAGTGGGCTATGAAACTCACCTCAAGCAAGCAACGTCGAATAAACACTAGCGTAAGATAACAGATAATCACGCACAAAGAACTATCGACTCGGCACAACCTATTAATGTAAACCAATTATAATATATAATTCCCATAATCAACGTTATCTACCCCAATGTATTCCATTTCGTTATTTCCAAAATGTCTCGTTTCACCATTTAATCCTAGTGTTTGGTACCTCATGTGGGTGTATCGACTCAATATGATGCCATGAATGCACTCAAACAACTAATATGTGACTCAATGCAACACAATGAGACATCTAAGCGATAAGCTCCATAGTCCAATAAGTTTCGAATAAATAGTAGACATTATCGAATTCGTCAACTCGATAAACTCAATTATTTATTCATGTCGCTATTATCCCATAAATCGCCGCATCCTAAAGAGTCATAGGATAATTCACCCATTAATAAGGTTACCCAGCGTATTTAGCGGACTCTTATTAGATTCGTCAATCTAATAAGTCCGCTACCCACATGGATCAACACTATTAATGTTAGGTTATCCGTAACCCATGCACACAACGTAAGTAAATAAATACTTGAAACTAATATTAAATGCTCATAATTGGCATAATTCGATAAACGTGTACTCAAACATTAATCATTCATTTATTACAAAATATTTCCATTTTTAGTCGTTAGTTTCCATTTAGAAATAGTAAATAACAAGATAAGTCTTGTTATCGATATTTTAGTATAAAAGCCCTTTTACTATTTATATTTCATAGTCTATTAGCATATTCATATATATTTCGTCAATTTTCAATATTAGTTTCATATCGTTATTCGTTTCGAGTTCACAAGCACGAGTCATGACTTCTCGGCTTTTAATCAATCAATAGTCCAAACTATACTAAAGTCCATGTTACGGCGTTGTCGGGTCAACTATTGACTAAAAGTCAAAATAACACCGACGTTGCTCAAAGTTGACAATTATATATATCAAGTCCAATTAAAAGTCATAATAGCGCAATTCAATCTCAAATCAACTCAAAACAATCTCGCCAACCAATCAACCAACCAAATATGCCCGAAACCAATGTTATGACCCTAATGGTCATGACACGGTCTGGTTAAGACCACGTGAACCAAACAAGCTCTGAAGCTTTTCTACTCCACGCGTCTCATCCAAACACCAACAATATCAACCAACAAGCTACCAAACGACCCGACCCGGACCCAAGGTCCATGTGGGTCACGTGACGCAACCCAAAGGCCACGACGCGTCCCTATGTGCTCGTACACCATCTCAAACCCAACCAAACACTACCAAATCAATACCACTACATCCAAATACAACCAATCAACCTCCAATCATCAACCAAACATCAAACCCAACATCTATTCCTAACCAAAAACATGAAACTAGACCTAAAATACAAAGACCCAACAATAGGATACACCACATGCTTTCCAAACACTAGCTACATGTTTATTTAAGTGTTAATTAGACTTAATCCCACGTTTAAACCAAAAGCCCTAAATTTTTCAATATGGTCGAACCATATTTAAGCCATACGTAGCTTATTAAAGCTCAAACAAGTGTTACCCATATTCCATTTACCTTATTCAAGCCCGATCTACAATATTTGATGAAAACCCTAAAAGTACGAATCTAAATCTTAAGATTTGAAGGTGTTAATGAAGGTTTTAGTGAGAGTATTATATATGGATAGAAAGAGGATGAGAAGAGCTACAAGATGGTGGTGGAGGTGTAGTACCACTCGTCGGAGTTTGGCTGGAAGGTGGCTGGAAAGTGGCGGCGGTGGTGGTGTTCCAGGGTTAGGGTTTATGTGATTTGGGGGAGAGAGAGAGTGTAGAGAGAGAAAGTGTGTTTGTGTGTGTTTTTAGTGAGAGAAACAAACTAGCCAAATGAGGGTGGGTGAGGCCTTATATACTAGGGACTTAGGGACCTAAAAATAAAGAGAGGGAGGGAGGGTCGGCCGCCAAGGAAAAGAGGAGGGCCGTGGTTGCCATTTTTGTAAAACGTCCCGCTTACCCATTTCCGAGCTCATATATTGTCCCCGAGTGTCCCACGACGTTCATTCGACTTTATATTATCGTTATTTATGTTTTTCCATGAGTTTTGACTATTTATTTGCCAATTTTCGAGTTACGGTCTAAAAGTTACAATATTTCTCGTTTAGGCTTTTCTTGTGTCGAATCGAATAGTGCCTACCAAAAGAGTTAAAACTCATACGATAACTCATTCAATAGTGAAATAAACCATAAAACCAATAGACGATATTAAATCAAGTCATGGTTGATAAAATAGTGTTAAAGGCAAAACTCGGTTTAGTTTAACGTAATGCGGTTACCTAAAATAGACTCTAAATTGCCGCTTGTCACAATACTTGGTTATGGTACAGGACTAGGACATCTCAATTTTGAATCACTAAAATCTATGACTCAAAGAGAGTTAGTTCAAGGAATACCGTCATTAAACATACAACACAAATGTGATGTTTGTTTAGTTGGTAAACTCTGAGAGAGCGCCATTCCCAAGAAAGAAAAACTAGATCAACATCACCTTTAGATTTAGTATATGGAGATTTATATGGACCAATCACACCGTAACACCATCCGGAAAGAATACATATTATTATTAGTCGACTACTCAAGATATATGTGGGCATATTTCTTAAACACGAAATATCAAGCATTTGATACTTTCAAGGAATACAAGGAAACAATAGAAAAGGAGCTAAGGACGACAATGAAAATGTTAAGAATCGATCGTGGAGGAGAATTCACATCTAACGAATTCACTCAAGATCGCAAAGAAAATGGCATAGCACGACAACTTACCGCACCTTACTCACCGCACCTTACTCACCGCAACAAAATGGAGTAGTTGAAAGAAGAAATAGGACAATCATTTCTTCAACAAGATGCATGATGAAAGCAACCAACATGCCTCAAAATTTTGGTCAAGTCGTTAGACATGCTATATACATTCTAAACATCGTTCCTACAAAAGCCTTAGAAGACATCACTCCATATGAAGCAATTAAACAAATAAAGCCAAACTTAGAAAGTCTAAAAGTTTTCGGATGCATAGCATATGTAAAGGTACCATCACAACATCGATAAGCTAAATGATAGAAGCAACAAAATGGTATACTTAGAAATGAACAAGGATCAAAAGCTTACCGACTATTTGATCCAACAACACAAAGGATATGTGTTAGTAGAGATGTGAAGTTTAAAGAGGATGAAGCATGGGATTTGAAGGATTACTTGAATGAGAACACTAACGAAGAACTCGAATGGTTTGACTTCAAAGTGGAAAACCTTGAAGCCACAAATGAACATCGTGAACAAGAAATCAACCAAAGAAATCCACAAATGGTTTGACTTCATATGAACGCTAGTTAGAGTGGTTAAATCTTTAACTAATTATGTTTAGGCCACCTTTAATATAAGGTCATGGCCTTGCTTTTAGTCATTCGCATTGATTTAAATAGAACGATGTACACAAATAAAGCCATATATATAGTCTTTTCAGTTGGACATCACTATAGGTCTATGTTTGGCGAATTTTTGAAGCTTTTGGGGTGATGAGCGGTGAGCAATGAGCTTTTGATTTTTGTTGTTGTTTGGCAAAAGAGCAATGAGTTGTAGCAATTTTTGAATGCTATTTTCCCAATGCTTCTTTGAAAAAGTGTGGCTATTTTACAAAAGCTGTGGATATATTCAATGACTAAAATACCCTTCCACATCCCTAATAAAAACCCTAATACCACGTTATTAATCTTATGTCAAAATTTTCTCTCACGATTCTTGTAACAAGTTGTTGGAAAAATAGTTTTGCAAAGTGAGTTTTGCAAATTTTGGATACTATTTAATATATGTATATATTATATATATTTATATTTCTTGGTAGCTTTATGCGTTCTCCTTGACGAGAGCTTCATAGCGAGCTAAAGTGTGTCCAAATGGAGTTGAAATGAATGAGATATCGTGTCTCAAAGTGAGGCACTTGAAACACGAAATTGGGTTTTGGGAGAGTATCCCACATCGCCCAAAGAAGGAACCGAAAGCATGTTTATAAGGAAATCTTGGTATTGGCTATCAAAATCTTTTAGTTGGTTTTACTCCAACACCTACGCCTGTGAGAGGGGGTTGCGATTTCAAGATTTCCGAGCCAAAATGAGTTCGAATTTATTTTGTGTGAATAAAAGATATGCATATCACGTTTATAATATAACATATTTGCATATCGGGTTATTTTTAACAAATATACCGTCTTGGTGACCAAGACATGTTTACGCTTATAAAATAAACTGTTCTCATTCAGTTTTCGACCCGTAAAATCTTGCCCAATACGCATAAATTTCACAATCTCTTTGATCGAAACGCACAAGTTTTGGCGATCTTCGAGCAAGTTGTCGTCCGGTTGTATAAAAGCTTTGGACGTTGTACCTTGGGAAGCAGACGGTGAATCTGGTTTAAGGGAATCGTGTTTAACACGAGCCTCGTTCCACGACCTTCTTACTTTTCTTTGTTTATCGTTCATAGTGTACATCTTTTGCTTCTACTCCTTTTCATCTGTTTTTAATTTTCATTATTTTTTATTATTGTAATCGATTATTTTAATAAAATTGTACACTTGCTTCCCACTCGTGTTTTGCCGTAATCTTGAATTTCTTCATCATTTTCTAACATACACAACATTATAAAAATAAAAATTGAAACATATAATAAAATTCAAACATACATTTCGAAAAAATAAAATAAAAATACGAAACACATATAATTCAAATAAAATTAGGAAAAACACATACAATTCGGAAAAAAAAAAAAATTGAATAACATCAAATAAAATTGAAACATAAAATACCCATGGAGTTGGTTGTTGCATTTGGGAACCACATCATCTTCATCATCATCCAAGTCATATAGTGGTAGTTCTCGTTCAACACTTGCACTACTAGAAAATGGCCTATACCTACGGAAAAGTCCCTAGGAAATCCGTCACAGAAGGCCTTTAGTGATGAATTTCCGACGGAAAAATTCCCTAAGAAAAACCATGCTCGGAAATGCTTAGTGACGAAGCTTTCCGACGGATTTTATAAGTTTCCGACGGAATACATTCCCTAGGAAATCCCTCACTGCTGACCCAAAAGTAATGACCAAAATTGGTCGGATTTTTCGTTAAATTTGCTACAGATTTCCTAGGAATTTTCAGTTTCATTTTCTAGTGATTACCTACCAAACATCGTAAGTGTTTCCTAGCCACTGCCAACAACAAAATATCACTATAAACTTGGTAGGAAAAAATAAGCATTTTCCAAATAATAAATATTTCATTCAACAACCATCAATTCTTAAAATATAAAATCTCATCACATATTAGCATTTAAGCTTATACAATGATATCTAAAAAACTAGCTAGCCAGAAGATGGAAACTATTTGTCCAACTACTTGAAGCAGATTGGTTCCAACTCCTCAAAGCCCTTGTTTGCTCTTGTAGTTGTTCTTAACTGTATTACTCAGCCTACAAATAAAAATAAACAGCCAAAAATATCGACCAACAGCCGAACAACCAAACATTAGCAGAGTAGCAGCATATGACCTATTAACTCAACAAATAACTAATCAGCCAAACAGCCTATTAGCCAATATGAAACCTGACCGATTACCAATTTTATCACCTTTCAAACCAAGCCAATATGACCCATTGCAACCCATACTCATTTTAACACAGATTACCCATTATAGCCTAGTATGACCCATTACAACTATTGCAACCCATCACGATTACTTAGGACCTGTTATGACCCATAACAACCCAATATGACCCATAAAAACCCAATATTACCCATTAATACCCGTTGCAACCCATTTGTATCTTTTGTGTCTTATTACAGCCAAATATGACTTATTACAGTCGAATATGACCCATTAAAACCCAATATTACCCATTTTATCAAAATACGATATATTTCAACTAAAAAGAAACTACATACCTCACATTAAGAGGCCATACCCAAATGATACGTGTCTTGCTCAGTGTACCTGTCAAGGCCAAATCAAGAATAATAAGGAATGCATATTAGTAATCGAAATAATAATAAATACTACATATTATAAATCAGATGACAAGAACAATAAATAATAGTTATTACATATTAGTCGTCGGATGAATAATGCTCATCTGAAGAATAATCAACTAAATCAAGTTCTTCATCAACATCCTCATTCGAGTCATCATCTCGATCTATAAACTCTTGTTCATCGTCACTAATTGGTAAATGAGTATTGTCAATGTAATCATTCTGAATTTCTTCAATTTGTCCTTGGGTGACAAGACAAACTGGTTCACTATCATCATTCATGCTCGTGTCAAGTCTACAAAATAACCTTTCACTCTCTTAAAAGAATTCATCCTCCTCCAAATTATCATCATCATCAACAGGTTGTGTTAAATTAACATTGTCAACTAAAAATGTTTAAAACTTGTAGGTAATATAGTATTTAATATTAATATTTGTGCTTACATGCTCCTTAGCTTGAACCAGTTAGCAAATTCTTGGTCTCTAGTAGTAGCAAGTGATGCTACATCAATAGAACAATCTCTTTCTCTAATCCAATTATCAAACAAGCTAACAAATAGAACTTCAAACTGTTATAATTATAACTTAGATATATGTGACACTAATAATAGTTTTTGGTATACCTTATGAATGGTTGAACCTCTTTACAGTTAAGCAATACATAGGTATGAGCCTTGTGCCTCCAAGATGTTAAGAATACTTCTTCCTTTCTTGTTAAATAGTCTACGAGATGGAATTTTAAATATGCTTAATTTTGAGTTTGTACCAATCAAGATCTAATAAACCTTGACCGTTTGTCATTTGGTACATCCATCTTCTCTCAATTTTGCTTGACATACTACAACAATATAATAAAAAAGATATTGTAAGTAAAAAACAAACGCATCCACACAACTACAACATAATAAACCATTAAACCTTGACTGTTTATTTTTTCATCACTCCACATCAACTATGTCAAAACAATAAACAATAGTCAAATAAACAATAGTCAAATTTATTACCTATGTTAATTTGTACCAGTTGAAAGAAACAAGAAAAAAACATATATAACAAATTAACAACTATCACTCTTAGTTCATAAATATGCAAGAAACAACAAGAAAAAAATATAAAAAGGTCAAAGATATTACCCTTAATTATGAAGTAACCATCTATTGTTTTATAAATTACAGATCTAAAAGTTAGGTCAAAATTGGGTATAAACATATCAAAATTGTTTCAAAAGATATAAAGACTAGTAAAGATAGAGCACACACTAACCTTGATAATAACTGGGAATGGAGTCGATTGAGATCTGGAGGTCGGGCCAGGAGTGAGTAGGTCGGATTTTGTGGCAATGAAAAAGTGAGGTGGGTTTTGGGGGGAAGGGAGAAGATGAGCTGAAAATTTTGGGGAAAATGAAAAAGAATTGACTCATTTTGGGGGGAATGAAATATTGAGAGTGGGTTTTTGGGGGGAAAGGAATTTAGGGATGAAAATTATATGTTAAGTTATAATAAAATGTTACATGATAATTTTTGGCACAATTTCGAGAATTTCATTGTATTATGCTCCTCGTACTTATATAACACTACATATGCGCCCACATACACATATGGTTGTTTTATTAGATGAGTTTTAGTAAATCACTAGGAAAGTCCTAGGTGATTGAGGTAATTTCCTAGGGATTTCTGACGGATAATATTATATATTTAAAATTTTAATAAGATCCGTCGGAAATCCTTAAGAAATTACAACCACCACCTATGGATTTCCTAGTGTTTGTTTGTTCAAACGTTTAGAAAACACCATTAATGACATATAATAGTAGTACTAATCATTGATGACATGAAAAATAAGTGAATTAATATCCATTTAAGTCATTCATGATCAATAACTCTATGGTGTTTTACATAATACTAAACATTGCACCATCGATAATATGTTTAAGATCCTACTTCGATCCTATCCGTTTTTGTATGGTTAGCCCGTAAGATCGTACGACCCTACAATTATAATCGTGATTTTGATAACCATTATCTAAATAGAGTTTTGAGATAATACAACCTTCCTCCAAGATATCAATTGGTATGATGATGTTCTAGCTAATAGAATAAGAAACACCTGCAAAGTAGCTCGAAAGCCAAAAGCTAGTCCATCCACGAACTAGATAACCAACCACAAAAAGATTGTAGTCCTTAATTAACCACATAATCCAATACCTCAAAGCTCTTGAACAAGAACCAATAATGTAACCTCATCGTAATTGCACATACTTATACACACATATACACATGCATATATATAGATGCAATCACATCCGCAAACATTTGTTTCCTTGACTAATTTAACTCGAACCCTAACTCACCTTTTTTGGTGTCGTCATATAAACAATTGCCCCACTAATATAAATATATGCGTATAACAACAAGAATGTTTTCATTTTTTTATAGTGCCTTTTTTAAGACAAAAATCGCACATGTAAATGGACTAAGTTTTTTTAGACAAAACGCTGAGTCACTTATTATAACGACACAAATTACAAAAATAGTCATCCCGATATAAACACATATGTAAAATATGCAATGTATTCATTTTTATTATTTTTAACTACTTTTTTAGACAAGTTACTAGGAAATCCCTATGTGATAGTTATAATTTACCTAGGGATTTCCTAGTAATTATTATTCATAAGGAATCCTTCGGAAATCCGAAGGAAACTCCGATGGATTAGCTAGGGCGAATATTTTGTCGCTTATTGCTAGAAAATCACAAAGAAAAACGTCACTAATAACCTTGCACACAATTCGTAGGAAATTTGTAGGAATTCCGTAGGTAATTTCCTACGAAAGATTTCCCTAGGAAAATTTTGTAGGTGTTGCCTCTTTTTCTTGTAGTGTTGGTTCACGCCGCGAAGGACCGTCACGGTACTCGAACGGGTCAAAGTCACTTGTAGGAGACATCGTGTATTGAGTTGGAGTCAATGGTGGTGGTTGGTGAAAATATTGGGGTTGAAAGTACGGGGGAGAAGTCATTTGAGGATAATATTGAGGAGGACTCATTTGGGGAATGTGTGGAGCGGGTTGTGATTGAATTTGTGGACGAATGGAACGAGAACCTCGTCCACGGCTTTTGGATGATGAACCACCTTTTGATTTTCTTGGATCCATGAGATTGTTTTTTAAAAGAGTAAAGAGATGAGATTTAATTTGTGTTAGAAAATAGGATTGAGTTTGTTAATTTATAGAGGGGAGGTAATTTCTTTCTTTTTTTTTAAAAGCCAAACGGCTAGTACAATAAAGCCTCCAACGGTTATATTTTTGCTTCCAACGTCCCAATTTCAACCATGCCAATTCGGGGTCTTTTGCCGATTCTACACTTGCTCGATCCATGCCGCTCCATGCCGATTTGCAGGCAATACCTACGCCGCTCGGTTTGATCCATGCCGAAGGGCATACCGCAATGGTTGCCAGTACCCTAACAAGTTCACCAACCTTTTTTATTCCTTTTTCCAACACAATATTGTGATCACAGGTTAGTACGTGTATGATCCAATAACTTGTTTTGTTTAATGCAAATATGACATGCATGTTTATGATTCAATTGCCTAGTTATGTGTTTGTGGTTATGTGATTCAGTCGTTTATATAGTAGCAAGTTTACGACTGCATATACCTATTTTATGTTCGTGCTTTTGTGATTGAGTAGGTTAATATGTTAATTAAGTAAAAAAAAGGTGAAAAGAAACCTATTTATCATTGCATGCAACGATATTTTTAAAATAGATGGTTGACGTTGTGAAAAATTGGAACACATCACATATTCTTGGCATGAAAAGATTGACCATTCTTGAATGACTTGCATGTCTTTAATTTAGTAGGTTAAACGAAACTGTTTTTGTGATTCAGTAGGTTTTTTTTGAACAAGTGATTCAGTAGGTTTTTTTTTGAACAAGTGATTCAGTAGGTTAATATGTTAATTCAGTAGGTTAATGTCTTGTCTTTAATTTGTACTCATTTTAGAATGACTTGTTATCAATAATCATTGTTTTAATGTCTTGTCTTTGTACTCATTCTAGAATGACTTGTTAATTCAGTAGGTTAATGTCTTGTCTTTGTACTCATTCTAGAATGTCTTGTCGAACCTTAAATGTCCCTGTAGTCTACTCTCAAATCAAGTTTAGGAAGAGTGTATGGACGTACTGCAGGATAGCCTTTGTAACTTGCTTCACCAACTAAGTGAAGAATTTGGTCTTGAGCATCATTGTCATCATAATCCATCGAGTAATCCTAAATGTGGGATATAATTTTCAGTGACTAATTTATATAAACTGATAAAGAAAAGTTAAAAAAAAAAAAAAAAAAAAAAAAAAAATCAAATCTTTAACTAATTTATATAGACTAATTTATCAATAATCATTGTTTTAACTAAAATCAAGGCTTTAACTAAAGTGTTAAGACTTAAGACCTAAGGAGAAATTTTGGACAAGACAATTATCTTCATCAGTAGATTAACAAACTAGCAAGCCCATTTTCTATATTTGTTGCTCACTATTTTGTTACTATTACTTTTATACTTTACTAGACCCGCACAACATACTTGTAATAGGTTATAAGATGATGTTCTTTGTGTTGGTGAGCACATTAGGTTAGATGATGTTGGCACATAGTTTATAAGATGATGTTGCTGTGTTGGTTACCGATTGGTTTTGTAATACATTAGTGCTTATACTTAGAAGCATTAGTTTGCATTGTATGAATAGTTTACAGGATGAAAACACAAAATATTAGTCGCAAAGAGGTAACGTACTAAAAGCTACACGTGTGTTTCTTCTTTCTAGATGGCCCCAACTAATGAAACCGCGAAAGCTTATGATTGAACGGAACAATCTGTCTTAAACTTGTGTGATTTCTTAATCGCATAACAAAATAAGAAGGGCCGAAATTGTGATTTTAAATGGATACAACTTCAGCATGAGTTTGAGAAAATGCATAACATCAAATTCAATAGCAAAAAATCATTAAAGAGCAAGTATGATGGGATGAAAAGACAATATACCCTTTGGAAGACCTTGAAAAATGGAGAAACTGGTCTAGGTTGGGATGAAAGTACCGGGAAACTCAGTTGTTCCGATGCTTGGTGGGACCAAAAAATTGAGGTAAAATTTCTTTTATTCATTTAAAGTGGAAGATTTCAACATCACATTCTAATTATTTTAAATTGTAACCGTGTATTATTTATTGTGTAGGAAAATGAAAATTTTAAACCATTTAGAACAAAACCCCCATCTAAAGAATACCAACATCAAGCCAAATTGGAGTTTCTAAACAAGTAAACAAGTCTACTAAATTAACAATGAAACCAAAAATGTTCAAATGAAGCGGAAAGGAGGACTCGACTCGGGATCAAGAATGTTTAAAGAGTTCATGGTTAAACAAAATGAGAAACAAGATCGTCTTATAGAAATTGTAGAGTCGATGCTTTCTTTGTTAATAAAGAAGATCCGTATAGTGCTAGTAGGTGTATGAGTGTCCTAAATGGCATGATAGATGGTGGAATGATGTCAGATGATAGTCTTTGTTATCTTGCTATGGATTTGTTTAAAGATTCTGTCATACGGGAATTATTTTTGACTATGCGAAGTGATGATTCTAGGCTAAAATGGTTGCAACATAAGCAAGATCGATGCGAATAAACTTTTCTTTTCTATGTGGCCATGATTCATGATATGGACCGTTTGTTTTTATTTTGTTATGTTTTGTTTTATTCGGATAGTTTATGTTATTTTGCATGGTTAATGAAGTATTTGAATAAAAAAAATTGTCTTATTGTTAATTTTCAATGTAATTTAATTTGTTGATCGATTTTATCTTTTTTATGTAATTTTATGACTTGATATATGAACAAACCACGAGATGTTATTTGTTAATTTTATATTTTACATATTCTTTGTCTTGTATAGGTGAACACAATCAATATGGATACCGAGAGAATAGAGAAAAAAAAAGAAAATATGATTGTGTACGCTACTTATGAAGTCATGGTCCTCGTCTAATATTGTTGTTGCATACTACTATAAGTATATGTTCAAGGAACCATGCATGACGTCAACTCAAACAGGAGAAGCTTGGATGAATGAGGTATTAAATGGTAATCCTATCCGTTCCGTGAATGCTTTTAGAATGCATTCAAATGTGTTTTTAAAACTATGTGGGGAACTAGAATCAAGTTACGGATTAAAGTCGAGTGATAGAATGACGGTTGTTGAGAAGGTGGGAATATTTGTATACACACTTGCGTTAGGGGTGTCAAACAGGGATGTTAGTGAGCGTTTTCAACGCTCTGGAGAGACTATCAGTAGAGCGTTTCATGAAG
This sequence comes from Chrysanthemum lavandulifolium, assembly GCA_022545495.1. Taxonomy (NCBI): domain Eukaryota; kingdom Viridiplantae; phylum Streptophyta; class Magnoliopsida; order Asterales; family Asteraceae; genus Chrysanthemum; species Chrysanthemum lavandulifolium. The sequence continues at coordinate 47,038,379 of CM040242.1, read as the reverse complement.
TTCTAGAGGCGATAACTGCTAGATCCAAAGGTTATCATCGTCTAGCCCGTGAGATGATTAAGCTAAAGGATCCAACCTTTCAAGAAACACCTCTTAAAATAATGAATGATAACAGATACATGCCATACTTTAAGGTATTCGGATGATTTTTTTTCTTCTAATTTTTACGATTTTCATCCCATATCATGATCATCTTATACTTTTGTAGGATTGCATCGGTTGTATTGATGGCACGCACATAGGGGCGTGCATCCCAGTGAGTGAACAAGTGCCTTACATAGGTAGAAAAGAGGTACCTACTTTCAATGTGATGGCAGCGTGTGACTTTGATTTATGCTTTACCTTTATATTAGTTGGATGGGAGGGTTCTGCACACGACACACGTGTATTTCTCAGTGCCATTAACAATCCATCAATGAACTTTCCAAAACCACCCGAAGGTAAATTTAATTGCCTATTATATTGTCTTATACATTTTCAAATGCACTAATTTTTATGTTATAAGCAGGTAAGATTATTTAGTGGATAAAGGATATCCGGATAAAAAAGGATATTTTTGGTTCCCATAAGTCACAATTTGAAAATGAGCCGCCTAATAACATGCAATAAAGTTTTAATCGTTCCCATTCGTCTCTACGAAGTGCAATTGAGAGATCATTTGGAATATTGAAAAAACGATGGAAGATACTCGATAAAATGCCTAAATACAGTGTGAAAACTCAACTCGATATAATTACGGCCGTATTGCCTTGCACAATTACATTCGTAATAATGACAAAGAAGACACTGTGTTCACAACATTTGAACAACATCTAGATTACATGGGAGGTGATGAACTTCGTGACGTACGTGGCCCGGATACAAATAATGCTGATATTATTGTGCAACATCTATTAAGATGAAACACATTCGCAATGATATTGCTACTTCAATATGGAATGCATGTCTTCGGTAATACATTACTTGTGTAGAACAGTATTATGAAATGTCCAGCATGTAAAAGTAACTTTGTTATTTATTTAGAGAATTTTCTATTGAAATATGTATATGTCCTTTTACGTAATTTTACATTTATATAAAAACAGCTACATCTATGTTACCAAACGTTTTTATTTCAAAAATAGCTATCGCTATTTCGCCATCGCATCACATACATAGCTCATCTTCACGCTACTTTTGCCAAACATAGCCCATGTCAAGCGGTGTCGTATTTGCCAAGTTTCAAAGGGTACAACTACTAATGCGGGACTCTATGTGCCTTTAGCGGTTCCTTTGCAGCCATGGGTTGATATCAGCATGGATTTTGTGTTAGGGTTACCTCGTACTCAAAGGGGTAATGACTCAATATTTGTTGTTGTTGATCGTTTCTCTAAGATGGTACGCTTTATTGCTTGCAAGAAGACAACAGATGCAGTTAATGTGGCCCTCGCAATGTATATCGTTTACATGGTTTGCCTTCATCTATTGTTTCTGATCGTGACACTCGGTTTCTAAGTAATTTTTGGCGTAGTTTGTGGAAGATGGTGAATACTCAACTCAATTTTAGTAGTGCTTATCATCCCCAAACTAATGGGCGATCAAGTTGTTAACCGATCTCTTGGTAACTGTTGAGGTGTTTAGTAGGTGATCATGTGAAGGAATGGGATCGAAGTTATGTCGTCGAGTTTGCTCATACTCGTCTTGTTAATCGAGACCTTGGTTTAGTCCACTCCGGTGGTTTATTCGCTCAACCACGTGGACCTCTTGATTTAATGTCTCTTCCTATTTCGGTTCTATTCCAAAGAAAGTGAAGGATTTTGTTGAAGGGTTACATGAAGTTCATAAAGTTGTTCATGAAAACTTGGTTCGAGCTAACTCAAAGTATAAGCAAGATGCTGATCAAAAGCGGAGGCATGTGAATTTTGAAGTAGGTGACTTTGTATGGGCTGTTTTAACTAAAGATCGTTTCTCGGTTGGTGAGTATAATAAATTGTCCGCTAAGAAAATTGGCCCATTGGAAATTGTTGACAAAATTAACTCCAATGCTTACCATTTGAAGTTACCGAGCCATATCCGATGTTTAGATGTGTTTAATGTGAAACACTTGTTGCCTTACCATGGTGATTCTTCTAATGATGATCTTGCTTTGTGAATTCGAGGAAGAATTTTGTCTACCTAGGGGAATGATGTGGGCCCAAGTGTTGATGAACAAAGTATTATGTTTCGAGGCCCAAGATCGCGCGACAAAAGGGCCTCACTAAAATGGGCATAACTTGGGCTACGGGGCTCCGTTTTAGGCGAATGACCAGTCAAATCGAAGCTTGGAACGAGGAGCACGTTGTGGTAACATAATACGTCGGTTTACAGAACTTTCGAGCCCTGAAACACTCTATTTTATGAGTTATTTGTATTTAGTGTTTTTTCGGGTTTTTTGGACTTTGTTTATGCAATAACTTTCAGTCCGTTTGTCTTTTAGGGCCCATTTCTGTTTTGTAGCTTTATTTAAGAGTTCCTTTGTAATGTGGAATAATCAGTTCAAAGAAATATCAAAAGTATATTTTTGGCAGTTATTTTGCTAAGAATCCTAATAGTCGGCATTCGATCGAATCAACGATTATTGGAAGAATCGATCCTGGTATTCGTGTGAATCAACATGCTCAATTTGTGTTATCTTGTTATTTAGCCTACATCATAATGTTACCAAATAGACCCTGTGTTTTACGAGCCTAAACTCGCGTTTTAAGCATTTTTACTTATACACAGACTTGACCTATACCTCCACCGCATTTTCTAAGATGTTTAGATACTTTTAGATTTTTAGAAAAAGTCAACTTATTTCCCTCCCCCTTTGACCATAAAATCACCCCTTGATTATTTAACATTTCCGGTTTTAGACTTAACGTACATTTAATACCAACCGACACTAGCCTAGGCTCAGTCTACCCATTATAAGCCTTTTAGGGTCATTATAATCATATTTGATATATCACATTTCACTTTTTCTATTTTTACGTAAACTTCGTACGTTTTACGCTTTATACATATTTAACCTACGATTTTAGGTTTAAAAACGTTTACAAACTCCGTTAAACTTATCACTCATTTAATATACTTTTATAGAGTATATTGATAAGTTTTAATATTTCTTACAAATTTTATATTTTTACAACACCAGGTTTTAAAATTCGTGATTTAAATACTTAACGAGTTAACGTTAGCAATTACCGGGACCAAAATTCACTCCGTAAAACACTAGATAATATCAAAACTCACCTAGGCACCCCATATTTTATTATGAACAACATATTAGTGATTCACCAAGCCTAGGTGAAGTCTTTATGTATTAGGATGAATACATGTGTTTACTTACACGATAAGTCTTGATGCATTAGAATGAATACATGTGTTTACTTTGACATAATTTTAAGTTTGAATAACCTTAACCTCTTAACCTTTTTAATGTATTTTGTTTTAATATTTGAGCCGAATATTTGACATTGGAGAACGGCTCGTATACAAGCTGATGTGCAAGTATCGATGAATACAACGTCACTTTATGGAGCAAAAATAGGAGTTTTTTAGTTGGCCATGGAATTTTAAAAAAGTATTTAACAACGTATGCATTCTTAAAATTATTTAACATAATATTCATTATTAGTTTTTCTTTTAAGAAATTCATTAAATCACATTAGAGGTGAGTTTTTTAGCAGCTATCATTGTCTCTTGGAGGAACGACACGAAGATGTACGACATGATTTCTGCAGTGTCAAAAACATGTTATTTTTCCTTTGGTCCCAAATATGAAATATGAGGAGTTAGTTGGTTCCAGGATGGGTGGGGTTTGAGGCTAAGTACTGTCTTTATCGATGAGTAGTCCTAACTGGTCACTCTTATGTCTTTTTCTGATAATAAAAATAGCTAGTTTTTATTTGTTTAATCTTCAGTTGCCATTCACATGTCAAATTCACTCTAGTATCACTTGTTTTTAAATGGTTAGGGATTAAGATTAAAGTGAACTTTAATGGCATTTGTCACTTTCATAATGTTAATGCATACTTATCAGATATAGAATCCTTGATAAGAATAAAGCTTTGTTTAGCATTTCTCAAATAATCAAGACATGTGATGTTCAATTTCTTCTAAGAAAGTATATCAACAAAACTTTTACATTTGATTAACAAACATGATCAATGTCGCGCTTTGGTTTAGTATTTTCCTTAAAAGTGATAATGAAGTATAGCTCGTCAGTTCGTTGATCGCTACAACTTAAATAGATGGTAGTAGTTTATTGGAAAATCTAGAATAGCATCTTGTTCATCGTTGAATATATAGCATCTTGTTCATCGTCAATTAGCAACTCATTACTTCATTATGCAGTCATTGTTTACTTCACGAGAATTTTAATTTGTTTCATTACTCCTAGCTCTTTTACTTGTTGTTCTAGACAATCACATTTTCTTAGTTTGGTTGATAGATAAAAGTATGTTAATTCAAATCTATATTGTAAACTAAGTTGCTAAATAAAAGCGAGATTTGAAATGATAATGAAGTCCATGTTAATCCATGTGAATGCAGTGATCTGATGCCCAAAGATTTCATGATGAAGTGACGATACATACATGCACACTTACGTAGAAATATGTAGTTTGCCATATATAGCATGACAAGATAAGATAATAGATGAAGAATACTTGTTTGCCATATATAGCATGACAAGACAAGGCTATATGTGTTTACACTTCACTTTTTTTTTGTATATCCACTCTATCAAATATCACTAATCATTAGTCTAATGATAAGTTTCTATCATTAATCATTATAAGGTAGTGGACCACATAATGAAATGAAGTAAGCATAGCATGCCATCCCATTTTCTTACATGTGAAAGTCTCTCGTATCTTAAATCATTTCCAAAAAAATTTTCACAATCATAGTTCTATACGTCTCGTCATTCAAATTCTTACTTCTCTTTTTTTTCCCTTCAATCTGTTTCAAGTTCTTTGTTTACGATGAGTCGATGAGGCTGGTTATAGACGATGACGAAGCTAACTTCAATAATCTGATAAGGCTGAAAATGATGATAATTGATGACGATGTTTTTTCTATAGATAGAACATGATGCTGAAATCATATTGATGGACTATTTTCTTCTTAGATTGAACATGATGCTAAAATGTTGTTCGAAGATGATGATGTTGGAATTGACGAAGAGGATCCATGTTGATCCATATATATGAAAATATGCAAAATATATAGAATTAACAATGTGGAGAGGGGGATCCCATTAGAAGATGTCACGCAATTAGGCCTTCTGAATTGCAAACATTGAACTGCAGAACATGGTGTGTTTAACTGAGAAGACCACACAATACTTTGGTCACAATGAAAGAAAGACTATGTCAAATCCGTTTACCTTATTTGCACATGATATGATTAATCGTTTATGAAAGATGACCGAACAATTAAATTCTGATACTAATACATCATTATGATAACATGGTGTGATTAACTGAGAAGACCACACAATACTTCTGTCACATTATTAAACTGCCCCATGAATCTTTTATGAAAGCGTTACCCATATGTAAAGGATATAAATGTTTATAAAAGAGTGAAGAGGGACATGGAAAAGAAATGGAGAATGGTAGGAATGGGTGATGACAATTGGGGTGGCGGATAACTTTTTCCTTTTTCATTTGTCCTATATCTATATCCAATTTTCTTTGATAAATAGCTATATTGTTGATGCATAAACAATTTATACTGCAAGGGAAATGGAAATAATAAAACTTCATGGGAGGCTCTTTCCTGACAAGAGTATGCACCATTTTCATTCGTTGGGTAGCCTTCACTGGCTTTCTCAAGTTAGTCCATAGCACCATAGGTAAAAATATATAGTTGTTTAATACATATTTTCTGTTTTAAGTCCGATAACAATATATGTTTGGGTATATATCGTTACTAAGATATAACATTAATGTTTACATAGATTTTCTAATTTGTATGATAACATCCATTTACAACTTGCATTTGATCCCATCTACAAAAAGGCCTAAACTAAACTGCAAACTAGAAGATTCATTGCTTCTAACTGATGCTTATCATAACATGTTACAAGTCTTGCTGGTAAATGTTAAAAGGGATCCCTTTGAAAACTAGAAGATTGTCAATAATTTTACAACAAAAGGCAAAATCATGAAAGTTAAGATTAAGCACGGCCTAAAAACATGCCCAGTACATATATAGTTTATATCTTCTTAGTCATGCAAAGGACTAAAACATGGTGCTTAGTCTTTTTCTTCACCAGATGTTCGTTCACTTTTTTCTCGAAGTTCTGAAATACCAGATCCATTGCCGAATTCCCAAAGTGAGCAATCAACATTGGTTCTGTCGCAGCTCTTAATATTTTCGCCACAATTTCCCCATGGATCGGCTGATCATCAGAAACTTTGACACTTACATAATCCGTGTCATATGGATCCCAGTTTACTTCATATGAGTCCAATAGATCAAGAGAAAATGATCCTTGCTTCTGTATAAGATCCACAACTTCATCCTTATGCGGAGTGTAAATTGAATGACCTGATGTCGGATTCTTTAACCAACCCCTGCATTGGATATATATTTGCATGAAAGTGCTTTTTATTAATTGAAAACTTAGGAGCAACAAAATTAATTGAAAGGACCGTATATATACCTCCTTGGCCATATCGACAAGTGACTTCGCGAACAACTCCCATAAACCACTACTATCATTGCAACTTGGATCCACGTCACTTCGTCCCGCAATTGAGATGACCATATGCCCTCCATGTATTATTTCCTTCGAGCATGATTCTAAATACATTGAAAAATCCTTTTCAAATTGCATCCTATACATTTCATAAACGATTGGAGGGCTCGTTTTTGACATGTACACGTTTAGTCCGTTGATCTCGAGGCCTTCAGGTAGCTGAAAACAACAGCAAATACCAATTAAAAAAAATTCATTGCTTTCTTAAAACTAATAATTAAAAATTTGATCCCTAGGAATTAAAGTCTAAATTGGTACTTTGGATAATCTATCCGAGACTGCTTGTAATCCCTGTATTTGAAAGCTATAGCAAGAAGATAGGGAAAATTTGCAAAGTACATGTGAGGGCTTTACATGGGTTGCTAGACCACTCAAACCAATTAACAGAAGATCTATGTCTATGTGCTTCTTGCTTGGACACTAACTATTTGCTGTTGTTTTCAGCTACCTGAAGGCCTCGAGATCAACGGACTAAACGTGTACATGTCAAAAACGAGCCCTCCAATCGTTTATGAAATGTATAGGATGCAATTTGAAAAGGATTTTTCAATGTATTTAGAATCACGCTCGAAGGAAATAATACATTGAGGGCATATGGTCATCTCAATTGCGGGACGAAGTGACGTGGATCCAAGTTGCAATGATAGTAGTGGTTTATGGGAGTTGTTCGTGAAGTCACTTTTCGATATGGCCAAGGAGGTATATATACGGTTCTTTCAATTAATTTTGTTGCTCCTAAGTTTTCAATTAATAAAAGCACTTTCATGCAAATATATATCCAATGCAGGGGTTGGTTAAAGATGTTACCGTTTTATGGATCTTTAATCAAAATATACCAAATACAATGAAATAGACTTTTATTTCTACAAATCTGTCATCATTGTTTATTACATAATTGTTCTAATTAGTATAAATACTAAATGAAATGGTACTAGTGAACCATTGTGTCGGTTCAAGGATATGACGATTCTGAAGATAACCGTCATATAACCGTTCTTTATAATCGCTACATTGACTTTTAAAGTCGACTTTCGTTGGTTGACTTTCGTTGACGGGTCATAGTGGGTTTGATATGGGTCGATTGGTGATTAACCCAATATTCCCCCTTAATCACAATCGCTGCGACGTAGGTCTTTAAGTCTTCTTGATTCATCTTCTGGTTAAATCCACCATCTGAGCTTTTAATTTCTTGTAGTGCTTGTGATCATCCTTATATCCAGGTAGATCAATTTTCCTTCGCTTATTTCCACCTTTTCTGTTGTGATCTTCATTATGTCCATGTTGATCTGGTTATTTCCACCTTTGTGATCTTCCTTAAGTCCAGGTTGATCATGTTCTTCTGGTTATTTCCACCTTTGTTGTTGTGATCTTCCTTAAGTCCAGGTTGATCATGTTCTTCTGGTTATTTCCACCTTCGTTGTTGTGATCTTCCTTAAGTCCAGGTTGATCATATTTTCTTGGTTATTTCCACCTTTTTGTTATCGGGTGAGTCGTTTGATCGGCTCAATTGTTTCCATAAACCATTCGCTTCGAGAATGATTTGTATTCGAATTGCCCATAATGAGTAATTCGCGGGCTTTAAGATTGGGCATTGAAATTGGGGTGTACTATTTGTAAAATTAGTACTAGGTTCCTTATTTCCACTTCCTTTCGTCATATTTTGACAGTAAAAATATCTCCAAAAAATCTAACACGAGATGTGTTGAAAAATGTTTTATTTTTCCTTATAGGCTATAAAACTTTATAGGACTGGTTTTTAAATCCAAAACTATCATCGGAGATTATATATTTAAAAAAAAAAAAAAAAACGAATAACCTAAGGTTAATTATTCCTTACAAATTATTCCTAATCAGTATACTTAAGCATTGTAATCACTAGGTTAGATATACTATCCAAAATATGATAAGATTCTAATTTTAAAAAATAACTTATCAAAATAAAAACAATATATATCAAAGTAATATATATAAAAATATGACAGGTGGTATTTTTAATCTTTTGGAACCTGGAGGAATTGATGGTCTAACCCGATGCCTTAAAAATAAAATCCTGTATATTTATTATCTCTTTTGAGATAAAGTGCGCTCCTTTTTATTCCTTATCTCTTTATTTTGAGATACGAGAAAAAAATAAAACGTCTCCTTTGAGATCAGATATCGTCTCTTCTTCGGGAATGATCCTATCTCTTCTTCTCCAATATCGATGTTTACTGACTGTAAATGGCTTGTTGATCTTTCTTGTTCTCCGGTTTTCTTGTGTCTTGCGAGCACAAATGATCCTCCAATTGAAACCTAGGGTTTCGGATGATTTGGGGGTTTTCTAATCCGTGAGAAATTTGATGATTGGAGTATGCAAATGAATCAATTGGGATTCAATTGATCCTTCTGGGCTTGATTCCTTTTATGAACAGGTGTGTTTGTTCTAATTCGAATCTTGATTGTGCCCTAAATGACGACTCTCGTTTAGTTTTTTTTAATTGAATCAAATGTGAAAACGATTTTGTTCGTTTTTTTATCCTACTGGATTGGGTAAACGAAAAATGGTTTCGAATAAAAGGAATAAATTTTGCGAATGTTTTTGATGCCGGGTTGAGAGTAATCACTGTTGTGATTGTTCCCCTGTTGCGACAGAAGTGTGGATCACAAAGATGACGTCTAGGATTTGTGTTCGAATCGATTTGCAGAAATTTTTTTCGAAAATGTTTTCTTGATTTGATTCTGGAACTAATATAGTATAAATATTTTATTTAATATTTTTTTGTTAATGGTGATGTGACTATATTAATTTTATTAATATAGTATAAATATTTTATTTAATATTTATTTTACCTGGTCGGTATAAAATGGTGATGTCCGTGTCGAATTTTGAGCTTCTTCAAATCCATAACAAAATTGATCATCATCAAAATCCGAATTTTTAGCTTCTTCAGATCCATAAAATTGATCATCATCAAATCCGAATTTTGAGCTTCTTCGGATCCATAACAAAATTGATCATCATCAAAAAAACGACATCTTTTTTTATCAAGGAACGAATTTAAAAAAAAAATGATCACAACAGACACCACCACCACGGCCATCACCAGCCGCCACAGTAGTCGTGTACCGTCGTCATTATTGTGTCAAGGAACGAGTAGATCGAAAGTTGCAAAAGGTTGTTTGGGCACTTAGATCGTTTTTGTTAGTTCTAAGTGGTTTTGTTACATTTGGGTTTTTGATGTAACAAACTATTATTATATTTTGTGAAAAAAGAGATTAATTTTGTTACATAATTATTTAACAAACTGTTAGGTCTGGGTGAATAAAAACTTTACATGTAGATTTACGACTCGTTTTAGTTCCTCAAAAGGTATTTTAGACTTGGTGCTTTCTACTCTATGGTACGATTTGCTTATGCTAGCCAACCAGCACAATTCAAGGTTTTATAGATCTTGGCTTAAAGCCATTAGCATACCACATGAGACTAGTACTTTGTACAAACTATTTTTCATTAACAAATTATTAACGTGTTATGTACAAATTAAAGTCTTTTCATTTTATCAAGTCTATAAAATCATAATACATCTTATTTTAAAATGCATAATTTAAATTAATATAATAATTGAAGTACAAGAAATTTGTTGTTGAGAACATGTATGTTACCTGATAAGTGCAAAACGAAGACGTGTGCGATAATTTTAAGACTAAGAATATTTAGTCAACTCGATATATTTTGCAAAGCACGCCTTTTACCCAAAGTTAACTTCCTTACATTTTTAAACTCGGTAAATTTGCTAGTTTTGCAATGGTTGTAAAATGTTATTTGATTGTGATTGTTTTGTGTTATGAATTATACTGTTATATATACAAAAATGTTAACAATAGAAATACATATGTAGCAAAAGAAATTTAAATGTTACCAATTGCAATGTTAAAAGTAGCAACACAAATATAGCAAAAGAAACTTAGTGTTAAAAGTAGCAACACATCATATGTAGCAAAAAAAACTTAAATGTTACAACTCAATTGTTAAAAGTTGAAACACAAATGTGGCAATGGAAACTTAAATGTAGAAATAGACTTCACATATATGTGTACATTAATTTTCAAACTAAAACTTTACAGCCATATGTGAATACTTTAATAAATAATGACTAGGTCTAAACTACATTTTTTCAAAAGTAAACAATAAATGTAATGTTTTTAGTAAACAATAAATGTAATGTTTTTTAAAAGTATGATAGAGACTTATTAAAGTATGATAGTGACTTATTGAATGTAGTATGACAGCGACTTGAATGTAGTATGACAACGACTTTGAAGTGGTGTTTAAAACAGGGGACCCTAAGATAACGATGATTGTGCATGTGATTTCTGCATTCTAATGATGATTGTGCATTTTATTTTACATTAAGGGCATGTGATCATATATGATTTACACAAAAGACTGTGGATTTACACAAAAGGTGTGCAACAGTCTTTTGTGTGACCATTTTGTGCAGAATGATGTTTTAGTCAAGGGTGTTTACTTATTCATACAACTGCAGAATTCAAGACGGCTATAGAACCATCACAATATCACCATCAGATGCCTTTGTGGCATGTCAGTGCTCAAAACAGATGCCACACCAATGGACTTCTTAAGCAACGTTAACCACCCGATATACCAGGAGTCGTCCATATAAAGCTTAAAAAGGGGTCGTCCCAATAGATATGTGATAAGTTAATTAAGTGTCTGTTAACTTGAAGTACTCACGCCAAAAGTGACTGAGGAAGATCAGATGTCGTTCACTAATTATAGACCTTTGGTTGTAGTGGACCTAGCCATTACCCGACAAGTAAGGTGCCCCTACGTATAATTCCTATCTAATTGAGGAATTTTCAAATGCTTACTCTTATTTTGATGCTTATCAAAGGACAAATCCTCACCATCCATCTAGTTTGATCTAATGGTGGGGATAAACCTAAGATTTAATATGGAAACCTAAGTCCATGTTTTTTTTTCTCCTTTTTCTTTGTCTTTTTGTCTTTCTAATTTATTAACACTTTTTTTTTTAATTTTGGAATTCAATTTTTATTTTAAATTCATGGTTTTTTTATACGTTTTCGTCAGTGTTCATATGTTTTTATGCTTTTTTACGTTTTCATCGATTTGAGACATTTCGTCACGTTTTAAATCTGCTTTCATCCGTTTCATACATTTACATCCATTTTCGGCGTTTTCGTCCGTTTCATACGTTTTATGCGGTTTCATACGTTTATATCGTTTTCATACGCTTAGATCGTTTTAGATGCTTTCAGACGCTTTTGTCCATTTTCATACGCTTTTGTCCGTTTACGTTTGCTCATTTTAGACAATTTTTGTCCAGATTGAGACGTTTCCGCTTTCATACGTTTTCGTCCGTTTCATACGCTTTTGTTGGGATATGAAAGTGTCAAGATATGAAAGATCAGAATTTAAATCTTGGAAGAGTCAAAGAGTCAAATCGCTAAAGATAAAGTCAAAATACGCACTATGAAGTCAATCTTTGCAAGAACAAAAGAACTGTTATATTCGTTTATGGAAAGAATTGTATTCTATGTTTAGATTACTTGTCGCACAAGAATACAAATTGTAAACCGACTAGGATATCCTTGAGCCTATCAAGGACTCCTAGATTGGCATTAGATGTACGATTCCAAAAGAGTTTTAGAGTTTATGAATTAGTGTTTTAGAGAAAAGTTCGATTATCTTAGAGTGTATTAGAGTATCCGTGATAATAAGCGATTTAGAGTTTATAATAAAAGTTATTCTTCTTAGCTTTGTTAAGTAAATTCCGTACTTAATAAAGATTGCTCGGTGTTTCTTTGTTAATAACTTAGGATTTATCCGAGGTTATTAAACCTTAACAAGCTAGTTAAAGTTAGTTTGATTAGAGTATATCGATCCAACAAGTGGTATCGAGCTTGTGTGGAAACTCGACTAGGAAGAAATTCTACTTCAACAATATTCAAGATGTCGATCAAGTTGTTCCACCACCCTCAATCACCTCACCCGTAATTCCAATAATCAAGAAGGAGAATATGATCTCGGTGCATGAAGATGAGGCAAGATATTGCCATTACGGACCATGCTCTATGGAATGTAATTGTGAATGGGAATGAAGTAGTTTCGAACCCATTAATATTCCTCGACAACCAAGCGCAAAAGCGGTCTTACCAAAGAAGAACTCTAAGGAATCAAGAAGGCTCTAAACATTCTCTTATCGCCATTCGAGATGGTCATCTCTCAAATTTCATGATGCTAAAGATGCTAAGCAACTCGGGTCGCTCTCAAGACCAGATTTGAGGAATGAAGCCTCAAGAAGATGCATGTAAATTCTGTGAAGCAACAGTTTGAAACTTTCACAAGTGGGAGAAAGAGAGTCTTGATCTTTGCATATGATAGGTTTCAAAATCTCCTCAACATGTTGGAGTTATACAAGGCGTAAGTATCGATTGAGGATGCTAATTTGAAGTTTCTATGAGCTTGCCATCTACATGGCATGTGATTGCTACAATGATCGAGGACAACAAGGATTGGATGCCATGGACTTTGATGATCTCTATCATCAATCAAGGTGTATGAACATGAGATGAGTGGTCAACCAAATTCAAAATCTCACAAGATTGCTTTTCTATCATCCGAAAGAAGAGCGATTTCCAAAATACCGCTTCTCCTCAAAGTCTTTGTTTCTCAATCACTGCTCACAATCCCCTTCATATGCTCAACAGCCCCACCATCTACCACTTTGCACTCGGATGAAGTTATGTGCTCCTTCTTTGCACAACAAGCAAGCTTACGTCACTTATGAAGAGGATCTAGCACAGTTAAAGAGGATGCACTTGAAGAAATTGATATCGGTGGCAAGTTGCTATGATCACCTGCAAGGATCAAAAGTACATGAAGAAGACAGCAAAAGTATTGATTTCAAACCAAAACAAGGAATAACTTTTGACAAATCTCAAATTGAATGTTTCAATTGTCAAAAGACCGGTCACTTTGCAAGGAGTGCGTGTTTGCTAAGTATCAAGCAAATGAACATCCGAGAAGCCAAACTTGAGCTCAAAGAAATTCCAATAAGCGAAACAAAGGCTTTGGTTGCTCAAGAAAATTTATCAGTTGACTGGAGTGAAGAGTTTGATGATGAGCCGGTGACTTATCAGATGGTAGCGATGGAAAATACGTTGAAGACACAAGTGGAAGCATTGACCGGAGCACTGCTGATGAAGAATCGAACATCTTTGCTGGAATCGATGATGGCTTTGGAGGATTTGATTGGAGCAAAGAAAGTGAAGATGATCCCGTTCTTCTTGCTATGGTGGCTACTTCACCAACTCGCCTCCTATTGATAAGGTTTTAAAAGGTACCATTTTGAGGGTCGCTTAAGTCCTTATTTGATCACTTTGTATCCGTTATTGCTTAATATCGTTCCTTTTCACTTTTTAGGTCTCTTGAAGGCAAAATCTTCGGAATGGCACTTATTTAGACGAAAAGCGCGAATATATGAAGAAAATGGCCAAAGTCAAAATCGAGACACTCACGATTCTTTGAAATTAGAAGGCGACGCGCCAAGGTGCTAATGGCGGCGCCGTCCCAAGATTTTTTGACGATTCGAACTCAAACTCAGATTTTCAAGTGACGACGTCTAGTTGTGAAAGAGTAGGCCGTCGCTACTCGGGCGGCCTAAAGCAATCCGACGACGCCGAAGTCAAGAGGACGGCCACGGACATAGTGGCGCCGTCGCAAGGTTAACGTGGCCAAGACGAAACCCTAACGACGGCGACACGGCGCCACAAAACATAAGGTGGCGCCACGATATGTAATCTATATATAGAATCCAAATTTTTGGTCTTTTTGTGGAGAGTCTTTGGAGTGAAAACCTAAAACCGAACCTAAGGTGTCTTGTACGAGATTTTAGGGTTTTAAACCCTATCTTACATCAAGATAAGTCTTTACTTCATTAATTCAATTATGTCTTTGATTATTTGTGTGTATGCTCGCATGTTCTCCATGTCCCGCTAATTTATTTGTGTGTTTGCTTAGGAAGTATGAAACTTAATTATTGAATATTGATTGGTTGTTTCTTATCTTAGTTGATTAATGATCTAGTAATGCGATAGGCCATTCGTTGTGTACTTAATGCTTGATTCATCTTTGTGAACCTTCGAATATAATTACCGAGTAGTTGTAGGCTAAACCATCCAAAGAGCGCCTTAGAGTAGGAGTTTATCATCCCTAGTGGGTTTGTAGACTAGACCCTTTGGTAAGTTCAAAGAGTTGGGAGAAACGATACCCTACAACTTTAGACACACAACGCAACTAGGAATAAGGACGTGACAACTCAACCATCAATAGGAGATAATTAAGGAGTAATACAACCTAAGTAAACACATCTTTAAACTATCATACGAGCACACATTAATTAGACATAGACTCCCACAACCGTAGTTTAGATAATTAGATAATAGTAGAGTAATCGGTGAAATACCAACCCCCAAATCAAATACCGAGATTCGTACCTTTCCATTTCATAAAATATAAAATACAAAATAATCTTCCTCAACCTTAACCTTAGCGTAGTAACTCCTTACTAGCATTCTTATTCCCCTAGAGAACGATATCAATACCCGTGGCTTACCCTAATTACTACACTACAACGATTAGGTTCACCGCCAGGGTGTTATAAAACTTGCTCAAGAAAAGGAAGTTTCCTTGACCCCGAATGACGCGTAGCGTTATCAAGTTTTGGCGCCCGGCGGGAATAGAATAGCTAGTTAGTAGTCCACCTCGTTTAGGTTCTTTGCTTGATTCCTATCAAGTAAATTTTTCTCATTTTTAGCTTTCTTAGTCTATCCCCTTCTTCGTGACTTTTGTTCGTGACCCCATCACTTTTCATCATGGAAGGTGATAACCACCCACCATTCATCAACCCACCACCAATTGACCCACCAAGAGCCCGCATTTGGTGTAGTATTCGGACCAAGCCACTTAGGCTATAGGAACACCATTGAGCTTCCCGACCAAGCCCAAACTACGGCCTCGCGATCCGACACCATCCGTTGGTGCAAACGGATGTGATTCCATGGACTTCGTTCAAGATCCAAATTAGCATCCGAGGATTTCTCAAAATTGTCGATTCCATCGACCTTGATGCTACTACCGGGAGACCACGCGCTGCCTCTTCCAATTCTCTACGGGACCAAGCTAGTAATCGCTTGAGCGACTTCCCCGGCTCCATCTCAAGTTGGGATGATCTTACCTCGCCGCCTTGCTCAATTTTTCCCACCGGGAGAACCACTAAGCTTAGGAATGACATCTTGATGTTCCAACAACGCCAAGGTGAATCTCTCTACAAGCATGGACCCGATTCAAGGACTTACTCATAAAGTCCTCATCACGGCATTGATCTTTGGCTCCAAGTCCAAATCTTTATGATCATGTCAACTTCCCACTAAGCGATCCATTGACCAAGCGGCCGGTGGAAAACTTAGTGATCTCACCGCAGAAGAATCATGGGAAATAATAGAGACCTCGCCTCTATGACAACGAAATTTGGGATGACCCCTGAGGCGCCCAAACCGCAAGGCAATCTCCTTGCCTCCTCCCGACCGTGGGATGATCGAACTTGAAGATCAAGTTAGATTCCTCATGAGTTCCTACAAAAATCCTAAGTCCTCACGACAAGTGAATCAAATCACTCTACCTTGTGAGCTATGCAGTGGTCCCCATGACACTCGTGATTGCACAAGGCTCTCCGAACAAGCTTTTATGACTACGCCCATACGCATCGACGGAGCGGGAGAGAAGTGGTACACTTTCAAACCCGAACAAAACAACTTAGGAAACTCGTCACAACCCTCATGGAGAAATCACCCAACCTTAAGTGGAACCAAGATCCAAGCACACCCCAAAGCTCATCTAGTTCGCCTACTAGGTTCAATTCTTCTAATACCGGAACCCCACTAATCTTGAGGCAATTGCATCTAGATTTTTGTCATCTCAAGAAACTCGATTGAATAAGCTTGAAGCCGATTTTAAGCAAAACAAGTGAGATGACAACCAAGCTTGATGCCTCTTAAAAGCCTTCAATGAGCGGGAAGTTGGAGCACCCCAAGTGATACCATAAAGAACCCAAAAGTGAATTGATTGCATCAATGACCATGTTCTAGTTCACCATGGGAGAGTGCACATCCATGCCCCTCCCACCCAACGGTTCACTCGGTAAATGCTATCAAAAAGGGTTCCAAACCATCCAAGAGATACCAAGGCCCGACACCTTTGGTAAAGCCTACTGAGAAACCCGTCGACCAAGAATCCAAACCTAGTTTAGAGGAGGAGTACAAGGAACTCCATCAAGAAAACCGATTTGAAGTCTTAGCTCATGCACCTTACTATAATGCTTTAAAAGAAAAATATGAGTTAGAACTTAGGCTTTGAAAACATGGGTCCCGCCAGCGAAACAACTTACCTAAGAAGTTAGACGATCCCGGCTATTTACTCTTCCGTAGACTTGAACTTCCAAACCACTCGATGCTCTAGCCGATTTAGGATCATGCATCAATCTTGTTCCGTTGTCCCTCCATTGAAGCCTTAACTTAGGTAAAATTGAACCAACGGAAACCATCTTAGGTCTAGCGGACGGTAGTATAGCACGTCCGGTAGGAATAATAAAGGACATGGTAGTACATGTAGGAGAGTTGACTCTTTTGGCCGACTTCCATGTGCTAGACATGAATAAGGACCCGACATGCCCATTACTAGTTGGAAGAGGATTTTAGCTACCGCTAGTGCCATCATCGATTGTAAGATGTCCAAAATAGTGGTAGGGAGAAGGCTAGATCCGCTTACGATGTTAAAAAGCATAGGTACTACAAGGATGAGGAAGTCCCACAAGAGATAGGGTTGATAAAGAGCCTCTAGATATGGACCTTGGATTGATAAGAACATCATAGGCCCTCAAAGACCTTTTACCTAGATAAAGCCTTCGCTAGTGCAAAGAACTTTCCAAGAAAAAGAAATGGCTAGGGATAGAAGTGAACCCGCTCGAGGACGCCTTTAGTATTTAGGAAGATGACCGAGTTCCTAGGAAGCTTGCCCGTTAACCTTGTCATGAATAAGTGGAAAGTTGAGAAATCAACACAAGTGGGATTGGAATAGACCGCCTAGTGATGGTAATGGAGAGTGGCACATTAGGATACAAATCTATGATCCCGATGGTGAGATGTTTGAAAAGGAATATTTAACCGAACGCATTACTAGGAACTTGAATGATAAGTTTGATCCTTACGACATTGTTGAGGATAGACTTACGATATCGATGCACGTAGGAGCACGCACCACGAGTCTAGCTACAAGACTCTTAAATAAAGAAAAGTAGCTCAGCAGGAGGCAACCCATGCTTAATTGTTTGCTTGTTAGTGTCTTATATCTTTTATTAATTGTTTATCCTCATGTTTAAATTTGTAAAATGCTTTATTTTGTTTTTAACCTCGCCTTAATTGCATGTAAAGGTATTTTACATAAGGGATAAGTGTGGGGAGGATTACACACGTTTTCAAAAGAAACGTAAACTTAAGAATAACAATTAACTAAAAGATATTTATGTTTGTTTGTTCGAGTCAAATGCTTGTATCGAGTAATAATGGATGTTTTGCGTAAATTTTTCCGATTCTAAAGATGTAAATTTTCCGTAATTTTTTCCGTAAAATCGCAAACCGCTTTTGTCAGATAACC